>WAAF01006659.1:1728-35875 GCA_013400475.1 Tricholaema leucomelas
CCTGCTCTAGTGGGAGGTGTCCCTGCCTATGGCAGGGGGTTGGAGCTGGGTGATCCTTGAGGTCCCTTCCAACCTAAACCATTCTGTGATTCTACATCAGGCTTTCCAAAGCCTCATCCAGCCTGACCTTAAAACACCTCCAGGGATGAGGCTTCCAACACCTACTCAGGCAACACCTTCCAGTGCTGGGTGCTAGGTTGGACTGGATGATCTTGGAGGTCTCTTCCAACCTGGTTGATTCCATGATTTCTTACCTCACACATTTGTTGAGAGGATTAGTTGATGTTTGCAGAGAGTTTTGAAACCATATGAAGGTTATTATGAATAGTGCCCTTCAGAGAAACAGAACTGACAAAGAGGAAAACCTGGAACTCTCTTCATGCTTTAAAGCAATCCAGGCTTCCAAACTTGTGTTTCCAAACTTATGAGCCATGTGTGCTGTTGTGGAAATGGGATTTGTAGGGCTTCCCACGTCCCTGGCCAAAGGTGTGCACCATGCAAGACTCCTTTACTTCACAGTCCCCTTCCCAGCCTGCTTTCCCTGCCTCTTGCCTGGCTTGTCAGCTTGCAAGCAGTTGAGCTTCAGGCATTTTAAGGAGCTTGGGAAGCATTTTGGAAATCCTGTTACTAATTGTTTTCAGTTTTGCTAAATGAGATCTCAGACTGTACTTTTTTAGGGATTTTGTTTCTAAGTATAGGTTTGAGGGGGTGGATTTCCACTTCAGGATTGAAGTTTGCTTGAGACATCATGGCTCTTTGGAAAAGACTTCTTTCATTCCCTACTTCTGGTAATTTAGATGATAAAAATCACACAGAATTCCAAGTTGGAAAGGACCCCAAGGATCAGCTGGTCCAACCTTGCAGAATTGATAGCAGAATACTCCAAAATAGGCAGAGACAGAGCATAGGATCATAGAATTGGTTTGGTTGGAGAAGACTTCTAAGATGATTGAGTCCAACCATCAAACTAAAACCATCATGGCCATTAAACCATGTCATGGAATTGTCAGGGTTGGAAGGGACCTCAAGGGTCATCTGGTTCCAACCTCCCTGCCATGGGCAGGGACACACTTCCCACCAGATCAGGTTGCCCAAAGCCTTGAAAGCTTTTACCACCTCCTTGGGCAACCTGTGGCAGTGTCTCAGCACCCTCATGGTGAAGAACTTCTTCCTAACATCTAATCTAGGTCTCCCCTCCTCTAGCTTGGACCCATTCCCCCATGTCCTATCACTACCTGACATCTTAAAGAGTCTCTCAGCAGCTTTGTTGTAGGTCCCCTTCAGGTGCTGAAAGGCCACAGTAAGGTCTCCTCAGAGCCTACACTTCTCCCAAAGTGCCATGCTAGCTACTAATACCACCAAGGTTTGTTTCTTGACTGACACTGTTGTTTTTAAAACCACCTGTAATAGCTTATTCCTTTAATTGAATGATGAACTTAATAGGATAGTGAAATACAAAAGTGGGAGGTTTAACAGAAAGAAAAAAGTGGAGAAAACAAGAGGCTGGAACAGTCTCTGGATAATTTTTTGTTGCACAAATCCCAACAGCCAACCAAAACTGCCTTCCTAAGCCTTTATCTGAAGTGACATACTGTGTTTAGGAAAAAGGCAAGAAGCAAAGGGACAGCAATGTGTCCCTTTGGCCAAGAGGGCCAGTGGTATCCTGCTGATACACAGCCTTGAACCGCTGACAATATGAGAGTAGGTTTAGTTTGGATGTTAGGAACAAGTTCTGCACCTTGGGGAATCGTAGAATCAACCAGGTTGGAAGAGACCTCCAAGCTCATCCAGTCCAACCTAGCACCCAGCCCTGTTCAGTCAACCAGACCATGGCACTAAGTGCCTCATCCAGGCTTTGCTTCAACACCTCCAGGGACAGTGACTCCACCACCTCCCTGGGCAGCCCATTCCAATGGCAAAGAAGGTGGTGGTGGAACATTGGAATATGTTTCCCAGGGAAGTGGTTTGGGCTCCATCCCTGGAGATATTCAAGGTGAGGCTTGACAGTGCTCTGGGCAACCTGATCTAGTTGAGGATGTGCCTGCTGACTGCAGAGGACTGGATGAACTTTGGAGGTCCCTTCCAGCCCAGACCATTTTGGATTTTAGAAAGATCATACAGCAACTTCTTTAGAATCCCAGGTTTTGCTTAGGAGCTTCCATGTCTATATCTGGGTATTGTCCTTTCCATGTGGACCTTGTTCATCCTACAGGAAGCAGCAAGTTAAGCAAGCTGCAGCCCTCCTGGAAATGAGTTTCTGCTCTTGTTGCAAAGTTTTAAGAACGAATCACATCTTGAGTTTTGGGCACTGCAATACAAGAGAGATGTGGAGGTGCTGGAGTGGATCCAAAGGAGGGCAATGAAGCTGGGGAAGGGTCTGGAGAGTAAGTCTGATGAGGAGCAACTGAGGGAGCTGGGGATGGTTAGTGTGAGGAAGAGGAGGCTGAGGGCAGACCTCATTGCTGTCTGCAGCTACCTGAAGGAACATTGTGGAGAGGCTGCTGCTGGGCTCTGCTCACAGGGAACTGGAGACAGAAGAAGGGGGAATGGCCTCAAGCTGAGGCTGGGGAGGTTTAGATTGGACAGTAGGAAGATGTTTTTTTATGGAAAGAGTGGTCAAGGACTGGAATGAGCTGCCCAGGGAGGTGGTGGAGTCAGCCAGCCTGGATGTGTTTCAGGGTGGTTTGCCTGTGGTGCTTAGGACTATGGTTTGAGGTGAATCTTGTGGAGCAGGGTTCTAGGGTGGACTTGGTGCTCCTGAAGGGAGCAACCTGCATGTTGCTGTGATTCTGTAGATGCATTGCAAACCTCTGACCCAAGACAGAGCCTTCAGATGCCATATCTCTTCCACTTCTGGGCACGCAGGGGGATCTTTTCTTTTTCATTTTTGTTTTTCTGCCTTTTTTTGCTACTCTTGGTCTGTTAAAATAGAAGTTACTTCCACCCACCCTGTTCTGGAAAAAAGCTGTGTGCTGTTCTAGCCATAAGGCTGTGATTAGAGTCCATGGGAGGTGTCTGACTAACCCTTGATGTGCACCACTTAAGGGAAAATTGTAGTTGCTAATGTGGCTTTTGTGTGGAAAATACTTTTGGTGTGAAAAGAGGACTCATTTCTTTTTTCCCCTTGATCTATATACCATATTTATGGGGGAGGTTGGATGTTTCAGTATGCTCTGTATATCCTGGAAGGAATATACCCAGATCTCCTCTCAAAATAGCAATGGAGTTCAGCCAAAGCATGACTGCTTTGGAGCTTCCTATTCAGTATGTTCAAGACAGAGCTCTCTCAGGGCAGTACCTGGCTGCTAGGAGCATGGGGGGTTGGTTACTTCCATGTCCTGCTTCAGCCTCCTCTGCTCTTCATTTGCACTTTCACTTGAGGTCATGTTTAGTATCTGTATGAGGTAATTGTTCCCCAGCTGCTGGGACTGAGGAGTCAACCTTAGAATGTTAGGGGTTGAAAGTGACCTCCAGAGATCACTGGGTCCAACCCCACTGCCAAAGCAGCATCACCTGGACCAGACCACACAGGAACACATCCAGGTTGGCTTGGAAAGTCTCCAGAGAAGGAGGCTCTACAGCCTCTCTGGGCAGCCTGCTCCATCACCCTCACAGTAAAGAGGTTTCTCCTCATGTTGAGGTGGAACTTCCTGTGTTCCAGCTTATATCCATTATTCCCTGTCCTATTACCAGGTGCCACTGAAAAGAGCCTGGCACCTTCATCTTGATGCCCACCCCTCAGATATTTAGAGACATTAATAAGATCTCCTCTCAGCCTTCTATTTTCCAGACTAAACAGCCCCAGCTCTCTCAGTCTTTCTTCATAGAGAGATGTTCAAGTCCCTTAATTGTCCTCATAAATCTTAGTTGGACCCTTATTTCTCTGCTGCTGAATGTTGTAACACCTCTCATCTCTGGGTGATCTTGTGTGCCTGCTGATCCCATATTTGTAGGGCTAAAGCCTTTATGGGACAGCTTGCTTTCAGACCTGCTAGAGGTGCTAACAAGTTTCCAAGTCAGAGTTGTTGTCTTGCATCTCATCAGCCTCCCCACTTCATAGAATCACAGAATTGGCAGGGCTTGAATGTGCACTCGTGGCCATGAGGGGCAATGCCATTCTGGGATGGATTAGAAGGGCTGTGGTTGTCTTGCCCCTCTGTTCTGCCCTGGTGAGGCCACATCTGGAGTAATGTGTCCAGTTCTGGGGCCCCCAGTTCAAGAGGGACATAGAACTGCTTAGGAGAGTCCAGCACAGAGCCACAAAGATGATGAAGGGAATGAAATGTCTCTCTTATGAGGAGAGCCTGAGGGAGCTGGGGCTGTGCTGCTGAGAGAAGAGGAGACTGAGAGGTGACCTCAGCAATGGTTATCAATGTGTGCAGGGTGAGTGGCAGGAGGCTGGAGCCAGCTCTGCTGGGTGATGCCCAGGGACAGCACAAGGGCAATGGTGGAAGCTGAGCCATAGGAAGTTTCATTTACACATGAGGAGGAATTTTTTCCCTGTGGGGGTGACAGAACCCTGGAACAGGCTGCTTGGGGGAGTTGTGGAGTCTCCCTCTCTGGAGATACTGAAAATCCACCTGGATGTGTTTCTATGTGATCTGGTATAGGAGATCCTGCTCTGGCAGGGGGACTGGACTAGATGAGCTTTCAAGGTCCCTTCCAGCCCCTGACATTCTGTGATTCTATGGAAGAGACCTCAAGGATCATCTAGTTCCAACCCCCCTGCCATGGGTAAGGACACTTCAGACTAAATCAGGTTGCTCAGAGCTCCGTTCAGCCTAGCCTTAAAGACCTCCAGGAATGGGGTTTCCACTGCCTCCCTGGAGGTGGCTGTATTCGAGAAGCCACAGGTGAGCAATGCTCCTGGCATGCTCTGCAGCCCTGGCACTGGTGCATGGAGGGACTCTGTGATACTGATCCTGGAAACTGCTGTCACAGCTCTTCAGTTGACTGCATGGCAGTGATGCACCTCAAGACAAAGAGGTTTGGTCTGCCTACAATTTTGCTTTGGATGTTCAGGGTTACTTTCTAATGGAAGAATTTGGTGAAGGTGATGCTGGAAGATGGGCACAGCCTCAAGCTGTACCAGAGTAGGTTTAAGCTGGTTTAGGTTGTGTCAGGGGAGGTTTAGGTTGGATGCTGGGAGGAAGTTCTTTACTGAGTGACTGGTCAGGCACTGAACAAGCTGCCCAGGGTGGAGTCACCATCCCTGGAGGTGTTTAAAAGGACAGTGGATGTGGTGCTTGAGGCTATGGTCTGGTGATGAAGGATCCTGGGATGAGAGTTGGGCTTGGATGATCCTGATGGTCCTTTCCAACCATAGCGATTCACAGTGATCAGATGTTGTGCTGAGGGATTTGGGTTAGTCAAGGACTTGTCAGTGTGAAACTTATGATGGGACTCGAGGAGCTTGAAGGGCTTTGCCAGTCTCAGAAGTTCTGTGATTCTGTGACATTAGGAAGTAATTCTTCACGGCCAGAGAGATTGGCATTGGAATGGGCTGCCTGGGGAGGTGGCAGAGTCACCATCCCTGGAGGTGTTTAAGGGGAGGCTGCACAAGGCACTTAGTGCCATGGTTTGGTTAATTAGAAGGGTTAGGTGATAGGTTGGACTGGATGATCTTAGAGGTCTCTTCCAAGCTGGTTAATTCTGTGATGGTGAGGATGTGGGAAGGTGGTCATCTTTGAGCTCCTGCCACGGGTGGGCTTTGTCCTCTACCTGATAAAGGTACAATAGCGAGATGCACATTTGCAGAGTTGTTCTTGAGGTGTTGGCTAACTCATTCCCCATTCAGAGTTGGCAATGCCTGTGGGAAGAAACCCTTCCCTCCTCTGCAAGGTGTGAGAGGTGGCTGTGGCTTTTTTTGTGGGCTGGCAGATTTTTGTCTGTGTATTACCCAAGCAGGCTGATGATAGTGTGCACCTGCAGCCCAGACAGCAACCCTGTGCTGGGCTGCAGCAAGAGCAGTGTGGCCAGCAGGGCAAGGGAGGGGATTCTCCCCCTTTACTCTGCTCTCCTCAGACCCCACCTGCAGTACTGTGTGCAGTTCTGGAGCCCCCAGCACAAGAAGGACATGGAACTGCTGGAGCCAGTCCAGAGGAGAGCCACGAAGATGCTCAGAGGGCTGCAGCAGCTCTGCTCTGAGGACAGGCTGAGAGAGTTGGGGCTCTGCAGCCTGGTGAAGAGAAGGCTTCCAGGAGACCTTAGAGTGGCTTTGCAGTATCTGAAGGGAGCCTACAGGAAGGCTGTGGAGGGACTATTGACAAGGTCTGGTAATGTCAGGACGAGGGGGAATGGGTTTGAACTGGAGGAGGGGAGATTTAGACTGGATGTTAGGAGGAAGTTCTTTACAGTGAGGGTGGTGAGACACTGGCACAGGTTGCCCAGGGAGGTTGTGGATGCTTCCTCCCTGGAGGCATTTAAGGCCAGGCTGGATGAGGCCTTGAGCAACCTGCTCTAGTGGGAGGTGTCCCTGCCTATGGCAGGGGGTTGGAGCTGGATGATCCTTGAGGTCCCTTCCAACCTCAACCATTCTATGATTCTATATGTGAGCAGTCTCTGCAGCTGTTGGGTTTTCAGCATTGCTGGCTTCTCCTACCCTCCTCTCCTGGAAGTTGGGGACTGAGTGGCTTTTTAAATATCTCAGTTGTGCATCAATATCTGGCACTGTGGAGGGAAGAAATAAGCCTTTTTGTGAATGTGAAGTGTGCTGAACTAAAGCCAACAGTCTTCAGAGTTTTTAATTACCAAACCATTCAAAAGCCCTGCCGCTTTTGAGAGAGATATTTTGACACCACTCAAAGAAGGTTTTAACATCTGCTCTATGTACTTAGCTCAGGCACTTGGTGGAATCTGTTTAATTTTTCATTGTCAGATCTTTTCCTTTGTGTTGCTGTAACAATCATCTAGTTTATAGGATGGGAAGTCTTTGTCAGCAAAGGCTTTTGTGGTGCACAAAAAAATGAGTTGTCATTGAATCCTCACCAACAGAGCATGAGCTTACGTTCAGGGAGGACAATTGGAGGACTCTCTTCTCTCAGGCAGCCAGCACCAGAACAAGAGACACAGCCTCAAGCTACACCAGGGGAAATTTAGGCTCGAGGTGAGGAGAAAGTTCTTCACTGAGAGAGTCATTGGACACTGGAATGGGCTGCCCAGGGAGGTGGTGGAGTCGCCGTCCCTGGGGCTGTTCAAGGCAGGATTGGACGTGGCACTTGGTGCCATGGTCTAGCCTTAAGCTCTGTGCTAATGGCTTGGACTGGATGATCTATGAGGTCTCTTCCAACCTTAGTGATACTGTGAGACTGTGAGACTGTGATACTGCTTGAACTCCAGTCTGGGTAAAACTCTTCCAAGACTTGGGATGAATTATTTCAATTATGCTTTTGCCATTACAAAAAAACCTTTTACCCTGTGGGCTTTGAGTGATGGTTTCAAAGAGTTGAAAGCCATAGAATAAACCAGGTTGGAAGAGACCTCCAAGATTATCCAGTCCAGGATGGAAATTATCTGTCAGACCACAGGGAGCTACCAATCATTCATCTTGGGCTGTGGCTGGACCTTTTCTGGTTTTATTGAAGGTTGTATTTGCGGTGGTGAAATGATCTCACTTGGGATACTGTCAGATGCTTTAAGGCTCATGGTGGAATAGAATAGAATAGAATCAACCAGGTTGGAGGAGACCTCCAAGCTCATCCAGTCCAATCTATCACCCAGCCCTATCCAGTCAACCAGACCATGGCACTAAGTGCCTCATCCAGGCTTTCCTTGAACACCTCCAGGNCAGCACCTCAACATCTCTCTTGAATTGAGGGTCCCAGAACTGGACACAGCACTCAAGGTGTGGCCTGAGCAGTGCTGAGTACAGGGGCAGAAGAACCTCCCTTGTCCTGCTGGCCACACTGCTCCTGAGCCAGCCCAGGATACCATTGGCTCTGCTGCCCACCTGGGCACACTGCTGGCTCATCCTCAGCCTACTATCCACCAGCACCCCCAGGTCCCTTTCTTCCTGGCTGCTCTCAGCCACTCTGTCCCCAGCCTGTAGTGCTGCTTGGGGTTGTTGTGGCCAAAGTGTAGAACCCTGCACTTGGCCTTGTTCAGTCTCATCCCATTGGCCTCTGCCCACCCATCCAGCCTGTCCAGGTCCCTCTGGTATTCAGTTTATGCATGTGTTTTCTACTGGAAGGCAAGGCAAGAGGAATACTGAAGTGGTGTGACATGTGGTGTTTCCTTGAAACCTGCCTGTTGTGGTTTGGAAGAGTTGTAATTGTGGAGGAGAGTCCAAGATATGCATTTGCTACACCATTGAGGTGCATTTGCTACACCTGATTCTTCCACTCCATTCACACAGGAACCAGACCAAGGATGTTCTGGACTACAATGGGCTGCCCAAGGAGGTTGTGGATGCTCCCTCCCTGGAGGTGTTCAAGGCCGTTTTGGAAGAGGTTTTGAGAGACCTTTTCTAGTGGGAGGTGTCCCTGCCTATGGCAGGGGGTTGGAACTGGATGATCTTTCCAACCTAAGTCATTCTATGATTCTATGTTCTGCTTTCCATTGGACTGCCTGGGTCCTACATAGCTGTAGTCCTGCTGTGAGGAGCAGGGAGCAGCAGGTGCCTTTTCCTCTGGTTATCTCAGTGCTCAATGAGCTAGTGGCAGAGTCTGCCAACCAGAGTGGGCATCCTTTATGCTAGAGGCTTGTCATACTTGCTGATTTCAGTTTTGTCTTTGTAACACTGGCACAGGGAATGAGACTGGAGCAGAATGTCTGCATCCTGCCTGGGCTCACCAAGCTACCCTGTAAGATGCTGTAGCTCTCTCCAAACAGTATGTTTTATAAATATGTTTTCCCACCTTGGCTTTCTACAACTTTACCTCCACACAGAGCTGCCAGCCACTTTGGTTTCACACATTGGGGGGCTAGCTGGGCTGTGGAGTTCAGATTTGGGTCCGGGATACCAGGTGGGAGGCTGCCACTCAGGCTGGAACCTCTCTGTTGTGCTGCCTCCCTGTAGTGTTACGGTGATCTTCTGAAAGCTGCTCCTTAAATATGCTATGGAATGGATGTGGGAAAGGATGCAGATCAAGTGGGAGATGATAGTCTCCAAAGCTTTGCAAAGCCAAAGCTATGTTTAACTCCCCAGTCTGCTTTCTAGGAGGAAACTAAGGCTGTTGCTTCTTCAGGGGATTTTTTTCATGCAGGCTGCTTGCTCATATGCATCATCCTCTTGCTCTGCCAGTTTCAGAGTGGCTTACTGTTTGATTTTTGTTCTAATCTGTTCAGTTAGATGAGAGCTAGACTTGAAAAGAAGCTTGTGGCTTTCTATCCCAACTGTTGCACAGAAAAAAGCAGCCCCTGCTTGTTCCATTTCCAGGCATTGCTCCTCTACTCCAGCTTCTGGAGAGATTGCCACTTTAACTCTGACAGCAGCTTTAGTTGGTGTTATGATAAGACTTCAGCACTACTGTGGGTCTTGCTCCTGCTCTAACAAGCCTTGAACAAAGCAAGCTTGCTATTCCCAGGGACCTAGTGATAAATTAAACTGGGGAAGCAAGAGAGTTGTCTGCACTGGTGAAAGAGGCAGCTGATTATCAGTATTTTACACCCAAAACTAACATAGAATCAGTCAGGGTTGGAAAGGACCAGAAGGATCAGCCAGTTCCAACCTCCCTGCCATGCCCAGGGACACCCTACCCTAGAGCAGGCTGCCCACAGCCTCAGCCAGCTTGGCCTTAAACACCTCCAGGGACAGGGCCTCAACCACCTCCCTGGGCAACTCTTCCTGAAGTGGGAATATAAAAGAAATGTCTCTAATCATCAAAATAGAACTTGAGAAAGATCTAAGTTTGAATTTTTGTGTGTATTTTAGCTCTGCAAACAGACACATTCCAGAACAGCAAAGTTGCTGATCTGCTGCATGCCTGTTCCACCTACATTCTCATGTGGACACTTCCATACAGCTCTGGAGGCAATACAAGTGCCACACCAAGGGATGAGAGCCTTTTGCATAGAGAACTTCCTAATTTCCAGGTGATGTCTTCATTGCTAAGGACAAAGTGTGCAGCTGCTCAGGGTGTTCTTTGGTATCAGGTGGTCATTGGCCTTCTGTGGATGCTGCAGTGGCCTTGGCATGGGCTTGTAGTCCAGTGTTGCTCTTCAAAAGAATCATAGAATCAGCCAGGTTGGAAGAGACCTCCAAGATTATCCAGTCCAACCTAGCACCCAGCCCTAGCCAGTCAACCAGACCATGGCACTAAATGCCTCATCCAGGCTTTTCTTGAACATCTCCAGGGACAATGACTCCACCACCTCCCTGGACCATGGCACTAAGTGCCTCATCCTTCAGAATGAGGATAGGGCTCTGGTGCAAGGCAGTTTTTCAGTGTGAGACATCCAGAAAAACATACTTTCCTTTCACTTCTTCACAGCCTCAGGTTCATCCAACTCACTGGCAGCATACAATCATTTGGGCTTCTTTCACTTTTCCCACTTCTCCCTTCTCAGGTGTCTCATCTCCTTCTCCTCTTGTCTGAACCTGACCTCCACATGAGTACTTACAACCAGCAGTGGAGCTTGGCTGGGAGTGAAAAGAAGGTGCATAGCAGAGAGGATCCTTCATCTCAAAAGCATAGTTGGGATAGGCTGGATGTTAGGAGGAAGTTGTTGGCAGAGAGAGTGATTGGCATTGGAATGGGCTGCCCAGGGAGGTGCTGGAGTCACCATCCCTGGAGGTGTTGAAGCAAAGCCTGGCTGGGGCACTTAGTGCCATGGTCTGGTTGATTGGTTAAAGCTGGGTGCTAGGTTGGGCTGGATGATCTTGGAGGTCTCTTCCAACCTGCTTGATTCTATGTTCATTTGGTTTCCTCTATTCCTTGGCCTTTCTTCCTGCCTTTATCACCTGGATGGGTTTGCTAACTGTCACTTACTCTATAGGGCTTTCTACAGGCTAGCCCAGAGGCAGGGCAGAGGCTTACAGCTCTGGCCAGGTGATTCTGCTCTGTTTTCAAACACCATCAGTACACATATTTCCAGAGATAATTCTTATCAAGTTTTATCAAGCCTGGCCATGATCTCAATTTCATGCAATGTTCCCTGTTTCCTGCCACTCATAGGCAATAATCAAGTTTAGGCAATGAGCTGGTGGTTAAATTTAATTCAGAGCTGGTCAGGAAGGCTCCAGTTGGGGTGGACACATGAGCATCTTGATGAATTTCTGTAGGAGCCAAAGGCAGGATGTGCAAAGTCAAGCAAGCCTCAAAGTCTGCAGCAGGGTAACAGTAAGCTTATGGCATCTAGTGAAGAGGATGAGAAGAGGAGGCTCAGGGCAGAGCTCATTGCTGTCTACAACTACCTGAAGGGAGGTTGTAGCCAGGTGGGGTTGGTCTCTTCTCCCAGGCAACCAGCAACAGAATAAGGGGACACAGTCTCAAGTTGTGGGAGGGGAGGTCTAGGCTGGATGTTAGGAGGAAGTTGTTGTCAGAGAGAGTGATTGGCATTGGAATGGGCTGCCCAGGGAGGTGGTGGAGTCGTCGTCCCTGGGGGTGTTGAAGCCAAGCCTGGCTGGGGCACTTAGTGCCATGGTCTGGTTGACTGGATAGGGCTGGGTGCTAGGTTGGACTGGATGATCTTGGAGGTCTCTTCCAACCTGGCTGATTCTATTCTATTCTATTCTATTCTATTCTATTCTAGTGTGGTAGCCTGAACTGTGCTCAGATATTGCTTGCCCTTTGTGATCTGAGGGAAATGGTGTCTGTGAAAGCCAGGCTACCTCTGTGCTCGTCTTTAGATGGCATTGGAAAAGTCTAGAAACTGCTCATGAGTGCAGTGGCTTCTGAAATGTCCTGCAGAAACATCCACTTGCAGGAAGTGATTGTGATTACTGGACAAGTGCCACACAGCTCTGCTGTTCCCTTCCCCCTGGTCTAGAGAAGGAGCTCAAAGTGCTTACTGGGTGCTAGCAGGGCACAGTCAGCGCAGACCTGTGGAGACAGGAGGCACCCACCATGGCCATAGGCTGTCAGCTCTTAAAGGTGGTGCTTCTTCACTGTAGAAAGACTGAAGAGGAGAAGCAGCAGATCCTTGAGCATGGTCTCTTGTTGACATAGCAGCTGTAGGAGAGAACCTCTGGGGCAGGTCTCTTTGGTGATGAATCATAGAATCAACCAGGTTGGAAGAGACCTCCAAGATCATCCAGTCCAACCTAGCACCCAGTCCTAGACAATCAACCAGACCATGGCACTAAGTGCCTCATCCAGGCTTTTCTTCAATGCCTCCAGGGATGGCGACTCCACCACCTCCCTGGGCAGCCCATTCCAATGCCAATCACTCTCTGCCAACAACTTCCTCCTCACATCCAGCCTAGACCTCCCCTGGCACAACTTGAGACTGTGTCCCCTTGTTCTGATGCTGGCTGCCTGGCAGAAGAGCCCAACCCCACCTGGCTACTGCCTCCCTTCAGGGAGCTGCAGACAGCAATGAGCTCTGCCCTGAGCCTCCTCTTCTGCAGGCTGCACACCCCCAGCTCCCTCAGCCTCTCCTCATAGGATTTGTGTTCCAGGCCTTTCACCAGCTTTGTTGCCCTTCTCTGGACACCTTCCAGCACCTCAACATCTCTCTTGAATGGAGGAGCCCAGAACTGGGCACAGAGCAGTAGATGGGGAGGTTTGGTAGCTGTTGGCACAGCTTCCTGCCACAACACACAGCCATGTACAGTTAGAGGCTTTCACTTATGACAGGAAAAGAAAATCTTGTTCCTCTGGGTCTGCAGGTAGTCATGCTGTTTAACTAACCTTTCCTTTGAAGTCTTGGCAGACTGCAGTGTAAGAGGCTTTTAATTTTGATTAGGCACAGAGCTGAAGTAAGTCAGCACAGCTCCCAGTCGTATCCCAGGCAGAGACGTGACCACAGGGGTAGGGCTGGCGCAGGATTTGGAACAACATCAGGTTGCACAGCCAGGGCCCTATAAGGATCTTACTGCAGCAGCATGTGCCATGTTTGCATTGCCTGGCAGACCTAGAGTCTCAGCCCTGAAGTTTGCAAACTTAATTTGTTGTTGAAATCCCAAACCTGATGCAGAGCAAATCCATCATCATCTTCAGTGGCCCATACCTCCCACTAGGTCAGGGAAGTTTAGGGTGGAGGAGTGAGCTGTTGTTATTGCAGGCGAGTTGCTGCTTGCAGTTGCTCCTTGTCAGAGCAGCAAAGCAGGACACTGTCCACCTTTTCTTTGTTTGGGGGTGCTGGTAGATAGGAGCTGAAGGTGAGGCAGCAGTGTGCCCAGATGGCCAGGACAGCCAGTGGCATCCTGGCCTGGATCAGGAGCAGTGTGGCCAGTAGGACAAGGGAGATTATTCTGCCCCTGTACTCAGCACTGGTCAGGCCACAGCTTGAGTGCTGTGTCCAGTTCTGGGCTCCTGAATTGAAGAGAGATGCTGAGGTGCTGGAAGGTGTCCAGAGAAGGGCAGCAAGGCTGGGGAGGGGCCTGGAGCACAGCCCTGTGAGGAGAGGCTGAGGGAGCTGGGGGTGTGCAGCCTGCAGAAGAGGAGGCTCAGTGGGGACCTCATTGCTGTCTGCAGCTCCCTGAAGGGAGGCTATAGCCAGGTGGGGTTGGGCTCTGCTGCCAGACAGCAACAGAAGAAGGGGACACAGTCTCAAGTTGTGCCAGGGGAAGTCTAGGCTGGGTGTTAGGAGGAAGTTGTTGGCAGAGAGATTGGCATTGGAATGGGCTGCCCAGGGAGGTGGTGGAGTCACCATCCCTGGAGGTGTTGAAGCAAAGCCTGGATGAGGCACTTAGTGCCATGCTCTAGTTAACTGGATAGGGCTGGGTGCTAGGTTGGACTGCATAATCTTGGAGGTCTCTTCCAACCTGGCTGATTCTATGTTCCTGTTGGATTCAGATAGGAGGAGAACTAACATAGGCTAGGCAGAGATTCATCAGGCTTTTGGGGAGGTGTTAAATCTATGAGCTGGTCATGCTAGCAGGTCAGATGGAGCTGTCTGCTGTGTCCTCACTCTGATCTGCAATTAGTGTTACTGCTGGAAATGGTCATTCTGTCCCAAAACGTGTGCTGATGAAGAGGCTTCATCTTCTCAGCGCTCAGGTACCAGGGTGTGATGTTACTGTGTGGTTTCTGAGCTGCTGCACAGCTGCTGCAAGTCACAGTTTGGTGACCTATAAAGGATGTGTGTGCAGTCATCGGTCAGAAATGGGTCATGGCAAAGCTAAATATTTGGGCTGACTTATAAAGGCTGTTTATTCTGGGTCTGAGGTTAAAAACCAAGCTGGAATAAGCAAACAACACCCCCAGGTGCAATTGTTGGAGAGAATCGTTCCTGCCTCCAGTGGGGCACACTGCAAGGCCCTATAAAGTTTATCTCCTGGGGTGAGATCAGCTGTAATAGGCAAAGCACTTCAATATAACTCTGCTTCTAGAAGTGTGCTTAGAAATATGCTCAACTGGTGTTAGCTTTCTGGGCCATAAAGCAGCTATCATCTGGCTTTAGAGGCCATCATATTTTCCAGCTGAGTCAGTGTGTAGAGAGTTTATTAATAAATCAGAAGGAGCAGAGTCACTGTGAGTGCCCCTTGGCAAACCCCCTCCATGGTGGCTCAGGTTTCTAAGCCCCCAAAATGGGAAATGATGCAAACTTTGCTTGGGGAAGATCTGCTGCTGAGAGATGTCTGTCCTTAGTAAAGAGCTGCCCTCTTTTTCTTTTTTGCCTTTTCAGGCTCAGATTGGTGGAAAAGTTTTCCTGAGAGCATTGCTTAGCCTCGGCTTTGGAGGTCTAGTGGTGATGGGTCCTTGTGTCTTCACTAGCAAAGGTTCTTCTCTCATAGAATCAGGCAGGGTTGGAAGGGACCACAAGCATCAGCCAGTTCCAACCCCCCTGCCATGCCCAGGGACACCCTACCCTAGAGCAGGCTGCACACAGCCTCAGCCAGCCTGGCCTTAAACACCTCCAGCCATGGGGCCTCAACCACCTCCCTGGGCAACCCATTCCAGGCTCTCACCACTCTCATGATGAAGAACTTCTTCCTCACATCCAGTCTGACTCTCCCCACCTCCAGCTTTGCTCCATTCCCCCCAGTCCTGTCACTCTCTGACAGCCTAAGAAGTTCCCCCCCAGCTTTTTTGTAGCCCCCTTCAGATCCTGGAAGGCCACAAGAAGGTCACCTGGGAGCCTCCTCTTTTCCAGCCTGCACAGCCCCAACTCTTTCAGTCTCTCCTCACAGCAAAGCTGCTGCAGCCCTCTGAGCGTCCTCGTGGCCCTTCTCTGGACACACTCCAGCATCTCCACATCCCTCTTGGAATGGAGGCTCCATCTTGTGCAGGTTTAAACAGTAGCATGCAGCACTGCTGGGAGATGAGTAATTGTCTGACAGCCTTATTTTAAGAGGCTAGAGGGGGAAGGAATCACTAATTTGGACACAGGACAAGGGTTTGTGGAGGTTCTTCTGGTGATCAGACTGTGATTTTCGTATTGCTCTCTTCTTTCTAAGGCTGCAGAAGCTTTGTAAGTCTTTTCAGTGACAATCCAGCTTCAAGGCTAAACATGTGAATGAGCCAAAACTTATCCAAAATACAATGTTATGTGAGAAAGAAGAGGTGAATGATTCCTGAGGAGCTGCCATGTCTCTGAATCCTGAGAAATTCCAGAAAAGAAGTTGATTTCAGTGACTTCCAACCTGGTTGATTCTATGATTCTATGTGTAGTGCTCTTAGTCTTCAAGATGGCTTATTGTAAAAGCAGCTTGGTACTGAAATCAACTTTGGAAATCAGCTTTGGAGATGGATTTTAAGATTTAGATGGCATCTCCAGCTACCTGCAGGGAATTTGTGCTTCTGAAGAGGTATATTGTAGGATTGTAGTAGCTGCTGTCTACAACTGACTGAAGGAAGGCTGTAGCAGGTGGGGTTGGGCTCTTCTGCCAGGCACCCAGGGACAGAACAAGGGGACACAGTCTCAAGTTGTGCCAGGGGAGGTCAAGGCTGGATGTTAGGAGGACATTCTTCCAAGAGTGAGAGTGATTGACATTGGAATGGGCTGCCCAGGGAGGTGGTGGAGTCTCCTGGAGGTGCCCAAGACAAGCCTGGATGAGGCACTTAGTGCTAGTGCCATGGTCTGGTTGATTGCCTAGGGCTGGGTGCTAGGTTGGACTGGCTGAGCTTGGAGGTCTCTTCCAACCTGGTTGATTCTATGACTGGATAGGGCTGGGTGCTAGGTTGGACTGGATGATCTTGGAGGTCTCTTCCAACCTGCTTGATTCTATGATGTAAAGGCATCCCCAGTAGACCAAGATTGCTCTGTTGGTTCATTGAGACTGTAGAAAGGGAGGGAATGGGAGGAAAAGATTGTGCCCTGGACTTGAAACAGCAGAGTGAGGTGCTCTCTTCAGCTGAGGATGTGTCCTCCATAACAGGATGAATATTTATTCCTGTGTCCTGGCAGAGGTAAGGCTGCCCAGCAGCTTATGCAATGCCTTTTTAGTTGGAGAGGTGTGTTGGACACACTTAAAACCCTGTTAGAGGGTACTGCATTTTGCTGCCCTATTCACATGCATCATTTTAGAATAGAATAGAATAGAATCAGTCAGGTTGGAAGAGACCTCCAAGCTCATCCAGTCCAACCTAGCACCTAGCCCTGTCCAATCAACCAGACCATGGCACTAAGTGCCTCATCCAGTCTTTTCCTGAACACTCCCAGGGATGGTGACTCCACCACCTCCCTGGGCAGCCCATTCCAATGCCAATCACTCTCTCTGTGAAGAACTTCCTCCTAACATCCAGCCTATACTTCCCTTGGCACAACTTGAGGCTGTGTCCCCTTGTTCTGTTGCTGGTTGCCTGGGAGAAGAGACCAACCCCCACCTGGCTACAACCTCCCTTCTGGTAGTTGTAGACAGCAATGAGCTCTGCCCTGAGCCTCCTCTTCTCCAGGCTGCACACCCCCAGCTCCCTCAGCCTCTCCTCATAGGGTTTGTGTTCTAGGCCCCTCACCAGCTTTGTTGCCCTTCTCTGGACACCTTCCAGCACCTCAACATCTCTCTTGAGTTGAGGAGCCCAGAACTGGACACAGCACTCAAGGTGTGGCCTGAGCAGTGTTGAGTACAGGGGCAGAAGAACCTCCCTCGTCCTACTGGCCACACTGCTCCTGATACAGGCCAGGATGCCATTGGCCCTCTTGGCCACCTGGGCACACTGCTGGCTCATCTTCAGCCTACTATCCACCAGTACCCCTATTCACATGCATTTGCCTAGGGTTGATTTGTGGGGTGGGTTTTTTGGCTTTTTCCTTTCTCCAAAGCTGTGTTTTTCTTTTCCTCTTGTCTCCAAGCTGGTAATAAGATTTCTTATTATCTTCTTGCTCATGACTCCTTCAAGGCTGCTGACAAAGGGGCCTCAGGTGCGCTTTTGCTGTTATCTGGGCAGATTTATGTTGGATTTGAAAGGGTGGATTAAATAAGTGCTTCACTAATGTTGCCAGGCTTAACTTCATTACCTGCAAAGGAGGAGAGGGGTAAGAAATGAGCTGTCTGAAGAAAGCAGAGTGCCAGAATAGGGAGCCTTGTGTGTGCAGATATTTCTATCCATAAACATGTGCACGTGGGCTTATGGCACCTAAGTTTGCAAGACCTTCCCTCTTTCCTTTCAGATAGAGAATTTAGTTATAGATCCAAGTAATATAGAAAACATTCTGCTTGGGAAGAAGGTACTGGAATTGAAGAGAGGAGTGACTTACCCACATAAACACTTTGCCACACATTTCCTCCTGGCATTTATGGTAGATGATAGAATCAGTCAGGGTTGGAAGGGACCACCAGAATCATGTTGTTCCAACCTCCATGCCATGAGTAGGGACACCTTATACTGGATCAGGCTGGCCAGAGCCTGGCTGTAAATGCCTCAAGGGATGAGGCTTCCATCACCTCCCTGGGCAACCCATCCCAGGCTCTCACCACTCTCATGGTGAGGAACTTCTGTCTCTGTGCAGGCATTTGATCCTTAGATTATCAGGGAGACTCTTTTTAAAGAGAGCTATGGTTTTGTTCTTCGACTTTTCCTGCAGATCCATGTTTCTTTTGCCTTTCCTGTCCCTTGCCTGGCTGGATATTGTGCCTCTGGCGTGGGGATCTTGGCTGTAGTGTCCAGTCTGATCCAGTGTGTGAGACTAATTTAAGGGGAAGCAGAGTTGTCTTCATCTCAATGTGTGATTCCATACAAAGTCATAGATTCATAGCATGTGTCAGGTTGGAGGGGACCTTAAAGGTCATCTAGTTCCAACACCCCTGCCATTAGCAGGGACACCTTCCCCTAGACCAGGCTGCTCAAGGCTTCATCCAGCCTGGCCTTGAACACTTCCATGGAAGGGACATCCACAACTTCCCTGAGCCATCTGTTCCAGTGTCTCACCACCCTCACTGGAAAGAATTTCTTCCTAATCTCCAGTCTAAATCTGCCTTCCTCAAGCTTTAATCCATTGCCTCTCACCCTAGCACTACAGGCTCTTGTGAGAAGTCCCTTCCAGGTGTTCTTGTTGGTCCCTTTCAGGCACTGCCAAGTTCCTTTGCCTTAGTTTCCTCTGCACCATACCTGTCCATTCTGAAAAGACCATAGTCTTCAAGCAGAGGGATGATGCTGGTTTGACTGTATCAGTTTCCTAATGCAGTGAGGCCCTGCATTCTCTGGGGTCCTCTAAACATTAACAAACAAATGCTCAGTGTTGAGTGCTTTGAAACTCTCAGATGAAAGGCAAAGTATTATTAGGACGAATTAGCATCTCCTTCCCCTATGCATTGATCAATGGGGGAAGTGGTCCCTTTGGAGGCTGGAGAATGGAGACAGCCTTGTTGGATGTACTGATTTGTTCTGCATGATGATTTCTCATGGAGTAATTGCACTGTCAGAGTGTTTATCAGCTAATGAAAACCTACTTCAATAAAACAGAAAAGCACAGATAAGTGAGCTTTGGCTTTCTGTATCATTTTCTCTCTGAGCATCTGTTATTCATGAGACAGTTCTCTTCACCACTCTGGTGGGTTGCAGAGGATAAGGAAACCTCATCCACCAGCCTAGTGAAACCACATGTGGAAATGTGTATCTAGATAAGAAGAATCTCACTTATCCAGGAGCAGATGGGGTGGAAGGAGAAACCACAGAGGAAGTTTAAACTTGTTTCAATCAAGCTGTAGATGCACAGACCTTGAATTAGCCTTTCCTCTGTGCTGTGCTAGAGTCTTGCTATGCAAGGCCAGGAGACTCTGCTGCTGTCCCAGCCTGGTTTTGAGCGTGTTGAAACAAGATCCAAGCCCCCACACCACACTGTGTCTAAACTGCATGTTTTCTGACCTCTGTTGTTAAGCTGCAGACTAATGATAGTCCTCCAGATCCAAGTGGCTAATTGCATTATTTGTTAAAGAGGGTGTTCTGGATCCCAGAAATCTACAGATAGTTTAAACAGCAGAGGGAAAGAAAAGCAGCAGGATATTCTGTGGGTTATCTGTTGTCTGCTGGATGGGTTTCCCAACATTGGCAAGGAGGGGAATTCATGAAGCCACACCAAGCAACGAAATATTATGGGTCTCCTTGGACAGAGAGGCACTGTAAGACTTCACAAGCTAAAGGCATCTGGTGCAGAAACCAAGGTGGGTCATAAAACAGAGCTGTGCATTTGAGTAGGTTAGACAGTGCCAGCCAGCAACTTCTGTCAGTGTTTTGAGTGCTGCCATCCTAATGCTGCAGTAAGAACCTGTGCTGCTTGTAGCAGCAGGGTGGAGGAGGCAGAATGGTGTCCAAGCACATACACAGCTCAACACCACAGAAACTCAGGTCAGAGAAGAGAGTGCAATTAAATGCTGTTCTGCTCATGTGCTCCGCACTGGTCAGGCCACACCTTGAGTGCTGTGTCCAGTTCTGGGCTCCTCATTTCAAGAGAGATGTTGAGGTGCTGGAAGGTGTCCAGAGAAGGGCAACAAAGCTGGTGAAGGGCCTGGAACACAAACCCTATGAGGAGAGGCTGAGGGAGCTGGGGGTGTGCAGCCTGCAGAGGAGGAGGCTCAGGGCAGACCTCATTGCTGTCTACAGCTACCTGAAGGGAGGCAGTAGCCAGGTGGGGTTGGGCTCTGCTGCCAGGAACCCACAACAGAAGAAGGGGACACAGTCTCAAGTTGTGACAGGGGGAGGTCTAGGCTGGATGTTAGGAGGAAGTTGTTGTCAGAGAGAGTGATTGGCATTGGAATGGGCTGCCCAGGGAGGTGGGGGAGTCTCCTGGAGGTGCCCAAGACAAGCCTGGATGAGGCACTTAGTGCCATGGTCTGGTTGATTGGCTAGAGTTGAGTGCTAGGTTGGACTGGATGAGCTTGGAGGTCTCTTCCAATGTGGTTGATTCTATTCTATCCTAACTAAGAAGATGTGAGAAAGCAACAATAGGTTTTTTCTGACCTCACTCAGCAGCTGCTGTTGTTACCTTGACTTTTGGCACAAAGCAGTGCTGTTGCCAGAGCAGTAGGGACAGGGAGGATTTGTGTTCAGCTAGGTCACGATAACACTGAATCCAAAGGGCCAAGTTGGGATGTCCCACTCCAGACTCATAGTCTTTCAGGTTCTAGTGCTGAAATTGATAGGGATGAAAGGGGCTCAGAGAGCAAACCCCACCGGGTTGTGAACGAATATGACCCAAAGCTTGCAGTCCGTGGTGCCACAGAGATCTCATTTTAGCACACAAAATTGGGCAAATGCTTAGGATTAGGACCTGGCTCAGCCTCATCTCCCTTGTAATCCTCCAAATCAAGTTTTTAGACCTTTCATTTAGCTCTGAGCAGCCTGCCTGTGTGGTCACACTGGTTGATGTAGGTCACAGCTTGATGCTGGTCTTTAAAGCGCAGCGTGGGGTGTAGGTGTGCATCCTTGTTGCATGGGGAGGTGATGGGGTCTGGTGGCATGCCACATCTGGCAACAGCTTTGTCTGTGGATTGTGTGGTCTGGAAATGCCACCATGCCAGTACCAGGGAGCTGCTCAGGGAGTGGAAACTCTTACAGCAGATTTGGAGCTTGAAATATGGAGCGAAACCAGCCAGGGTGGCTGCAGGCGTCTTTGCTGCTTCTGGTTGTCATCTGCTAATGCAACACCTGATGGACAATCAATCCCTGACTGTTCATCTTTGTTCTTATCTGTACCTGTCACATCTATTTATGTCATTGCTGCTGCTGTAATCTTATAGCTGTAACTTTATAGATTGCAAGTGGCTGTGGTGTCATTCATGCATGAAGGTGGTGGTAGGAGCTGGGAGTTCAGCCTGGGGTTTCTGTGGAGGGGAGGTGGGAGTAAGAGGTAGTGTGTTCATGAGAGCAGTGCTGTGTTCCCCACTGGCTCTCAAACACTGCCTTTGCTTTTTGAGTCAGTGTGTTCTTTAATGATACACCCACTGTGCAGCAGGTTGCTGTGGGCTTGTAAGGGCTGATTCTGTGTGTTCACTTTTGGCAGGCAAAAGTCTGCCCACTTCGAGGCAAGAGGGCAATCCTTGTCCTGTGCCCATCGTTGCTAAAGCCCTTGCAGGTTCCAGAGACTGCTTGGCACTGAGGTTGGGAAAGGACAGGACAAAAGAGGTGCTCTTTGCAGTCTCTCAAATGCCGTAGCGTGGGGGGCAGTTGTCTTTGTGATCCTCTGTGTGCAGCTGTTTGCCTAGCTGGTAGCTAGGTCTGCTAGTGGACTGTTCACCCAGTTAGTGTTCTGGGTCACAGTTGCTAAAGCCTCGTGGGTTTTCCCATGACCTCCAAAAAATTCAGCAGCAAGGTCATCAGAGACATCTGCCTCTGACTGCTGGTGCTTAGGCAGTTATTTTAGGCAGCCTGGATCATCCTGTGCGTGTGTGTGCAGACATATGCAGGCAGGCTTCTCCCTTCCATAGGAACCAGGCACCCAGCTTCTTACTGAGGCATTTGACAGTCTGTGGAATACCAAAAGCACTGGGACAAGTTTCCAAATGGTTTCTTTGGTTCTGAACTGCAAGAGAAATTCTTTATGTGTGGATGGCTGACAGCCTGCCTTCCCCTCTCTCACTTATGGCCACTGCAGCTGCTAGGGACTTGTCCGTCAATACATGGCACCAGTGCAGGAGGGGCAGAGAATAGAATAGAATCAACCAGGTTGGAAGAGACCTCCAAGATTATCCAGTCCAACCTAACACCTGTGTCTGTGATCAACCTGTGTCTTTGATCAACCTGTGTCTTTGATCAACCTGTGTCTTTGATCACATTCTGTGCTTCTGTGCTCCATAACCTCCCTGGGCAACCTGTGCCAGTGTCTGACCACCCTTACTGCAAACAACTTCTTCCTAACATCCAGTTTCAATCTCCCCTCTGCCATTTTAAACTCGTTACTTCTCCTGTCATTACCAGACCTTGTAAATAGTCCCTCCCCAGCCTTCCTGGGACACTGAAAGGCCACTCCAAGGTCTCCTGGAATCCCCTTCTCCAAACTACAGAGCCCAAACTCTCATCCTGTCTTCATAGCAGAGCTGCTGCAGCCTTCGGAGCATCCTTTTGGCCTCCTCTGGACTCTCTCCAAGAGTTCCTTGTCCTGCTTGTGTTGGGAGCTCCAGAACTGCACACAGTACTCCATCAGGAGGCATTGTCTGGGCATAAATGAGAGAAGGAAAAGTCCTTTTGGGCAAGATATTGAAGTGTGATGTAAGGCATGGGGCTCACTGGGCAGAGAGCACCTGGCTGATGAAGACTTACTAGAAGGTTACAGGCAAGGTTGCAGACATCATAAGCTGAGCAACGTTTTTGTGGTCCTATTGTATGATACTTGCCTAAAGCAGAGGTCTTATGGCAGTCAGCTGAGGTTTCCTCAGCTCCTGGCTGTGTGCTTGGCCAGCAGGCATTAGAGATGCACATTTCCCTCTCTCTCCATAGCGCTGCCAGACTGATGTCACCTGCTCTGTGAACTGTGAGATGCTGATACAAGCTGGATAACACTAATGCTTTGCATTAATTTGGCCTCTTGGAGAAATCAATCCATCTTGTTAATTGGGTGCAGTGCTTTGGTGCCAGGTGGCTGTCTTGGGTCCAGAAAGTTGGAGCACATATGGTCTTGCACTGACTTCTACTAAAGAAAAGAATCAGTGGTGGACTGTCTGTGGTGGGAGCTTGCAGAGGTTTATTAGGGTCATCTGAGCCATTGCCTCTCTGACTTGCAGCCACTGGAAATCACATTTCAACCCTTACAGCTGTTTGACTGTTGGGATGGAAATTTAGGCTGTCTTTTATGATCTGTGTCTCTGAAGAAAAGGGAAGTGTGTGCCAGCTGCAAGCACTAATTAACTGCCCTCATTTCTCTGTCCATTGAACAGCTGGAACAAAGACATCTCCTTATCTTTGTATGTCACAAGCAGGGACTTTGAGTTGGGAGAGTGTAATAGTGGCAATGGGTCTGGGCTGAGGCCTCCCAGTGCTCTTGCCACAACCATAAGAATCACAGAATGTTAGGGGTTGGACAGGCACCTCCAGAGATTGAGTCCAATCCCCCTGCTAGAGCAGGATCCCCTAGGGCAGGTCACGCAGGAACCCATCCAGGAGAGTTTTGGAAGTCTCCAGGGAAGGAGACTCCACAACCTCTCTGGGCAGCCTGTGCCAGTGCTCCATCACCACACAGAAGTGTATCCTCATGTTCAGGTGCAACTCCCTGTGTTTCAGCTTGTACTCATTGTTCCTTGTCCTGTCACTGGACACCACCAAAGAGCCTGGCACCACCTCCTTGACACCCATCCCTCAGTTGTTTATAGGGATCAATAAGATCCTCTCTCTTCTCTAGGCTAACCAGCCCCAGGTCTCTCAGTCATGTTGGGGATGGAATTGCTGAGGAAGAGGCTAAACAGACATTACCTTTTGGCACTTAAGCAATTTTTGACAGTCATTATTTCCCTCTGAAACTTCCTTAAAATTTATTTTCTCTCCTTATTTTTACTTTTAAGGAAAAAAAAAAAGTTACCAGAATTATTTTTTACCTATTTAGAGAAAACCTCTGCTTCTTAATGAAAGAAGAGTTGAGAATGTTTTGTAGCCTGTTTTTAATCCCCTCTGATGTCAGTCACAATGTCAGTCTACCATATGGAATCATAGAATCAACCAGGTTGGAAGAGACCTCCACCATCATGCAGTCCAACCTAGCACCCAGACCCATCCAATCACCCAGACCATGGCACTAAGTGCCCCAGCCAGGCTTTGCTTCAACACCTCCAGGGACAGTGACTCCACCACCTCCCTGGGCAGCCCATTCCAATGCCAATCACTCTCTCTGCCAACAACTTCCTCCTAACATCCAGCCTAGACCTCCCCTGGCACAGCTTGAGACTGTGTCCCCTTGTTCTGTTGCTGGTTGCCTGGGAGAAGAGCCCAACCCCACCTGGCTACAACCTCCCTTCAGGTGGTTGTAGAGAGCAATGAGGTCTGCCCTGAGCCTCCTCTTCTGCAGGCTGCACACCCCCAGCTCCCTCTGCCTCTTCTTGACCATGGCTGGGAGCAAAAAGCGGCTGCTCCAGCATATGGTGGCAAGAAAGGTGGTTGGATCTTTCTAGAAGCTGATGACTGTTTGATAGAGATGCTGCCTGTTGATGAATGACTTCCCTTGTGCAACGAAATCAAGAGAAAAGCCTACACATCCATGGGTGTGGGACACTTGGGAGTGCATTGTAACTGTCACTTGGAGGGATCCTCTTTGTTCTGAATCTCAGACTTCTATGCCAGCTGTTCTGGGGGGTGTGAAAAGCAGTCAGGCACTGGCAGCAGCTTGATGTATTTCAAAGATGAATCAACTCTCCTGTTAGTTGCCTATCATCATTTTAAACCTGACACAAGAGTATTGGAGCTGATTACTGGGTCACAGCAGTCCCCAAGTAAATAAAAGCTAGCAATGTGATTTGTCTTTGCAAAGTAAAGCATTTGATTAGAGGGGAATGACAGAGAAAAGAGCTTCTAACCCTAGTGGCTGCAGCCAGAATCCACTTCAAGGTTTCACCCTGCTCTGCCTGAGTTGCTGGGTTGAGGATCTTTGGAGTGGGATCCAGGTTGTTGTGTTGCTGTATCTTTGTACCTCTGTATCTCACTCTCTATACCTTTTTGCAGCATCAGTAATGTTTATTTATTACTATATTTTATATATATATTATATATTATCATGTATTAATTATATAACACATTATAATTAATTGTATGTATTATAATCTATTAAATTTATATATCCATTATATATATATTAATATTATTATGGAGGTGGGTAGATTCAGAGTGGAGGTGAGGAGGGAGTTGTTCAGCATGAGGGAGTGACAGGACTGGGGGGAATGGAACAAAGCTGGAGGTGAGTAGGTTCAGGTGGAGGTGAGGAGGAAGTTGTTCAGCATGAGAGTGGTGAGAGTCTGGAATAGGTTGCCCAGGGAGGTGGTTGAGGCCCCATCCCTGGAGGTGTTTAAGGCCAGGCTGGATGAGGCTTTGGGCAGCCTGCTCTAGGGTAGGGTGTCCCTGGGCATGGCAGGGACATTGGGACTGGCTGATCCTTGTGGTCCCTTCCAACCCTGACTGATTCTATGATTCTATTCCCAAAGGTTGTTCAGAGGTTTGCTTGGATTCTCTAAGACCAGTCAGGATCAGTATGGAGAAATACATGCCTCAGTGCCTTCAATACAGGCTTGGGCACCAAGAGAACTCTTGGCTGTGCTGTCATGGTTATGGTTGCAGGAGGAACTATCCATGATGGCCAAATACTGAGCAAACAGCAGAATACACTTGGGTCATCTAAGTTGAGTGTCTGTGTCTCCAGATTCATATGGGTTTCAGTTGCAGCACAGGAGGTTCCACCTCAACACAAGGGGGAACTTCTTTACTGTATGGGTCACAGAGAACCAGAACAGGCTCCCCAAAGAGGTTGTGGAGTCTCCTTCTCTTCAGACTGTCAAGGCCTGTCTGGATGTGTTCCTCTGTGATCTGTGCTAGATTGTGTGGTCCTGCTCTGGGCTGGACTGGGTGATCTCCTTGGGTCCCTTCCAGCCTCTGACATCCTGTGAGCCTGTGCTATACTCCTTGGCTTTAAGAGAGGTTCCTTATTTTGCCCAACTGGGTTCTGAATCCATCAAAACTTTTGTCTCCCATCATGTGGCAGTGAGTTCCACAACTTAAAAGTTAACTGTGAGGGAAAAGGCTATTTTCTTCTTTTTAAGCTCTTTGGGAATATAGTAACAGAATAAATATTAGTATAAGCCAAATTGTTCCCTGTGAGCTATCTGCAAGAAGCAGCTGACTCATTCACTGGTTGATTACTTCGTGCTTGGGCTTCCTTTTCTTAGTTAAGTGCCCTAAAATACATTGCCAGTTCCATACCTAGCAGTACTTTTCTTGGGAAGGACTTTGGTTGGCAGACTGACCTGAGTGAGAGGGGGATGACAGACTGTGAGATCACAGGTGGCACTGGGGTCATCTACAAGGCATCTGAGATGCATTTCAGCTGGTGAAGACACTTGAGAATTGGCTTTGCTGTTCTCTCCTCGATAACTATCTGACTGGGGAATAGAATCATAGAAGCAGCCAGGTTGGAAGAGACCTCCAAGCTCATCCAGTCCAACCTAGCACCCAGCCCTGGCCAATCAACCAGACCATGGCACTGAGTGCCTCATCCAGGCTTTGCTTGAACAAGGAGAGGCTGAGGGAGCTGGGGGTGTGCAGCCTGCAGAAGAGGAGGCTCAGGGCAGACCTTGTTGCTGTCTACAACTATCTGAAGGGAGGCTGTAGCCAAGTGGGGTTGGTCTCTTCTCCCAGGCAACCAGCAACAGAACAAGGGGACACAGCCTCAAATAGTGCCAGGGGAGGTCTAGGCTGGATGTTAGGAGGAAGTTGTTGGCAGAGAGAGTGATTGGCACTGGAATGGGCTGCCCAGGGAGGTGGTGGAGTCACCATCCCTGGAGGTGTTGAAGAATGCAACCACAAATGAAGAATGACACCATTGTTCATGCACCACTTTGGATGCTTCATCTCTTGTCGTTGATTTTAATACCTGAGTGCACATTTATCCTAAGTGGATTTAATGAGCATCTTCACTACTTTCTCCTAAGGCTATTTCTAGTGATGACATTATAGGCTCTGTCTATTGAGACACTCAAACCACAACCCATGCCCAAAACCAAGACAGTGTTGCAAGGCTTCTTGTCAGGCTTTTCAAGTGATCAGTGAATTAACTGAACTTCTGTGTTCCCCAGCCAAGGAAATAGTTCAGCAAGCCAGCAATGCACCCTTGTAGCCAAGAAGGACAATGACATCCTGGGGTGTGTTAGAAGGGTGTGGTTAGTAGGTTGAGAGAGGTTCTTCTCCCTCCCTACACTGCCCTGGTGAGGCCACATCTGGAATATTGTGTAAAGTTCTGGGTCCTTCAGTTCAAGAAGGACCTCAGGGAACTGCTTGAAAGTGTCCAGTGCCTTGCTACAAAGATGCTGAAGGGAGTGGAACATCTCCTTTGTGAGGACAGGCTGAAGCAGCTGGGGCACTTTAGCTTGGAGAAGAGGGGACTGAGAGGTGACCTCAGCCATGTTAGATGTTAGGAAGGAGCTCTTTATAGTGAGGTTGGTGAGACACTGGCACAGGTTGAGGGTGGTGAGACACTGGCACAGGTTGCCCAGGGAGGTTGGGGAGCACAGAAGCACAGAATGTGATCTTTGATCACATTCTGTGCTTCTGTGTTCCCCAACCTCCCTGAAAGTGTTCAGGACCAGGTTGGATGAGGCCTTGAGCGACCTGTTCTAGTGGGAGGTGCCCACTAGTGGGGGTTGGAACTGGATGATCTTTGAGGTCCCTTCCAACCTAAACCATTCTGTGATTCTGTGGTGTTTATAAGGATGTGAAAGGCAGTATCAGGAGGACAGAGCCAGGCTGTGCTCAGTGATGTCCAATGATAGGACAAGGGGCAGTGGGTGCAAGTTGGGGCACAGGAGGTTCCATGTGAGCATAAGGAAAATAGTATTCACTATGGTGGTGACAGAGCCCTGAAACAGGCTGCTCAGAGAGGTTGTGGAGTCTCTTTTTCTGGAGACATTCCAAACCCACCTGGAGGTGTTCCTGTGTGACCTGCTCAGGCACAAGGCTTGGACAAGATGATCTTTTGAGGTCCTTTCCAGCCCCTAACATTCTGTAACGTTCTGTGATTCCAACCAAGCTATACAGAAGATATTTGCCCTCTAATTTGCATCTCTTCCTGAACTCTTGGTGCTGTCTCTGAGGAGATGAATGTGCCTCCTTTTTTTCTCAGCACTGCAAAGCCATCAGCTCAGCTATGTTGAAAAGTTCTGTGTTACCAATAAAATTTCATGGTCCAAGCCAACTCTTGAAACGTGAGAGCCAGAGTGATGAAGCTCACTCTACCTGCTGCAGAGCAAGATACCAGTTGCTGCCATTCCATCTCAGAGGACTTTATGGCTCTCTGGTGTCTAAAATGACATCTGTATTGCACCACAAATGGAGTCCTCTTAGGAAGGCATGAAAGTATATTGGTTGGAGTCCTCTTAGGAAGGCATTATAGCATATTGGTTGGAGTCCTCTTAGGAAGGCATTAAAGCATATTGGTTCTGACCTATTTTGTCTTTGCTGACAGCTTTACACTTTGACATTTTGCTGTCCCAACTTGTTTTCCTACTCACTGACCCAAAATATCATAATGGTCTGGTTCAAAGGCTGCGACTGGCCTCAGATTTTGTGCTCTGTTGAGCCTTCATTTCAGTTTAGTTTACTGAATTGTCAAGCGTCCACCTATGAGAGGCAGAGAGAGATGCAAAGGCACCACTAGAATTCTGATGACCACAGTTGGGGCAGAAGGCAAAGGTTTCATACTGCTGCTATTACATTATTCATGAGGAAATTAAAATGTTTTGACCTTGAGATCCCTCTTTTTTATTTCCTTTCCTTCATTTCTTTGTGCATTTAGGGTTAGATACATAGGTTGTAGCCATGGAGCCGTTGCTAGGATGCCAGGGACTTGATAAATCTGTCTTTCCCATGCTCAAACTTTGCATCATTTCAGAGCTGTGGATTTTTGCTGGCTTCTGGGGTCACCCACTGAACTTGAAAGTGTGGGTACAGCTCATAGAATCAGTCAAGGTTGGAAGGGATCACAAGGATCATCTAGTTCTAACCCCCCTGCCGTAGGCAGGGACACCTTGCTCTAGGTCAGGCTGCCCAGAGCCTCATCCAGCCTGGCCTTAAACACCTCCAGGGATGGGGCCTCAACCACCTCCCTGGGCAAACCATTCCAGCCTCTCACCACTCTCATTTCAACAACTTCCTCCTTACCTCCACTCTGAACTTACTCACCTCCAGCTTTGTTCCATTCCTCCCAGTCCTGTCACTCCCTCATGCTGAACAGCCTCCTCACATCCAGTCTGTTCCAGCCTATGCTTTGCCCCTTGAAGAAGTGTGAAGGTTAGAGTGATAACTCCTGCAAGGCATAACTGGCACTGCAGACAGTGGTCTGAATGTATGAGTAAATGTGCTAGTTTGGAGCTAGCTGGGATATTTTAGTGAGAGGAATTAGGTGATAGGCTGTGAAAAGGAAACAGTGGTGATGTCTACTGCACTCATAGGCTTGCTGAGATGTAGAAGAACAAGAACACAAGCATAGATAACAGGGTTGCTCTTTAGTTTTGGCTGCCTGCCTCCTCTCTCTAACCAACTAATCCTTCTGCTTCCTAACCCCCTTGGCAGATTCTCCAAACTCACCTTGAACATAAGGCAAAGTCTGGGGTAAGGTAGAGGGGTGGAAAGGAGGTGGAAGGGTGGTCGGGAGCCCCTCCTGGAGACTCTGGTTTCTGGGAGGGCTGCTGTGTTTCTGGATTACCTTTTTAACTTGTCTATTTCTGTCTCTAGCTGTAGATATTGTAGATACCTGCTGATATTTTGTGCTAAGCTGCAAATATAGCTTCATTCTTTAATTTCATAGAATCATAGAATCAACCAGGTTGGAAGAGACCTCCAAGATCATCCAGTCCAACCTATCATAGAGATACCTGATCACTGACCTACAGCACCTGTCATTTCAGGACAGAGTGCTCTGCAGTGTGGTGTGTAGCTGAAATGCTTTTAAACTTGCCTGATGCATGCAAGAACCTCACAAGGTGGTGAGGGACCTCTAACACAAACCCTATGAGGAGGGGCTGAGGGAGCTGGGGGTGTGCAGCCTGCAGAAGAGGAGGCTCAGGGCAGAGCTCATTGTTATCTACAACTACCTGAAGGGAGGCTGTAGCCAGGTGGGGTTGGGCTCTTCTGCCAGGCAACCAGCAACAGAAGAAGGGGACACAGTCTCAAGTTGTGCCAGGACAGGTTCAGGCTGGATGTTAGGAGGAAGTTGTTGGCAGAGAGATTGATTGGCATTGGAATGGGCTGCCCAGGGAGGTGTTGGAGTTGCTGTCCCAGGAGGTGTTGAAGCCAAGCCTGGCTGGGGCACTTAGTGCCATGGTCTGTTTGATTGGCCAGGGCTGGGTACTAGGTTGGACTGAATGAGCTTTGAGGTCTCTTCCCAGCCCTATCCAGTCAACCAGACCATAGCACTAAGTGCCTCATCCAGTCTTTTCTTGAACACCTCCAGGGACAGCGACTCCACCACCTCCCCGCATCAAGGTTGTTAGACCAATGCAGAGCATCCTCATAGACCTCTCCCTGACTGCCCTTACTCAGCAAACATCTTGGCTATTAAGTGTACTATTGTTCCTTCAAATCAAATTCAGGGACTGTGACCCACCCATATGATGCTCCATCGTGGTCAGCTAGTTGAGTTCAGAGCAGCTGCTGAAGCTCTGCAGTCAGAACCAGCTGCACAGTCCTCATCAGGCCAGTCAGAGGCCAAGGAAAGCACAGGAGCAGGCAGTCATGGCAGTGAGGGAGGTATGAATCAACAGCAGGCATCTATGGGTTTTTATCTGTCTGATGTAACACAGTTTATTTCCAAGTGTTGGGGTGCAACAAAAGGAATGGAGATTCCTTCAGAGACCTTGAAGGTGGTTAGTGGGTGAGTTCTGAGAGGGAGCTTCCCCTTCCTACAGATGAGTAGGGTCAGCACAGCATCAGAAGACATGTAGGCAGCAAGCGAGGAATCCTTGCGCTGGTAGGAGGGAGCTTTCTCATCTCCCAGGCTCTGCTTTGCTGCTGGCAGGGAAATGTGCTTTCAAAGCACAAGTTACAAAAGAGGAGCCAGAAAACAAGATGCAAATTAGAGAAGAAATAAACTTCAGAAGCTTTTCCTTTATGCTTATGACTCAGTTGTTCAGAGAGGCAGACAGCGTAGCGTTTGATGCATCAAAGGCGTGTCACTGCCTCCTCTAATCAATTCCTCTCTTTGCCTTCACATGCATAGGGAGGCCAAGCATTTACACAGCAGCAGAGCTGCTTGCCCAAACACTAGCCTGTTACTAGAAGTAAAGAAAACAACATTCAAAAACGTTCTGGCTGCCTTTTATACTCTACCAGGGATCAGTCCCCATTTTCAGTGGGGAATCTAATGAGCTGCAGTGGANCTTCTGGCTGCCTTTTATACTCTTTCAGTGGGGAATCTAATGAGCTGCAGTGGATGGTTTTGTCTGCATCTACAGTGCAGTGTGAATAGAATAGAATAGAATAGAATAGAATAGAATAGAATAGAATAGAATTAACCAGGTTGGAAGAGACCTCCAAGATCATCCAGCCCAACCTAGCACCCAGCCCTATCCAGTCAACCAGACCATGGCACTAAGTGCCTCATCCAGGCTTTTCCTGAACACCTCCAGGGATGGCAACTCCACCACCTCCCTGGGCAGCCCATTCCAATGCCAATCACTCTCTCTGCCAGCAACTTCCTCCTAACATCCAGCCTATATCTCCCCTGGCACAACTTGAGACTGTGTCCCCTTGTTCTGTTGCTGGATGCCTGGGAGAAGAGCCCAACCCCACCTGGCTACAGCCTCCCTTCAGGTAGTTGTAGACAGCAATGAGCTCTGCCCTGAGCCTGCTCTCCTCCAGGCTGCACAACCCCAGCTCCCTCAGCCTCTCCTCATAGGGCTTATGTTCCAGGCCTCTCACCAGCTTCGTTGCCCTTTTCTGAACACCCAAACCATTCTCTTTATTCTCTAATAATGCCAGGAGCAGACTCTGGCCTCTACTGTTTGTTGTTACTGATCCACCTTTCAGCTCTGTGACAAAATTGCAACATCAGTTGTAGAAACCAGACCAGCAACCAATGAGCCAGGACATCACAGTATCACAGTCTCACAGTATTACCAAGGTTGGAAGAGACCTCATAGATCATCAAGTCCAAGCTGTTACCACAGAGCTCAAGGCTAGACCATGGCACCAAGTGCCATGTCCAATCCTGCCTTGAACAGCTCCATGTGTCCTATGTACACAATACGTATTGCCTGCACTTTTCCTTCCACAATCAACCTGTGGACAAACTTCTCCATCACTTCAAGTTGCCAACTCAAGATCAAGCACCCTTCTGAGAGATGGTATTTAAAGCACAATTGATTGAGGTCTTCAGTTGGAGGAAGAGGAGGCTGAGGGGAGACCTCATTGCTGTCTACAACTACCTGAAGGAACATTGTGGAGAGGCTGCTGCTGGGCTCTGCTCACAGGGAATTGGAGACAGAACAAGGGGGAATGGCCTCAAGCTGAGGCTGGGGAGGTTTAGATTGGACATTAGGGAGGAGTTTTTCACTGAGAGAGTGGTCAGGGAGTGGAATGAGCTGCCCAGGGAGGTGGTGGAGTCAGCCAGCCTGGATGTGTTTAAGGGTGGTTTGGCTGTGGTGCTTAGAGCTATGGTTTAGTGTTTAAGGGTAGTTTGGCTGTGGTGCTTAGAGCTATGGTTTAGTGTTTAAGGGTAGTTTGGCTGTGGTGCTTAGAGCTATGGTTTAAGGTTTCTAGGTTGGACTTGGTGCTCCTGAGGGGCTTTGCCAACCTGCATGTTGCTGTGATGCTGTGGATGGGACAATCGGATTAAAACGTAGATGGAACTATTCACTCCCCCTAAGCAAACTAACGTTAGCTGGTGTAGGGATCTGTCCTGCCATTACTTAATGAGAAGGGAAATGTGCTTTCAAAACACAAGTTACAAAAGAGGAGGCAGAAAATGAGATGCAAATTAGCAAAGAAATAACCTTCAGAAGAATTTCCTTTATGATTATGCTAGGAAGTGCAGTTCTGCAGTGTAAGGAGAGTCCATTGACCCGCAGTCAGTTGTGACTGCATCTGTCTCGAGTTGCTTTCAGACCATTCTGTGCTGTAAAATGTTCAAGCTGAAAAGACAAATCCCTGAGGCAGGTTGTACCAAATGAAGCTTTCCTGAGCTGCCTCCTGGAGCCCATGTGGGAGGTAGAAGGAGTGTTCAGTGCATCTCTTCCCCGAGCACAAGCCTCGGGTGCTGATGACACAGCGACTGTCTCGTCCTGTGTGCAGTTTATCACTGTGTAGTGCTTTGAGGAGGCTCCTGAGAAAATTGAGGCTTTTTCAGGTGTTGCTACTCTGACATTTGAACCAACCTGTCAGCAATTTGGGTGGCATTATAAATTCAGCCAGCCCAGGCTGAATCTCCCCACCTCCAGCTTTGCTTCATTCCCCCCAGTCCTGTCACTCCCTGAGAGCTTAAAAAGTCCCTCCCCAGCTGTTTTGTAGGTCCCCTTCAGATCCTGGAAGGCCACAAGAAGGTCTGGGAGCCTCCTCTTCTCCAGCCTGCACAGCCCCAACTCTTTCAGTCTGTCCTCACAGCAGAGCTGCTGCAGCCCTCTGAGCATCCTCCTGGCCCTGCTCTGGACACAATCCACCATCTCCACATGCTTCTTGTAATGGGGGCTCCAGAACTGGATGCAGTACTCCAGGTTGGGTCTGAGCAGAGCAGAGTAGAAGTAGAGCTCTTGTAATCCCTCCCTCCTGTGGTTGCAAATCTGAAACACTGACTCAGGAAGCAGGTTTGCCAGAGCTGTTAAATAAGCCGAGCCTGTGTTATTTGGAGCCTGCCAGTGCGTTGTCTTGCTCACATGGGCCTGGAATGTGTCTCCTGGTTGAGGGAAGGGAGCAGTTCTGATTGCAGCTCTCAGAGTGAGTCATTATGGTAAATATATATTATATATATATATATTTATTTTTTTTCTTAT
>WAAF01006660.1:0-60199 GCA_013400475.1 Tricholaema leucomelas
AACCTGGTTGATTCTATGATTCTATAACTTAGTGTCCCTATCCTGCACTTGACCAAGACCTAGGAGCAGAATTTGCATATGTCAATTCTCTGCCTTTCTTGGCTTTGACCAGTTACTCTGATTTTTGAGCAGAACACAGTTTTGCCTGGAACCTCACAAACGGGGGTCTGCACCCATGCAATCAGTGATTCTTCTAGATTTAAGACTGGAAGAGGAACAAAGCTTTTAGATTGAAATGGGTTTAGTGTAAATCAACAAATCCCTCAGCACAGGCTAGATGGAAAGATAAGCTTTTAAAGAAGATGCATGCTCTGTGCAGAAAGGCAAGCTGCGACAACAGGCAAAGCTGGAGATAAACGACAGTTTTCCTCCAATCAGGTTTAAATTATGAAAGTAACATTTCTCATCCACATTAGCGAGTCCCTTCACAGCCAGGACTAGTGTGTTTTTCATTGGTTTTGATTTTGCTTGTTGTTTTTATTTTACCTTTCTTGTACAAATGCTTTCAGCTTTCCATCAGACTGTGATTATTGTTGTTTTTTGGATCCACACACAGCTTGTGCCTAAGTACTTTTAAGGACAAAAGAATGTCTACCACAAGGCACAAAGATGAAACAAAATGGTGTGCATTGGTCTATAAAATAAAATAGGAAGAGCTTGAAATAAGGTTTGAAATCTGATGTGAAAGCAGCAACCTAAACTGTGAACCCTGCAATGCAGTGCACTTGGTAAGGGCAGCTAGCACAACGTATGGCTGTAAAGGAGGGACAGGCTGCTTGCTTCCCTTCCTGCCTTGGGTGGGTGAAGAAGCTGCTGCAGGCAAGTACCAAGTGCTATTTAAAATGAGATGACTGACCATTTCTGGGAAGTAAAATGCCTCACCTTGGGCCCCAAAGGAAATGCTTTCCCTTTGTATTGACCCAAAAGCAGGCAGAGAAACTCAACCAAGACAGCAATTTTTGGCACTTTACAATGAACCCTGCCAAGAGAAAAATGCTGCAGAAATACTGCTCTTCTTTTTCCTTTTTTTTTTCCTTTTTAAACTATTTTTGCTGTTTCAAAAGTTGAAATATGTAAGAATAAAGAAATAACAGCAGTTAAGAAGGTCATACTACTTCAGGAATGTAGAGGGAGAGGAATATCAATACAAGGAAAACTAATTGAAGGGGTGTAGGTAACTCCTGTGAGATCCTGAGTGTAGTACCTACCTTTCAGACCTAGGGCCAGCTGTTAAGACTCTGCTTTCCTAGTCATCTTCTTGAGCTCACTAATGCCCTTAGACTTGGTGGCATAATGCCAAGTGAAATATGTGATGCTTTCATTTCAGGGAACAAGAAATTTGGCCACTCTATCTGTTGCTTGAGGGAGGTGAGACTTGTTGCTGGCAATTTCCCCCACAAGAGTCTTAGCAGGAGGACTGTGATGTGGAGATTTCAGCCAGAGGGAATATGTCATGTTCCATCCCTTCCTTTGCAGGTGGAGGTGAGACATTTCTTGGGATTGAGAGCCTCTAATGGTATGACAAAACTACTAAAAACTCTAGGTGCTCTTGCTTTTAAACTCGTGAAGGCACAAAGAAGGCATACAGAGATGGAAGAGGAAAGGATCCCTCTCACAGAGCTCACAAGGTGTGGTTGTTACAGTGGTCCTAAAGAGAAGTTTGAACCTCTGAGCTGGAGCATTAATTGCCAGAGCTGAGGCTGGATAAGATGAAGTGTCACTGTATATTAAAGCTTATCTTTTCACATCTCTCTGAACATAATGTGACTTGACATCACATCATCATCCAACAGAGCATCCTGAGATGGTGATGAAAATAGCTTGCACAAGCATGCAGAGATGCTGAAACCCCTAAGTACTTCAGGGGCTCTGCAAGCAAAGGGACAGCTCAAGATCTTAGCACAAATGATGTTCTCTGCTGAGATGAAGAGGCTGCCTTATGGGGATGTCTGCCAGGGTCACAGAATGTCATTCACAGAGAAATCAAGAGGCCTTAAAGAACCTTTCTATTGTGACTAAGAGCATTGGATGGAGCTCTGATCCTTCAAGAGTCACAGAATCACAGAATGGTAGGAGCTGGAGGGAACATTGAAAGACCACCTGGTCCAGCCCCCCTGTCAGAGTAAGACCACCTATAGCAGATCACACTGGAACACCATATCTGGTCCTTTTTCATCTTATCTGCCCCATTTTGCCCCTTTTTCTCCCCAAATCCCAGAGCACCTGGGTTCTGTTGGAGTCTCCTCCCACTCCAGGTGTGACCACTTTGTCCTTCCTGTCCACTCCCCTTTTTAATCAGCCCCACGAAAGGCAGAAGCCTCAAGCTGTGCCCAACTGGGCAGAGGGATCCTCCTCCTGTCATCACTGGTGAGTCCTCATGGTGCACTGTGGGTGAAGGGGAGTGTGACAAAGGCCGGGGGGCCTGGTGGCCCCCCGGTTAGGCAGGAATAGGCTTGATGGTCACTGTAATATAGTTGCTTGGGTCCTTTTGGGACTCAGGTTGTCTAAAGTTGCTGGCATTTTCCAAAGTGTCTGTATTATAGCAGGCATTTTCCAAGGTGTCTGTATTATAGCAGGAGCTGAAGCTGGAGGCAGACAACATGGGCATGCACAGTCAGAGTTCATGTTGCTGCTTTGACACCTGCACCATATCTCCAGTCTATCTGATTCTGGTGGGGTGTCAGACAGCCTAGCATAGTCTCATTGTTACTACTGAAAAGAGCATCAGGTGCTATGAAGCCTCTCAAAAAAGAGGGAGGAAAATATTTTGTCCCAGCCATAGGAATTAGGAAGGCAATTGGAGGATTACAGTGTTGTGGGTTTATCTCTCATTACTGTACCTGTGTAATTAGTTTACTCTGTGAGGTGTAGCATGTGGCTATGGCTTCTATGTGCCTGCAGTAATGGGTATTGAGAGGAAAACCAGTTCCCATTGTTTAGCCTAGATCAGTACTGAGGCAGTCTATCATTTTACTTGGTGACATCTAATTAACTGCCCATCAGTTGATGATACATTCAGGATCACTATCAGCAATATGATGGATAAGTCACTTTAAAAACTTTACTATACACAAACAGACTTTGCAACATCCTTCTACAGCTAGTCCAGGTTTTATAATTCCACATTCACAAGTAGCATCCCACATGGGATGTGCAAGTTTCTCTTTTCCTGTAGGAGCTGCAAATGTGGGGTTTAGGTATAGCTTTAACCTTCCCTACAATTCTTCCATGCCCTGGGAAAGTCCCTCATGAGGCCATGCATTTGTGCATCCCATATCAAGCTGCTCAGGTGGTGTCATAGGGATACAGCTCTCTCTGGCATGGGACACTTGCTCACAGACTAGGTTTAAGTTGCTTTCCTACCAACTGCACACTCTATTAGCTATTTTAGTATGGTTAATATGTAAATAGGTTAAAGTGTTTTATTTGATGATTTGTTTCTTTCAGATAATCAATAAGTATTTGTGAAGTACTGGAACATTGTGTTGAGTGCTGAGCTTCCCAATTCAACAGAAACAGGAACTACTGGAAAGAGACTAACAGAGGGCTAAGAGGATGAGCAACAGAACATCTCTCCTATAAAAAAGGGTTGAGAGACTTTAAGCTGTGTAGCCTGGAGAAAAGAAGGTTGAAAGAGACGAATATGAATAAATTAAGGGTAGGTGTTTTCACTGATGCTCGGTGATAAGACAAAGGGCCAACAGATGAAATTTGGAACAGAAATTCCTTCTCAATGTGAGAAGAATCCTCTTTACTTTGAGGATGACAGAGCACTGGAACAGACTGTCCAGGGAGGTTGTGGGGTCTCCTTCTCTGGAGGCTTTCAAATCCCACTTGGATGCCCCCTTGTATGACTTACTCTAGGTGACCCTGCTTTGGCAGGGCAGTTGGACTACATGATCTTCTTCCAACCCTACCATTCTGTGATTCTAAGCTAAGTTGTTTTTCAGGGCAAATTTAATAGGGGGAAGTTTGCTTGCCTAGTGGTTGGTTGTGGTCTCTCCTTGTCTCTGGTTAAGAGCGCCATGTATGTGCGTGAGAAGATGAATTCACGTGGGGGAGAGGGATAAGAACACATTTCCTTTACAGTGGAAAAGGGACTTGCTAAATCATAGTGGTGTTTTCAGTGCCTGGAAGAAAGGATACTTTCTGTTTCAATTCTTCTTTCACGTGAATGTAACTACTTAATTTCTCAAACTCAGTACCTGTTTCTTAAATGCTACCTTAATAAAAAGATATTTTCCTCCAAGTGGGTTGTTTACTTTTTAGTGGGAAATTGGATGAATGAGATACAGAACATAGTATGGTAATGATTTTAAAATAGCCCCATCAAACCAGTTATTGCCCTGAGGTGTTATAATCATTACACAGTCAGACCATTTTCATTTATTTATGTTTCCTCTCATCTTACTGTAACTGCTAAAGGTTCTTCTGACTTGGAATTACCCTTGTATTTACCTGTGCTCTTTATACAACCTTTTTGGCCTCTGACTTAAAAAGGCAAATAAAGGCACACTTACAGCAAAGAAGGCACTTAAGAAGCCCAAATCAGGGAAGTTTTATGAATAGGATGAAAAACAGAAAGGGCTTAACTGACACTAGAGAGAAAGCATCAAAGGCTTGTGAGACAAGGACCATGGCTAGAAGTACCACGTTTCCCAAGTCATTAAGCCAAAATTGCCTTTTATCTATTGGAGGAGATAGTTAGAGATGGTGGTGTTCTGCTGCTAGTGTGGGGATGTGTTGAATAGAGCTTGCAATAGGCACCTCTGAACACCAAGATGCAATCACTTTGTTACATTAAAGCTATTTGCCTCCACTGTTAAAGACAAGGTACATGATCACTGCCACCAAGTGATTACATTTAAAGGGAAAGGATGCAGAGGGAATGCCAATTCTGCTGTCTATATTCAGTCACAGCTGTGAAGGTTTTAGGGTTGTTTCAAACTGTTAAAAGCCTGCCAAATGTTGCCAGTGGTTACAGTCAATAGATGCTTACCGTTGCAGACAGTTTTTGGGATGTTGGAACTAGACAGCCACAGGTGACCACAATGCTCACATAAAAGGAGCGTGTGTGAAGTTCTTGCCTCTACTTCCAGTATGTTATTTGCTGGAAGCCTTTTCATTGGTATCTTCAAGCATCTCTACAGAAGTAAATTTCAAAGCAAATCAGCCAGCTGCTAGACTCAGTAATCCTGTCAAACCTTAGAATTCAATCTGGAGGAGTCTACAGAGAAAGTGCAGAGCAGACATGAGGTTTCCTGTCCCTTCACTCCTACATATGTATGTGTATGCGATGGGCTGCAGTGGTGTCATATTTTCTTTAGAACCTGCTTTCCGAAATACACAATTTTCAAGCAAACCATCACTGTTCTTAGCAAAACTATGCTTTAGTGCTAGAAGCTATTATGTTTATCGTTTTTTCCTTTTCAGCGAGAGAAAGTGAAATTTGGTGGCTTTTGCAAAGTAGGTTAGTGACGTAAAGCTAAACAGCCCAGGAGCAGTTGGCTCCACTGGGTAGAAATTACAGAGTCTGCCCGAAGTCAAGCAGCAGACTTTTGGATTCAGAAGAATTTCTATTTCACTCTTCTCTTTTCACCTGGTTAGCACTTTCCATGACAACCTGGATTTTCAGGTGAAGACAGTTTTCAGCTACATTGTTAGCTGACAGGTGTGGTTTTGCGAGAAGGACAGAGGAAAATCTGTTCAATTTTTCTGTGCTGCAGGTGCAGAGTCCTCTTCACTCATCTTGCTGGGGTTTTGTGCCATTTCCAGCAGCAGGCTGAAAAGAGCTCCCCTCACCATGAGAATAAAATCATCACAGGTTTTTTCACCCTCTCTACACAAAGATAATTAAAAATTTCCTCCATCTGCATGCAAGTTGGGGTATCTGTTTTGAGGCTGCGTAAGCCACAAGTCCGTGCTCAGCCTGCAGAGAATGGGTTAGATAATGAAGTTTGAAAGACTTAAATGTCGCTCACAGTCAATCAGCATCAACTAGGAATTTCAGCAGACCTAATCGACCTTTTGTGACACCACAATGAATATATGCTCTGCCCAAAATAGCTGCCTGTGGGACAATTTGCATGAGAGATATGGATGCATTCACATCAATCTGAGCAGCTTCAGACAGAGAAGCTTAAAAGCTCAAGTGGTGAAACTTAATAACTCATCTCAACTCCCTGCCCCCAACTTCTCCATTAATATTCCCACATTCTCTCCCCTTTAAATAGGAACATTAAGTGCAGATAAATAAAACATTAGGTTGATAAAATTACTTATATTGTGGTAGCAGCTGGAGGGGCTGATAAATACCTCGTGATTGTAGGTCCTGTATGAATGGGCAGCACAGAGTCTGTGCCAGCTCCAGAGACACAAAGCCTAAATTTTTTACAAGATGCAAGTAGACAATGGGAATGAGGTGTAGAAGAGATAACAAAATACTTAGTTGTGCTTGCTTCAATTAGCAACCATCGACCACTTGAAGAGTTTTCACTTTGTGTTCTTTATTTGTATAAGGAGACATAAACTATTATTTATTGCACTGTGCGTTATAATTGAAGGCTCCTGAAGCGCATTTGGTGCCATGAAAAATTACTTTGCAAAGTTACACTGTGGGCACCAGAAACTTGTAACTACTTCAGACTCCTATTTATTATGTGTGGAGGGAAGTACTTATATTTTATTATCTGTATAATAGGGGAAGCTAACAAGCATGGCTATTCAGAAAGTCTGTTAATATAACCTTTGGGTTGGCCGGGGTTTTTTTAAGTTATCTGAGCAGAATTTCCATGAACAAGCTGGAGAGTCAGTGAAAGTCTCGTCACAGTGACCTGAGTTGGACACTGGAATGGGCTGCCCAGGGAGGTGGTGGAGTCGCCGTCCGTGGAGCTGTTCAAGGCAGGATTGGACGTGGCACTTGGTGCCATGGTCTAGCCTTGAGCTCTGTGGTAACGGTTGGGACTTGATGATCTATGAGGTCTCTTCCAACCTTGGTGATACTGTGAGGCACAAGATTGAAATGAGAGGTGATGTTTCAGGCTCCAGCTAAAGGTTCCATGATACTGGGATCACACAGGTGCTGCTGGTCACAAGCTTTGCCAGACTGTAGGTATGCCCCCGGGTTCTGTTAGAAAACAGAGGGAAAAGACAACACGTAAATGTTTGGATTTTTTTTTTGGATGGTCTTGGTGACCTCTCAATTGCACAAGCTAAGCCTTTCATGATACAGCCACTGAGAAAAAGAGGTATGGGCTGGTGATTGGAGCTGAGGAGAAGGTCTAATACAGACATTTCTAGAGGCGCACCAAATGGACTAACATATTGCAGTTGCTGATACTTGACAATTAATATTCCTATTTGTCCAATACTAACTTCAATAAATGTATCCAATCACTCTGACAGTCTGTTCATTTCCAAGAGTTTCAGAGTCATTTTGCTGTCAACACACCTGTGGTGGTTTGGGTGTCGTGTGTCCCCCCTCCTCCACTTTAGAAATCACCCAGACTAGACTCAACTGGCTCTGGAAATATGAATGAAGCTTATACTTACAGCTAGCAGAATATACAAGCAGATATTCACAGTACATACAGTTATAGACAGAAATACACAAAATAAAAGGTAATACAGAAACACAACTCCCCTCCCAGAAACCTGAGTCCCCAGGAGGGGCTCTCAACCACCCCTTCACCTTCCCCCTACCCCTCTCAAACTTACCCCAGTCCCAAGGAAGGATGGAGGTTCGGCCAGGGGGTTAGGAAGCAAAGTGGATTAGTCCAAAAAATGGAGGGTGTGATTAGAAGAGAGATGAAGCCCAGCCAGTTCCCCAGCACAGCCCAAGTGAGAGAAGTGCAGAGTGTCTTATCTATGTTTTGCTTTCCTTTTTTACACATCTCAGCAAGCCAGTGAGGGAAGTAGACATCACCATTCTTTTCCTTCTACAGCCTGTAATCTAGTTCTTCTCACCAAAACATTCTAGCTTGCTTCAAACTAGCACAACACCCAACTTTGAAAGAAAAGAGAGGTCTCAGTTATGCTTTGTTCTTCCAGGCTTTGTGAAGACACAGGCCCAAAAAAGAATAGAATAGAATCAACCAGGTTGGAAGAGACCTCCAAGATCATTCAGTCTAACCTAGCACCCAGCCCTAGCCAGTCAACTAGACCATGGCACTAAGTGCCTCATCCAGGCTTTTCCTGAATACCCCCAGGGATGGTGACTCCACCACCTCCCTGGGCAGCCCATTCCAATGCCAATCACTCTCTCTGNCCTTCTCTGGACACCTTCCAGCACCTCAACATCTCTCTTGAGTTGAGGAGGCCAGAACTGGACACAGTACTCAAGGTGTGGCCTGACCAGTGTTGAGTACAGAGGAAGAATAACCTCCCTCCTCCTACTGGCCACACTGTTCCTGATACAGGCCAGGACTTTTTAGAGTTGCCTGTGAGCAAATCTGCTATGTGAGTCCCCTGCACAGGAGTGCACCCTTCTCTCTCCAGGGCAACAAAGGCTTCAGCTAGAGCTTTTATCTTGTTAAATGTCTGGAAACCCAGGCTTTGTTAGCCCTACTGTTCATGAGGGCAACTTGATTTTTAATATGAGGATCAAAAAAAGCTATTTAAAGCATAACTTTATACTCTGAAATTGGTTCTTTTCTGTGCTGTGTGAAAATTTGCGTGTGGTTATGCTAATCTGGACTTCCCAGTATGGGAGCTGAATATCCTGCTTAATGGTAACCATACTTAAGAACAAGGCTCTGAATGGGATCTCCTTAGTGCTGAACTCTTTTGAAAAAATACAGACATTTATTCTGGGAACCTAATATAAAGACTTAGAAGCCAAAGTACAGGCACTTCTTTGTGCAGATCTTTGTCTGTCCTGTCAGTTATATCCACACCGAGGGGCTCAGTGCCTCTGCTGTCAGGGTATTGTACGTAGGCACCGCATGTGGCTTTTCATGCGTGGTCCCCTTGATGTGATTTCTCCAGAAGGAACTTTAGGGCTTGGCTACAAGAATATACAGGTTCTCTAGAGCAACATGTCTGCCTCAGGGAAGTCTGCTGTATTGTAGCTCCTTGGATCTTAAAGAGCTGCATCTGCAGGGATCCTGTTCTGTGACTCCTCAGCCTGGCAAATAGGGCACAACATGAACTCGCTCAACCCTTTTGGTTGGATTTCTCTCTTGCCCACAGGCGCTTCTGGGCTGATCTCTCTGCATTGCCAAGCTCCAAACAAAGAGTGGCAGCTGAGGTACTGAACTGCTACAAAGCACCTCTTAGGGAAAGCAACCCCTTTCCCTGTGCTTCTTTCTGACCACAGAGACACTCATTAGTTCAAGTGATACTGTGAAGTTTGTCACTTTAATGTATCACCTCCTCTTTAAGTTGCAGTAAGAGAATATGATGCTATTATTATAAGCCCATCCATTAAAAAAGGAGTTGAAGAACTGAAAAAAAGGAGAATTTGTTTGGTTTTTTTTCTTTTCAAGTGAGTTACTTTATGATTCTGAAATATCAATAGAAAATTGAGACATAGACCAACCACTACAGCAGGTTCATTACTGAGGTTGGAAACAATTCTTCAGGGCATAAAACCTTTTATAAGCTGGATCCCTTTTCTGTCTGCAAAACTAATCCCCTCTTTTTACTCAGTGCATATTCCAATGGTATTTCTTGTTCATGGGGTGGTAGAACAGCTAGCCAGCTGATTTCTAAATATCTTGTTGGCTCCTTATAACATTGCTCCCAAGTGAGTGTTTTGGGCCTCATCTGGTTTGCAAACTCTCCCATTTAATAAGTTCAGTGACAAGGTGAGATGGTTTGGCTATTACCCACCCCCCTACTCTTAAGAAATCACCCAGACTAGACTCAGCCAGCTAGAAACTAAGGAGTGAAGGTTTATATTTACAGCTTAGCACAATATACAAGCAGATATTTACAATATATACAGCTGTATACAGACATATGCAAGTTAAAGGTAATACAGAAACACAATACTTCTCCCAGAATCCAGATTCCCCAGGAGGGGCTCCTGACCCAAACTCCCTTCCCCCTCCCTCTTTCCTGCCCTTCAGAAATAACTAGATCAGCCCATGTATATCTCATGTGATAAATCTGGAGATCTGAGGTGAGATGTCAAAAAGATGACAAGGAGGTTAGAGGAAAAAGGGTTAGGTTGATTTAGAGTTAAGGCAGAGGCAACCACAGAGACCAAACTGTGAGAAAGAAGGAACAGAACAGAAGCAAGAGCTAACTGAGAAGTGCATGAGGAGTGTCTTATCTATATTTTGACTAGTTGCGTTTCTCAGCAGAAGACTGAGTGATATAGGGTACTGTTGTTCTTTTTCTCCTTTCTCACAGCTAAGGATTTAATTTCTCTCAGTAAAATATTCCAATTAGCTTCAAACCAGCACACAAGGGGTAAGAAATGGCCATCTCCAGCTCTCAGGGTATTTTTCTGAAAGGTCACCTCACAAAGGTAAGTCACTGGAATGAGCTGCCCAAGGAGGTGGTTGAGTCACCAACCCTGGATGTGTTTAAGGGTCCTTTGGATGTGATGCTTAGGGATATGGTTTAGGGTGAATCTTGTTGAGTAGGGTTATAGGTTGGACTTGGTGATCCTGAGGGTCTTTTCCAACCTGGATGTTTCTGTGATTCTGTGAAAGTAAGAAGCAGCCTGAATGCTCTGTGAATGAATTTTGCAGGAATCCAACAGTGGAGCGGAGCAGCACAAGGATTTGTTGCACAGCAGCAGATACTGAGAAGCATCATTTTAGAGGTGTTGCTCCCAAAACTGCCAAGGACTGCTAACCCAAAGGAGGACAGCTCTGTTTGTAAACCAGTATCAAGAAGCTTGCTCAGCCTTGAAAGTCAGTTGCATTAGAGAGAGCAATAAACTTAGAGAGAGGACAGAAAATGTGGAGATACCTGCTGCTTGCAATTGTCTTATAAATAATAGGGAACAGGGAGAGTGAAGTCTTACCCTGGCAATAAATCTTGAGTTGTGGATGAGTGAAAGAAAGTTGAAAATAATAAGTAAAAAGAAAAATTTGCAAGTACAGCATACTAAATAGGGGGGGAAAGGAAAGTGGTACATGAAAAGAGAAAAAAAAAGTAGTTTTATGACAAGATTAACTCCCCAGTTTTGACCTAGTGGGTTTTAAGTTCCTAGTATGCCAAGACATGGTCTTTCTTGACCATGAGTTTAGAAAGCACCTCCTTCATTATGTCTTGCTCAGGTTTCCAGGCCAAATGGCAGTCATGCTCCTTACAAAAGATTCTCCAATGTCTCTTTTTCAGTGCTGTATTGCTAACAAACTAACTTAAAATCATGTTCACCAATTAGTTTCATCTTCCTGTAGGGTTCTCTGAAACCTACCTTAACAGAAAAGTAATATTTTGAATCAATGCTGACCACAAATCAAAAGCAGGGGGAAGGGGGAGGGCTGGAAGCAGCAAAACTAGGAAGGGTAGGCAACAGAAATTACAAGATGTGACTCAAGAAATTAATGAAGGAGGTTATATAATATTGTGCTTGCAATAACAGGCATTGGGGCTCTTGGTGATCTTCTGCTAAGGTCCAACTACCCTGAAGGCAGTACCTCTTTCTCTTAATTCTCTCCCTCTCAGTATTTAGAAAAACAGGAGACACATCAGCTCAAAAGAACACTTGCAAGAGAAATTTCCCCTGAAACAGAGCTTCTACCTTAAAAGGTTCAGTGCCTTAGCTGGAATATGACTCTGACCAGAGAGCACTTTGTACTGAAAAAGATACCGAATTTCTAACCTATCTTCCTGGTGGAGGGAAGCTGTAACTCAGCTAACACACAACAGATTACAGCATGTTGCTCCAGACTTTTCCAGCACAAAATGAGCTCTCTCTTTCAAAGTAATTAATTACTTTCATACAGGTGGAGCAATTTTGTCACTTGGTTTTAGGTTTTATCAGATGTACTTTTCTCCATCACTGTCTACGTGGTAAGAACTGAGCTGTTCTTCAGTTATTCTGTTGAGCAGGATATGCCTTGAAGTCCTTTCTCCATCACGATCTCAGTGAAACTGGCAAATGAAGGCAGTTGAGGCAACAACTGCAAGTATTCAAAGCTAAGTCTTTTAGCTTAGCACACTTTTTCTTCCCCTGCTCATCATTCATGTGAATGACTGTTTTTAGAAGTCAGAGAGGAAAAATAAATGATGCAAAGGCTGAGAATGAATCGGAGGAGTAAACAGAACAAGATTTAAAAGTTGGAAGGGAGATAGTTGTTATTCAAAGGAGATGACTAGTTGAAAACTCCTCTCTGCCACATTTCACCCTCATCTGCTGCTTTAGGGAAAGATATAAAGAGCATTTAAGCTGTTTTATGAGCACTAAGCTGACAGCATTGGAAGCCAGGGCCTTCTCTTTAACCGCTCAGCACAGAACAGGCTATGACTCTGAAATCTTGTTCTGCCAAACCATCTTTCCAGGTCCATCTTTCCTGTACCCCAGGTATCACCCATAATGTTTAGTGATAGCTTGAAAATGTAAGCTTTGGCTGTTGTGGAATTTGTGTCTAGTCATCAACTTCTCTTTTCCTTAGCCTTTTCTGTTGCAGCAATGTCTTTTATGACCATTTTTGCTCAATTATAAAGCCCTCCCAAAAAGGAGAGTTAGGGCTTTTTCTGGTAGTTTTCCAATGAAAAAGTTGGTATCCAAAACTTAGCATACTAACTTTTGTGTTATGTCTTCTGGATAGAAGGAGAAGGGAATGTATTGACATTCCAAATATTTCAATTAAACCCAGACATTTTCAGCTCCAAAACATCCACAGGGTGAGTTGAAGCAGATGTAGTTCATTAGTCCATAGTCTACATTTGTCCTCTAGGCTGGGCTTAGATGGTAGTTTTTTCCATTTTCTGCTAGGATGATGCAACTGAGTTGAAGCATCACCAGCTCCTAGTAAAACAGAGATCATGATGCATTGTATGAGGTATAATTCCTGGAGAAAACTCAATCTGAAGTGAGAATGAGGGAGTGTGAGGCACCTGAACTACAACTTCAGCAGCATCCCATAAAGAAAATGCTTGACTTTTCAAACCAAATGCTTCATGTCTTGATTTATTGGAGTGTGTAGCACTCAATCTTGATGTGTTTTTGACAAAGCAGACTTGCTTGCATTCATGTCAAAATTTTCTGTGCTATGTTTCCTACTCAGGCCTGGAAAAAGCAGACTGTGAGCTCTTTTCGTGTAAGCTAGCAAAATCACAAAACCACTCAAGAAACAGCTCGGAGGTCAAAGTGGCCAAAGCAGACAGATGATTTCCACTGTTCTTAAGGAAGCTGCCATTGTAATTGGTGTGATATAATTAGCACATTCAAAAGGACATTTTTCTTTCCAAAGAATACCTGTCATGGAACAGATGCAGAAGATTTTATCTAGAAATATCTATTTGGGCAATCTGCAGAGAACTTTCCAAGCAGAGAATGGTAATTCAAACTGCTTCACTTTTGGCTTTTCCTTATCCTTCACACTCAGTCCTCACCCACATGTGCACGCTCACATACACACTCACGCTCTTCAACTTTCCTCAGACGTGAATGTGCTTTAATCTTGGGCCTGATTCACTTCCCAGCATGAGACTGATTTATAAAATCAGGGATGTGGAGACCATGAGCAGAACAAGTGAGTCAGGCTTTTCTCATTATTAAGATGTCTTGGCTTCACTCTGTGACAAGTCTTTACTTTTGAGAAGCAGTGCTCAAGCCAGGAGCTCTGAAGCAGAGTTTCATTATCCAATGATCATGGAACACAAGCGGTAAGCTTGATCTGCCTCAGGCTTCAGGAAGGATTAGAATCTTCCTCTGAAGTAAAAGTTGGCCAGAGCTCCCAGCTATCCTTGCAATGTTCTCTCTCACGGGCATGGTGCCATCATTCACATGGCTAAGGGCAAGAGGACCCTCGGGACTCATTTTCAGAATGATCTGGTTCATGTTCAGCAGCTCTGCGAAACCTTCCCTGCTTTCCCCAAGTGTGAGATCAGTGAAGGATCACACAAGAATGAATGCAATAATTTTCAGGATCAGGATCTATGACAAAAGGTCAGATCCCAAAATCTCATACCCCAGAGCAGTTTGGAAAATTGCTAAGACAGAAAATGCCTGCCTCTGGAGAAGAAACTGGTGCATGGGGTATGCCCTGCCATAAGCATGCCAAAATCATTGGATTAGCACTTCTGCTTTTCCTTCCTTACTGCCTTTGGGTACAGTGAACCTCTGGACTGCACATTGACTTGTCATCAGTGGAAGAAGTAATGATTAGCATTTGTCTATCCATCACAATCCTGAGAAGCCCATAGACTGATGGTGAGATGTGCCTGAAGAAACAAAGGTTCAGTTTTCCATCTCTGTTTGAGTTTCTCATTCTAAAAAATCCAATGAGATTGAAAAAGACATCTGCCATGGAACAGATACAAAGAAAGGGGAAAACTTTAGGATGCAACTGTCCCCAGTGTCACCCTTGACCTAAATCTAAGTCTGAGCAGTCTGTGTTTAGCTGACATCAAACTAGTTCTTCTATTTTTAATGCTCTTTTTTCTCTGTGTGCTGTTTCTAATCAGAGCATCAGGCACCTAAATGTTAGTCTTTTCAAGACTCTGTCCAGATCTGTGTCCCTGAAGCATTCCTCACAAAGCATGAGGAATAACATTTTGGGTTTTTTTACCCACTACACAAGAAAATCTTGTTTTAACGTTTGTTTTGATGACCTTGTGGAGCATTACAAATCATGAAAATCCAAGTTCAGATGAAGGCTTTTTCAGCTTCATAACTGCACAGGCAGGCAACGAGTAGGCACTTGGGCAAAAGGATCTCTACACATCGTGCCTTTGTTCTTTTGTTTCCATGAACCAGTAATTAGGATCCTCAGATGAAGGGCACCAGAATTATGAGTCACCAGTGTAGCATGACAATGCAGACATTGTCTGTGAGAAACTTGCTAGCTGTCTTGCAACCTGAATTAAAGAAGATGAAGCATTGGGGAGGCATTCTTGTTTTGTGGCTTTTGTTTAAAGTGAGGTTATGCTGAGGGAAGTGGTCATAAAAATGGCATTTCATGTACTAGATCTTCCTGCCTTAACAGCAGCCTTTATTTTTAGTGACACAAATAAAATCTTAGTAGTGTCAGCACTGTAGTCAAGCAAAAGTGAGCTTTGTTCTGCGTTGCCACATCCATCATGAAAACTTTCCTCCCTTCTCCTTTCTGACCCCAGAATCATTGTTGTTAGTGATGATGTATGAAACAGAAAGAACATAACTTGATCATGAGAAATTGCTTTGAACTTGTATTTGCTGGCAGGTGAAAGCCTTACTTTAAAGCTTTAAATGAAGCAGGTTTGGTATGGACATCACTGAGAGGGAATAAATAGGGGCATACTGAGAACTCATTTTACAGACTCTCTTTTCAGACCATAACCATATTTTTAAAAGGAAAGTGGGCCTAAAGTAAATGATGTTGAAAGGTCCTGGGCTGACAATCCTGTTGTTCTCAAGACACTGTACATATAAATTCTGTTACAGGGAATGTTTCTTGTTAACTGTGTGCAGTTCTGGAGCCCCCAGCACAAGAAGGACATGGAACTGCTGGAGCGGGTCCAGAGGAGAGCCACGAAGATGATCAGAGGGCTGCAGCAGCTCTGCTATGAGGACAGGCTGAGAGAGTTGGGGCTCTGCAGCCTGGAGAAGAGAAGGTTTTGAGGAGACCTTAGAGTGGCTTTCCAATATCTGAAGGGAGCCTACAGGAAGGCTTGGGAGGGACTATTGACAAGGTCTGGTAATGTCAGGACGAGGGGGAATGGGTTTAAGCTGGAGGAGGGGAGATTTAGACTGGATGTTAGGAAGAAGTTCTTTACAGTGAGGGTCGTAAGACACTGGAACAGGTTGCCCAGGGAGGTTGTGGATGCTTCCTCCCTGGAGGTGTTTAAGGCCAGGCTGGATGAGGCCTTGAGCAGCCTGCTCTAGTGGGAGGTGTCCCTGCCTATGGCAGGGGGTTGGAGCTGGATGATCCTTGAGGTCCCTTCCAACCTAAATCATTTTATGATTCTATGATTCTATGAATTAGCAGTCAATCTGAAGGCTACACTTCTCTTCAAGCTTCTAGCTCACTTTATAATGGCATCCTCAGCACCATGAAGTCCAGAAGTGGAGGTAAGCAAGACCAAATGACTGTAAATGAGCATGTTAACTTGTCTGTCATGTGCTCTTGTGATGCAATGACTTTGGTTAATAACAACTGCAATCTGTGCCTCTCCAAAATGGCTATTTGAGCTGACAAATATGCTCAGTGTTATTGCAAGTGCTTGCCTGGCTCTGATCAGCAACCTCTTCACAGGATGTTAGGGGCTGGAAGGGACCCAGGGAGATCATCCAGTCCAACCCCCCTGCCACAGCAGGACAATACTATCTAACATAGATCACAGAGGAACACATCCAGACAGGCCTTGAAAGTCTACAGAGAAGGAGACCCCACAACCTCTCTGGGGAGCCTGTTCCAGTGCTCTGTGCTCTTGCTGATTAGCATATTGGTCCAGCAACAAGATGCTGCAATAAGCTGAGCTATCAATGTATTTTCATCCCATCTTACCTTTTTGTCTTGATTCCTGAAAGGAAACTGGAGAAGCTGATTTCTAGTAGATTTTTTTTTTTTCATTGAAGATTATCATTTTTGGATGAATTTTCTATTACCTCCATGTCAACTCTCTTCGATCTCCTGTCCCACTGAAGTGTTGATGTCACCAGAGTGTGATCCCAAACTGAACTGTAGAGAACAAAAGTTTTAAAGAAAAATGTTTGCTTGGATCTCATTCTCTTTTCTCACTACTTATTTTTTTTCTGAAACTTGGAAGTGCTCCTTTTGAAACCTCTGTCACTTTCTCAAATGCGGTCAAGTCCAGTGATGGGTCCAAAGTTCCAGGGGAGGAGCAGCAGCAGCACAGGGGCACACACCCATAAACCAAGTGATCACATTAGCATTTTTCCAACAGGAAAACATGCTAAAAAGTGCTTCTAATTTGCCATTTGCTTACTCCTCTCCCTAACAGTTACATGGGGGAAAGAATCAGAAAGAAAAGTTAAAATTTGTGGGTTGAGATAAGGGTTGTTTAGTAGGACAGAAAAGAGAAAATAGCAATATGTCCTGGTTTGAGCTAGAACAGAACCAATTCCATTCAGTAATTTTACTTATGGGCTGTCATCTAAGTAACTGCACTTCCTGAAGTTAAGAGCACATTTTCACAGGCAATGTTTGCTACAGAAGTGATAATGCTTGATATCTATAGTTAGTACTAAGAAGTGGCATGCAGAAATGCTCTTGCTCATATTTGCCTCTATGGAGACCGAGGTTACTGCTAAATCTTATGTATCAAGTTGGAGTTGCAGTAAGTATGCAGGTGCAGGCTGCATCTGCAGGGAGGAATGGACAGAACAGGTGACCCTAAACTGACTGTCACTGTCAAGGTATTCTAATATAAATATGTCATAGTCAGTATAAATCTGAGGGATTGAAGGATTCTGCTCTCTTCTTCAATGGCCACTGTGCAAGGACTCTGTCCATTGTGCCTTGAATCATAGAATGGTTTTGGTTGGAAGGGACCTTAAAGATCATCCAGTTCCAACCCCCTGCCATAGGCAGGGACACTGCCCACTAGAATAGGTTGCATAAGGCCCTGTCCAACTTGGCCTTGAATACCTCCAGGGAGGGAACATCCACAACCTCCCTGGGCAAATTGTGCCAGTGTCTCACCACTCTCACTGTAAAGAACCTTTTCCTAACATCTAGTTTGAATCTCCCCTCTGCCAGTTTAAACCCATTACCCCTTGTCCTGTCATTATAAGACCTTGTAAATAATCCTTTCCCAGCCTTCCTGTAGCCCCCTTCTGATACTGGAAGGTCACTATAAGGTCTCCTTGAAGCCTTCTCTTCTCCAGGCTGAAGAGCCCCAACTCTTGTAGCCTGTCCTCATAGCAGAGGTGCTGCAGCCCTCTGATCATCTTTGTGGCCTCCTCTGGACTTGCTCTAATAGCTCCATGTCCTTCTTGTGTTGGGGGCATTCCTGAATCCAGCTGCAGAATCCAGCTCCCATCTGCCACTGAATCCAGTTTGGGACTTTCCCTAAGCCTGCTTTCAGTACCAGCAGTGATGGTGACGCAGTCACTGCCAGATGGCTTGGATTTGATACCGAGTTTATGTATATTTGTACTTAGGTAATTTCATTGTTGTTATTTGAATTAAAGCTGGTTTATTTTTTTTTCCTATCCACAAGTCTCACTCCCTTATTCCCTTTCTCTTTCCCTTATGGGAAGGGAGAGGGATCTGTCATTTGTCTAGAGGCTTACCTGTCTCTAACCCTTGACATACTAAGAATAATCGAATTAGAATACACAGAGCAGGTGATGCACAAAGCATTTAATCACCACCTGCCACCATATGCCCAATCAGTTGAGGAGCAGCAGTCCCTAGCCAGGCTTTTCCCCAGTTTATATACTGAGCATGATGCCATATGGTATGGAATACCCCTTTGGGTCAGCCATCATGATTTTGCCTCCTCTCAACTTCTTGTGCCTCCCAGCCTACTTACTGACAGGGCAGTATGAAATGCCGAAGAGTCCTTGATCACTGCTTAGCAACAATGAAAACATCAGTGCCTTATCAACGTTATGCTCATCCTAAATCCAAACCACAGCACTATGCCAGCTGCTAGGAAGAAAATTAACTCTATCCTTGCCAAAACTAGCACAACAGTATAGGGCATTCCCTCTACCCTGTGAACCACAAGTCACCAACAGATGCTGCGATGAAAGAACGACCTACAGAGAGAAACATGCCCAGAATTCCACCAGGCCCATTTTGGCTTCACTGTTCTGACTACTGTCAAGAGAAATGATGGTGATACCGTGCTCTCATATATATGCACATGCTGCTATCAAAGCCTAAAAGGGAGCAGGTTCCCGAGAGAGCTATCAAAGATGTGGGATGTGTGCTTCTTCCAAGCCAGCCAGCCCATCTGGGACTTAATCCTTCCAATCCTTCTGACGTAATTAGATGTTGATGCATAGAATTGTCTTTTTTACCTTCTTCCTGTTTTCCCTGAGATGTAACAAATGCTCTCTGTGACTTTTGGAAGATAGGTGTCTCGCTTCTTCTCTGCTAGCCCGAGGAAGCATAATTTTCATGCATTTTTATGTTTTGTTTATTGGCAGAGGAAAAAAACCCTGACAACTTCTTCCTTCCCTCCCCCTGCCATAATTTATATGGCTTGTCTCCTCTGGGTTTCAGTTGTGCAGAGTGCCTCTCATTTTCCACCTCTAGTTTATGACCACTGAGTCTGTTTGGCAAGCCTACACCTCGCATTTGTATATTACAGCACACAGAGGTCTGCTGCTCTTGTGAATTTGCATGGGGGTCTGTGGCATCTTACAGTCTTTTAGAGTGTTTAATGGGCTCTTCCCAAAGACTTGCATTTTTGCCCTGCTGTCTGGGCATACAAGTATTATCCAGATTTTTTTATATTCTGACCCACTGTAAAACATTGCCATGGAATTGGGTAGGTAATATCTCATTTAGATGTGACCCTTGTTACCACAGCACAATGATCCCCAAAGATCAATGGCTGTGAGACTTTACATGTGGCACTGAAAGGTGAAAAACTGAGGCTAATAGGGAGGAACAAAGTAGAGCATTGTCTAGGGTATGCATAGAGTCAGTGTAGCACCACTGGGCAGAGGGTTCTGCCCTGGAGCTTTGACATAAGGAGAACACCTGCTGCTCCCCTTGATGTGGGAGCCTGAATGCTTTTTTCCTTCAATATATTCCGTATCTCAGGAGACTGAATCAGTTCAAAAGTGCAAGTGTTTCAGCAATTTAACACTAGCCTGAAATTTCCTGGTGTTTTCACTAGAGACTTAAGAATATACAGATTGTTTTCCTCATAAAAACACAAAGGCAAAAGCTTGGTCTCATTTGTAAACAATGCTGAACTATCCTGCTTTCCAACCCTCTCAGAATCACATAACTGCCTGGTCAGAGAAGACTTTAAGATCCAACGAAAACCTAACATCTCTCTGTACACAACTCTGTACACCCAGACATCTCTCACATACCTCCAGGGATGGTGACTCTACCAATTCCCTGGGCAGTCTTCTCCTGTGCTCAAAAGATGGTAGTACTTAAGAGCAAATGGCAGAGATTTTGGGGTTAGAGCAAGAGCTGCTCCGGGTTAGCTAGCACATTTTTCAGAGCTAGATCAAAGAGTGAGTTGTCACCTGGCAGTGCTGAGGTTATGGCTGGACTGGATGATCTTGGTGGTCTCTTCCAATAAAACCATTCTGTAATCTTGTGAAACTACATCTTGATCTTGATTTTTCAATAAGCTTTTAGATTTACGTTTTTATCCTATTTGTGTTGTCTGCTGTTGCATCCAACTACCTTCACAGCTCTACCAACTTGACTTTTTAGCATAAAGAAGTACCAGAGAGAGCCTATTTAAGTCTGTGAAGGAGAAAATAACTTACTCATTTTGTAGTAAGTCAGAGAAGGTTAAAGCTTTCATTAGCAGTATCTGTAAGGTGAAGATGTTGTTCAAGGTTCATTTTTCAGGAAGGAAACTTGTTTGGCTTTTACTAATTATGTTAGTGGCCACAGTCAATTTCATTCTTTTTTGGAGGAATAGTCACAGGGAAGAGATTTGGAAGGGAAAAGGACAGGGTAGTTTGCTCCTGTAGCTATTAATACACATATTTGTGCAATTACTTTTCTTGAGGGTGTCTCTGCTTGCATATATTGGGCAAATTAGTCTGCTGCGCTGTGTTTCTGTAACATGCTAAGGCTGAAGGTTTAGAATAAATAAATCCCATGTTTATTCAGCCCCATGTTTCAAAAGCTCCTTTGAGATGTTGCCAATATCACATAATTTTCGGAGTTGTAATCTGTAGAAGGTGCCCTTTCGTTCCTGTAATGCTTCAGCAGTGTCAAAGCAGACATGACAGTCATTACTGGTCTTTTCAGGTTGGCTTTTTTCCTGATGAAGCTAGGTATTCTTCTTTCCTGTCTGAATTCTTGTTTCACACAGCTCCTTCAGGTATTCTGTCCAGATATGACTATTTTGGATCTTCATTTAAACCCTTCACAGCTCATGCCAATTTCTGCTGCTGCAGCATGTTCAGTCTTGGTAGTTTGATAATATAGGGCTCTATCTAATTACACTTGTGGAAGAAAACTATTCAGACAGAATATTATTGCTCAAATTGGATCTGGAGCAACATGTTAAGCTATTTCTTTTCAATCATAAAAGTGAGTATTCTCAGTGACAATATATTTCTTCCTTCACAAGACTCACTGCTTACTACTCAGTGAGATACAGCATAAAACCAGCTGCAAAACCTGTATTTACACTTCCACGTAGTGAGTTTTAAAGTTCCTGTTATGAACAAGATTAAAAGGGTGAGATTTTCAAAAGTCACAAGAGATTTTTCAGATGGGTGTGCAGTACTTCTGGCTGCTGTTTAAATTGACAGATTGTTTTTAGTTCTGAATGCATTTTTACTTCTTAAGAACTCAGCTTAACAGAGGAAAGTCAGAATAAAGTCAGAACATCTGCTTTGTGCCGTCTCTGACTGGTTTCTCTCTTTTGCTAGGAAGATTCTCATATCTCATGCTCTTACTAACTTTTCCATTTATGAAGTTGTGCTGTGAGGAAACAAGTGTCAGGAAAACACATTAAAGAATGACAGAAGTGCAAACAAGTGGCAAAGCAACACGTTGTGAGATGCTCTGACAACTACCTTCAACAGGTATTTGGGAAAGAGATTTACAGCTTAGATTAATGTTGTTCAGGCAGTGGATGAAAGTTGAAATCTGGTGCTAAATAGTTCTTTCTGGGTCATCATTTTTATCTTCCTCTGTCTTGCACTGCTGTCCCAAGTCAAAGGCAAGGGGGTAGTCTGCCTTCATGTGGTTTCTAAATTGCTAGAAGGCTTAAAAAGTTGTAAGGGACAAATCATAGGCAACTTGAGGGTACAAATTGAGGAAATGTTGCCCATGTTCTTGGAGAAATCTAGAGGAGGCTTATAGTGGCAGTAGGAATAATTGTAAGCTTTTGCTGACTTGCATGCTACTTTGGAAAACAGTAAAGATTTATTGTTCTGTCCATCTGTAAATACAATAGATTAGAATAGAACCAACCAGGTTAGAAGAGACCTCCAAGATCATCCAGTCCAACCTAGCACCAAGCCCTATCCAGTCAACTAGACCATGGCACTATGTGCCTCATCCAGTCTTCTCTTAAACACCTCCAGGGATGGTGACTCCACCACCTCCCTGGGCAGCCCATTTCAATGCCAATCACTCTCTCTGGGAAAAGCTTCCTCCTAGCATCCAGTCTATACTTCCCCTGGCACAACTTGAGACTGTGTCCCCTTGTTCTATTGCTGGTTGCCTGGAAGAAGAGACCAATCCCCACTTGGCTACAACCTCCCTTCAGGTAGTTGTAGACAGCAACAGGCACAGGCCCATTTCTACATTTGCCAAGAAACCCCAGAAGACCAGAGCACAAAGACTTCAGGAAATGGACACTGTCCAGCTTGTCTGAGTGCCTGTGTGTTCAGAACTGGCAGAATAACCAGTTATTGCTTCTTGTAGACATGATGATGCAAACTCAGATTCTTGTAGTATCTGAAAGGGCTCCCGCCTGTGATGAGGTGCTGCATTTGCTGAGGTAGCAGTTCACTTACAGGCTGAAAAGAGCCTGGCCACATCAAGAAAATAAAACTTAATTGACATTTTCCTGCTGGGACCATTTGCTACCCCTTAGGGCTGCTGAACTCCAGGAGCTATTTCTCTCTGATCCTGTAATAGCCATCTGTTAATAGCGAGTTTAGCACATTGCAGCAGGAACAAAAGGGTGACTGGGTGGTAGCTGAACTGCATATATGAGGAACCCAGCAGAAACGTGTGCTTCCTGCTCTCCAGAGCCTGATAACAAAACAAAACAAAAATGCCATTGAGAGCTGTTGTTGCAGCGGGACAAAGCGTAATAAAAGCTCTTCAAAGAGCCATCTGGACTGCGCTAAGGATGCTGCTCCATGCTAAATACACATCCTTTGGCAAGCCTGCGTTATAATCAACATCAGCGGTTCTGCCATCTATTCCGGCAGTCTCAGGCTGGAGAGCTGCACGAGTTGACAATAACTGATGTCCTTGGAGATTTAATGGCAGACCAAGCTGACAGGTCTGGTGTTAGAAGAAAAAAAAAAAAAGAAAAGGAATGAATGTTCTTCATGCCTTTTTACATATTTATTTTTGCTTTTCTTGGCAAACTCTAATCTTTTCTGTTTGTTTGTTTTTCTATCCAGACAACTGGGTTTGGAAGTAAGATAAGGTCTTGAGGAGAGTTTTGCTATCTCCATTGGATGAAAGACTGCTTCTATTCAGCATGACAGTGAAGGTCGTACTGATTGCCGCAAAGAAAAGGTTTTACTTCTATTTGTAAAGGTCATCAGAAAGACCAATAACAACAGAAAATAACTCATCCCATGGTTTTGGTTTTCTTTTAGTGATGAAATCTAGTTACTCTATAATCCACGTCTTCTGAAAAGTGATGTTTACAACATCATTGTTCTTTCTCTTTCTTTAAATCAATTGTCTTAAACATTTGTTGATGGTTCCAATTGCCAACAGCAAAAATAAGATATGAAATGATGTTCAAAGTCATTACCCTTTTCCCTTAGGTTAACCCATTTTCCCCTGAGCTTGCTTGCTAGCATTCAATGTTGTGGATCCAGTCCTCAGTGCTGTAGAGCTAACTCTCATTCCTGCAGCATGCCTCCTAACCACGAAGAACACGAAGCCAAAAGAACTGAAGCAGCTGTAATATCCCTGCATCACAGCAGGTCTTCTATGCACAGTTTGCTGGAGCTGCTGATATATGCTGTAAGGCCATCCTAGACTTTCTAAGGGAAGCTGGATCCAGGGCAAAGAAATCTCAAGATAGAGATTTAAGGAAATGGTTGTGTCTTTGAACAACTGATTACTCAAATGGTTCCTGTCTGCCAGATGAAGTTCAATGGTAGTCCAATCAAAACTACATTGCCTGTGAGGCAAGAGAAAACCTTGGCAGTGGTTTGCAGTAAGTCTCCTGGATGTGTACAGCTAGAAGTAAAATGTGTGCATTCTCAGTTGCCAAGTATGGGAAAAAGAGAATGCAGATTGTCTCTAAGATCTCATTCTTGAGTTTGTGACATCAATAGGAAAAAAAGTAATTTCCCTTTGTTGTCTTTTTAACTAAATTAAACTGATCTACAATTCAAACAGTTACTGTTTTGGGTTCCCTCTCCACCCCAAGAAAACAATTCCCATAAAGGGAGACATAATATTTGCAGCTTAGAAAGCCAAATATTAGTTATGAAAAGAATACAACAAACCAAAAACATTATTACCATGAAAATTAATGAACCTAGAATCTTTATTAGATCTGTTTGACATCCAGAAACCCAAAGGGTATTCGCACTGACAGGAGCCAGTGACCTGAAAAGATTAAGCATTTCCAGATAATTAGAGTCTTAAACTGGCTTGGGCTGCAAGAGACCTTAAAGATCATCTAGTCCAATCCCCCTGCACTGGGCAGGGCTATCTTTCACTACATCATATTGTGCAAAGCTTCATCCAAACTGTTTTTTAACACTTCTGGTAATGGAACAACCACAAGTTTTCTGAACAATCTGTTCCAGTATCTCACTGTCTCAAAAAAAATCATAACTAAATTCTTCCTCATATCTAGTCTGAATCTGCCCTCTTTCAGTGCAAAAGTGTTGCCCCTTATCCACTTGCTAGAAATGTGATCTGATGTCAGAGAGTTCCCCAAGTTACTGAGTCCTTCTCCTGGGGCACCTTGTGCTTTCTACCAAAGGAAACTGTGTCCAGTTCTGGCCCCCTCAGTTTAAGAGGGACATTGAGATGCTTGAGTGTGTCCAGAGAAGGGCAACGAGGCTGGGGAGAGGCCTCAAGCACAAGCCCTACGAGGGGAGGCTGAGGGAGCTGGGATTGTTTAGCCTGGAGAAGAGGAGGCTCAGGGGAGACCTTATTGCTGTCTACAACTACCTGAGGGGTGGTTCCTCTCTTCTCTCAGGCAGCCAGCACCAGAACAAGAGGACACAGCCTCAAGCTACACCAGGGGAAATTTAGGTTTGAGGTGAGGAGAAAGTTCTTCACTGAGAGAGTCATTGGACACTGGAATGGGCTGCCCAGGGAGGTGGTGGAGTCGCCATCCCTGGAGCTGTTCAAGGCAGGATTGGACGTGGCACTTGGTGCCATGGTCTAGCCTTAAGCTCTGTGGTAACGGGTTGGACTTGATGATCTGTGAGGTCTCTTCCAACCTTGGTGATACTGTGATGCTGTGAATTCGATCCAGATGTCCTTATAGCAGTGATTTTTGCATTAATATAGAGATTTTTTTTTAACATAGAGCTTTTGTGAGCCATCAGTACCACAATCTGCAAGTGTGTATCTAGTGCCTCTTCTATTCACTGAAGTATATTACACCCCTGTGCCAATGATAGTAATTGTCTGCATGGGAAAGTACCATTGCTAGAGCATTTAAATGTATTTGTAACCATTTCTACCTCATCTGTAGCTGCTGGAAATGAAAAGAAGGAGCCAGAACCATACGAGGAGGCAGCTGCTGTTGGCAACTGCTACCACGTGCTCTATGGGACACAAGTCTGAGAACCTCTGTGTTGGAGCAGGAGGCTAGGTCGCAGCTGCAGTCTACGTTAAAAGAAATTGCCAGCAGAGCTTTGCCTGCTGAGGTGGTGCCGGAGGAAGGTCACAAAAAGCTTTATTACTTTTTATTGGTATTGTTATTTAATTGTGCACCTTCAGGTGTCTCAAAGTTATAGCTCAGGTTTTTCTTTTCATCACAATTAAGTGATATTTTCTAAGTCCACTGTACTGAATCCTTGCTGGGACAGCTGGTAAATCTGATAATTAAAAGAACTGCTATGTTGGAACAGATCAAGTGAAGAATTCTCTGGCACAGGATCCTACCTCCAGTATTGGTCTGTGGTAGCTAGAGAGAATATGAGAAACAGGGCACACATAAAGTGATCCTTCCTCCTGACATACTTCTCCTTCTTACAGAGAAAGGGATTTTGGGAGCTTGAGCGAAGAGATGTTAAAATCCACTATGAATACACCTTTAGGATTGGGTTTCATTCCACTGCTGGCAGCAGCAGTAGCCCTTGTTGTCATTCACTTATGCTGGACAATGTCAATTTTGATTAAATCCCTTGTTGCATTCTGCAAAGCTTTGCCCTAATCCAAGAAAAAAATATATATGCTTCTGTGATGTTGCAGTTCCAGTCTGAATGCCACAGCACTGCCTCCCTGTTAGTCCGACATGTATGCTGGGTGGCACTTCCCCTTCCAAGCAGGACTTGTCATGCTGCACACACATCCTTGTCACCAGCACCAAACAGGCATAACAGTACTTCCAATGATTGAAACTGCATGGTAGAAGTTTGAACCAAGTAGGTGGCCCATTGGTTTTTAGTTGGAACTTCTCTGGAGCAAGGCAGCTGTACATGAATATGTGCATCACAGATCCTGCAGCTCACTCTCAGAAGTCCATTGGAAAGTGGAGGGAGACAGGTAAAGAGTAAACCCAGTAATAAAAGCTGATTCGCTGCTCCAGAGGCAGGAGGAATCCAGTGAGGATGACATAAACACAATTAGGACCATCCAGGGGACCATCCAAGCAGTGCAAACCTGAGGTGTTCAAGAAAAGACTGGATGAGGCACTTAGTGCCATGGTCTAGTTGACTGGATAGGGCTGGGTGATAGGTTGGACTGGATGATCTTGGTGGTCTCTTCCAATCTGATTGATTCTATGATTCTATGAAATTAAATTAATTACACTTGGGTTTCTTCAAGCTGATGTTTTTGTCTTTGATATAAGCAAAACCCTGCTCTGTAGCTTCCTGAAGATACCACAATTACACAGGACTTTGCATTTCTCTGATCTGTTCTGGTTCATCTCTACCCAGTTATCCTGCAGCCACTTCCACTTTTCCAGAAAGGTTCCATCATTCCATAGAAAATCTATTTCATGGATGCAGTAACTCTGCAGTGGGTCTCCCAGCCCTAAAACTTCTTCAAAGAGCAATGCAAAAGGTCATAATAATCAAGAAACCTCAAAGAACCTTTGATGATCTTTAAATAAGAAACTTTAAAGAGGAAATGATGCATATCAGGAGTGGATTAAATTGATTTAGGGCCACTGGGTTGATCAGAGGGATCACTTATGGGTTGATCAGAGGAGCACTTCTCCTGTGAGGGCAGACTGAGAGAGTTTGGGCTGTTCAGTCTGCAGAAGAAAAGGCTCCCAGGTGACCTTCTTGTGGCCTTTCAGTATCTGAAAGGGGCCTACAAAAAAGCTGGGGAGGGACTTTTTAGGCTATCAGGGAGTGACAGGACGGGATAATGAAGCAAAGCTGGAGATAGTTAGGTTCAGGCTGGACATGAGGAGGAAGTTGTTCATCATGAGAGTGGTGAGAGCCCGGAATGGGTTGCCCAGGAAGGTGGTTGAGGTCCCACCCCTGCAGGTGTTTAAGGCCAGGTTGGGTGGGGCTGTGGGCAACCTGCTCTAGGGTAGGATGTCCCTGCCCATGGCAGGGTTGTTGGAACTGGATGATCCTTGTGGTGCCTTCCAACTCTGACTGATTCCATGATTCTATTCTATAATGAATGCACAACAGCAGCTGGGCCAAATTACAACAATGTGAAGACTGTCCTAAATAGTGGTCAGAAAACAGGCTGGGTTTCCCAAAGTATCTTATATGCCCCTCCTAAGGGGGCAACTTTACCTAAGGATGTATATAACCTATGATCTGGACCCCTTTTGGAAATGCTGGGCTTGTACCTGGAAAGCATTGGCAGTAATTAGCTAAACTTCATCTTGAAAAGGGCTGGGATGGGGGTACAGTGAGAAAAGTAATTTTCCTAGAGCTCTACCAGACAGACTTGAGAGGAGATGGGAACACTAACTGAGTAGAACAAGGTTACAGATCAGTTGTCATATTTGCAAAGTAATCTTTCCTTATTTGTACAGATTGCTTGCTGAGGATCATTAACCATTTAGGACATTTTTTTTCCCCTTCATTCTCTCTCTTTTTTTTCCCCCCCTTCTTTTTCAAATCTTCTCAGCTCTAGTGATATAAATGTGAAACATCATTATGACAAAATAATACCCTATTTGTTTTCTGAAGCCAGTCTTTCAGTCCAGATTAGAGAGAAGGAATATCTTGTTGGCATTGAATATATTCAATGGCTCTGAGGTCTGAGAGTAGACTGCTCTGCCAGAGGTACTTCAAGATCTCGGTAAACAAACAAACAGAAATGTAAGCAGGGGTTCTAGCACTTAAACTTTAAGCTAGCCTTTCATTTGCATGTAAGAGTGTGCTGAAGCTTAGCAAAGGAATGAAAAGGAGAGAATGACCCCTCTCTCCTCCAAATTCTAGATCTAGGCTCACTGTGGTGAGTGTACTTGCGTGCTCATTTTCTACTTGGCCCAGGTGGATGCCAAGTGATCAAAACATGTCTATCATTTCCACCACCTCTTATCATGAGTCCTAGGTTCAATGTCAGTAATGATTTAGCTACTTGTGATTGTGAAGTTCATTTTTTCTTATGCAATTGTTAGAGTAACACAGTCCCTACAATGAATGAGCCCATAGCAGAGCTCTGAAATGGGGCAGGCTTATTCCCATCTGGATGAAGGATGGGCATGAAATGCATATATCTGTATCTCCATAAGGGAAGTGATACCATTGTGCTGATTTTGAGAATTGCCCAAACAGGGGCATCTGATGCTCTCAGGCATCTAAAAACATATCCAGTTTCCTAGTAAGAAGCTGAAAACCATGCCAGAGTTTCTCCCAAGAGATTTATAGGCTTCTGAAGTCATGGCTGGAGAGCAGTTGGGCTTTGTCACTTTTGGAAACTTGAACAAGAGAAAGTTTCCCCACCAAGTGAGGGCACTAAAGGAAATGTTGGGTGACAAAGGAAAAATGAGAGGATGAACAGGAGAAACTTAAGACTGGGAAAATGTGAAATCATTGTTGTGTTGAATGTAAAGTAAAACCTCCATGAATCACAACCATTGAGATGCAGAGGCAAGAACAAGAGATGATTGGAAGACTGTTTTTTTGTTGCTCAGATATTTTCTGGTGGAAAACAAACAAATCTGGGTTAAAGAGAAAATTTTGGGGCTTTAACTAGGGAAAAAGAAAGAATCACATAGCACATTTAAACAAATGATGTCTGTTACTATTGACAAATAATCACAGAATGTTAGGGGCTGGAAGGGACCTTGAAAGCTCACCGTAAGAAGGAGGAGTTCATTTGTGTGTGATCAGAAGTTAGAACAAGCTGATAATCACTAGGTTACTAAAGATAAGATCCAGAGGAAGCAGGGCTTGCAGGTAAGGGTGTGAGTAGTAGGGAAAGATGGTATTTCAAAAAAAAGGAGGAGTTTGGTTCTCCTTGGCTCAGAACTCTGGGAACCACTGGGCACACGTCACATAATTCTGAACACATAAAAACCGAGGGCGTGGGTAGGTGAGCTGGAGCGGCACCAGTCTGACCACCGTGATGGTGCGGTTCCCGGGGGGGATGCCTATCCAGGTCAGGACACACCTTGAGTACTGTGTCCAGTTCTGGGCTCCTCAATTCAAGAGAGATGTTGAGATACTGGAATATGTCCAGAGAAGGGCAACAAGGCTGGTGAGGGGCCTGGAACACAAACCCTATGAGGAGAGGCTGAGGGAGCTGGGGTTGTTTAGCCTGGAGAAAAGGAGGCTCAGGGCAGACCTCATTGCTGTCTACAACTACCTGAAGGGAGGTTGTAGCCAGGTGGGGGTTGGTCTCTTCTCCCAGACAATCAGCAACAAAAGAAGGGGACACAGTCTCAAGTTGTGCTGGGGGAGGTCTAGGCTGGATGATAGGAAGAAGTTCTTCCCAGAAAGAGTGATTTGCATTGGAATGGGCTGCCCAGGGAGGTGGTGGAATCACAGTCCCTGGAGGTGTTCAAGAAAAGCCTGGCTGAGGCACTTAGTGCCATGGTCTCATTGACTGGCTAGGGCTGGGTGCTAGGTTGGACTGGATGATCTTGGGAGGTCTCTTCCAACCTGGTTGATTCTATTCTATCTTCTGAGACGGCATCTGACCAGCTCCTGCTATCTATGCATCTCAGGAGCTCTGCTGGCCAGTGGGATAGGGTGAGTGCAGCCTGCCCTTTGATCAATAGAGCTATTTGGGATTGTTTGTCACATCTTATTCAGCATTGTAGTTTCTCCCTATGGCTGTAGCAAGTGAGCCATAGGCCTCATGTGTGAGAGCATTCCCTGGTCTGGAAGAATTCACTGGAACACTCATTCAGTCCAAACCCCTGTCAGAGCAGGATCTCTTATATTAGATCACACAAGAATGCATCCAGGTGGGTTTTGAACATCTCCAGAAGATACTCTACAACTCCCCTGGGCAGCCGGTTCCAGTGTTCTCTCACCTTTACAGGGAAAAAAATCCTCCTCATATTTACATGAAACCTCCTATGCCTCAGCTTCCACCTATTTCCCCTTGTCCTGTCGTTGGGTATTGTCCTGGGTTGGGGTGGATCCCTCCCCAGTAGAGTAAACTCACTACAACAGAGATTTTTGGAAAGTCAAGGAAAAATGAAATAGTATTTCTTATAGTTTAAATATAGCAGTATAAGGAGAATAAACTACTACAGAAATACACTAACCTTAACGAAGATGGGGAAAAGGCCAAGTGGCAACGAAGCAGCAAAAGCAGCAGCAGCCAAATCAGTGGTGAGGGAAGACAGCAGGAGGCACAGCAGAAGCAGTAGAAGCAGCAAGGGAAAGGAACAAGCTGTGCTTCCAGACATCACAGCATCACACAGTATCACAGCATCACCAAGGTTGGAAGAGACCTCATAGATCATCAAGTCCAACCCATTACCACAGAGCTCAAGGCTAGACCATGGCACCAAGTGCCACGTCCAATCCTGCCTTGAACAGCTCCAGGGACGGCGACTCCACCACCTCCCTGGGCAGCCCATTCCAGTGTCCAATGACTCTCTCAGTGAAGAACTTTCTCCTCACCTCAAGCCTAAATTTCCCCTGGCGCAGCTTGAGGCTGTGTCCTCTTGTTCTGGTGCTGGCTGCCTGAGAGAAGAGAGCAACCTCCTCCTGGCTACAACCACCCCTCAGGTAGTTGTAGACAGCAATAAGGTCTCCCCTGAGCCTCCTCTTCTCCAGGCTAAACAATCCCAGCTCCCTCAGCCTCTCCTCGTAGGGCTGTGCTCGAGGCCTCTCACCAGCCTCGTTGCCCTTCTCTGGACACGTTCAAGCATCTCAATGTCCCTCTTAAACTGGGGGGCCCAGAACTGGACACAGTACTCAAGGTGTGGTCTAACCAGTGCAGAGTACAGGGGCAGAATGACCTCCCTGCTCCTGCTGGCCACACCATTCCTGATGCAGGCCAGGATACCACTGGCTCTCTTGGCCACCTGGGCACACTGCTGGCTCATGTTCAGGTGGGTATCGATCAGCACCCCCAGATCCCTTTCTGTTTGGCTGCTCTCCAGCCACTCCGACCCCAGCCTGTATCTGCAAGAGACATAAAGCTCTTGATGCTCCCATGAAATGATATTAACTTATCCATTGTTGCCATTATATGGCCTGTCCCTAGAATGTTCACCTCTTCACTCAGAACTTCTAAGTTTCTCTGTTCTGAATATTTTTATGTCTGAGCTAGAAATCCAGCTCAAACGGCCACAGGCACCACCCAGCAGAGCCTGGCTCTATGCTCTTGCCACTCACCCTGTATATATGTTTATCAACATCGATGAGGTCACCTTTCAGTCTCCTCTTCTCCAAGCTAAAGAGCTCCAGCTCTCTCAGTCTCTCCTCATAAGACAGGTGTTCCATTCCCTTAGTCATCTTTGTGGCTCTGCGCTGGACTCTGTCAAGCAGTTCTATGTCCTTCTTGAACGTGGGGGCCCAGAACTGGACACAATACTCCAGATGCAGTTTCACCAGGGCAGAGTAGAGGGGCAGGAGGACCTCTCTAGACCTGCCAGCCACACCCTTTTTAATACACCCCAGAGTGGCATTGGCCCTTCTGGCTACAAGAGCACATTGCTACCTCATGGTCAACCTCCCATCAACTAGAACCCCCAGATCCTTTTCCCCTTCTCTGCCTTCCAGCAGGTCAGTCCCCAACCTATACTGATACCTGGGGTTGTTCTTTCCCAGGTGCAAGTATCCTGATCTAGGGTAGGGCGTCCCTGCCCATGGCAGGGGGTTTGGAACTAGATGATCCTTGTAGTCCCTTCCAACTCTGACTGATTCTATGATTCTAAGACTCTACACTTGCCCTTGTTGAATTTCATTAAATTTCCTCCTGCCCAACCCTCCAGCCTATCCAAATCTCACTGAATGAAAGCACAGCCTTCCAGAGTGTCAGCCACTCCACCCAGTTTAGTGTCATTAACAAGCGTGTTGACAGTGCACTCTGTGCTGAACAAGCATCTGACAAGACCATCTAGAGGTGGCTTGCACCATCTATGAACAAGTTTATAAGGTGATGTGTGCCATACTCTTTCTGCACCTCTATTTCCAAGTGATCCACTAACCTGGAAGAACTGAGTCAGAAATGCATCTTCACCAGCTGCCACTTCCCTCAGGAGAGTACCCTGTTCTATTGCCACAGCAAGAAGAAAAGCTGCAGCTTTGAAGCAAGTATCTACCTACTTAGGAAGAGTAATCAGTTTTTCTGATATATCAATAGGAAGCAGAAGTAGAATCACAGAACTGTTGAACTGTCAAGGTTGGAAGAGATCTTTGTCTTAGCTAAAAGCAAGAGAAAAAGAGGGCATTCCTTAGCTGTGACTAGGTCACACAGGCTACAAACATCACTGGTGCACTGAACAGAGCATGAATGGGAACCACCCTCTGTGCTCCTCTCACTCCTAGTACATCTGTGCCCAGCAGGCATGTGAAGCAAGAGATGACACTGGACCCTAATTTTCCTCTCATAGACATTTTACAGGATGATGAAGTTATTCTTGGTTACAGTAAGCAACAAATGTGTTGGTCCTCTGGCTTGTTAGTGAGGAGCGCTCTGCAAGGTGGTGGCTTGGATTTTGGTTTTTACCATTTCATTGTTAATGGGAAGATTCCAGATTATTCCTGTATGCAGTGTCTGAAGTCTCACTATGTATTTAAGCACAATTAATGGCTTGGTTCCGTTTTCAAACAGTATCTCCCATCAGCACTACATTTCCCATTCTATTTTCTTGTGTTTTCAAAGCACAATCAGCAAAGAGGCCAAATTTGTTAATAGATATATGATGATCCCTTAGAGGTCAAGATTAGTGTAAATTTATCTTCACCCCTGTCAGGCACAAAATCACTTGTTATCTCAGGCTGAGTATGAGTCTGGGAGGATGAAGGCTAAAGAGAAGCAACCAAGAGAGATGGAAGAATATAATGAGGGAAAAAATGACAGGAACTGATTGGCACTTGGAGGTAGTTACAAGAAGACCGAGGAAGAAATATATATATATATATATATGCATTTCTTCCCAGAGGAATCTCATAATAGTGATTGCATGTGAGTGTGTTTCCAAAAGAGTGATATGGAAGAAAACCAAAAAAGCAGTTTGAAAATATTGCAAATGTTAAAGAACAGCAACCTTGTAAACTGACAAGACCATGATAAACCCATCATTTTTGCTTTGTGTTTACTGATTGTCTTATGTAAGACCCTGTAATTGCAAGGGAGTTAAACTCTGAGCAATATACAGAACATATTGTAACACAGTTTTCTCTAGCACACAACTGGAAAGGAGAGACCCCCACCATGCCCAGGAGCAAACTCCCAGCAATGCTTACCATGCATGTAATTCTAACCTCTTTGGAATGAAAAGGTTTCTATAACAACATGATGCATTTATTCTTATAGTGTTTCCCATTTGCTTGTTTTTTATCATCACTTTTTAGAATGTCAGTTGCCATGACAACAGGACATAGTATCTTAAGTGCCACCTTTCATGTATATTTATGCAATATAATTAAAGGTATGGGACTGAGGCAAGCTTTGGGTTGGATTAATTCACATCTCTCTCATGAAACATTCCATTGCTGCCACTGAGAGTGGACTCAGACAGTACTAGCTTTGTGGTGACACTGCCTCTTGCAGCTGCAAACATACTTAACTTTGCAATGCTTCTATTGTTAATTAAGTGTTGCTGAGTCTTCTAAGTTATAAGCTATCAACATGGCTCAGTCTTTGGATATTATTCTAAGCTGTGGGTTCTATTAATTGCAGTGATGTTTCTTTTCTTACTAGCTAAGCTAATCACTCTCAAAGGAATACAAGACTTTTCTGAGTGAAGCAGGGAGTTTAGACATTCAGCCTGCTATCCTGCTTTTCAAAGGAGACTGGCAGTCAGGTTCTTGGCTCTGCATCCAGATTTTTCTACCACTGTAGTGGTGTGATCTACAATCAGCTTGGAAAGGTAATGATGTCTGCCTATGCAGATGGGGATATGTCTCTGAATCTTCATTCCACACAGCAGGAATATGCAGAGAAAGAGGTGTGGGTGAACTGGGGCAGAACATCCAGCTTCCCCCATGCTGTCATGCTGGCTGCAGATGATGTGAGAGCAGTGCTCAGGAGCACTTCAAAATCCTTTCTGCTATCCACCCCCACTCCCTCCCACCCACTGCACGTTTGAATGGAGAGGAGAAGACGGCACAAAAACTGCGTTCCCCCTTCCGCCCTGCAGGCTTGAAGGGGGAACAGCAGGAGGTGCCTTTCTGCACCTGTGCTGACCCATGTGGAAGCCCCTGCTGGCGTTGGGATGGGGTTTTTGCCCCAGTACCAAATGGCAAATGGGCTTTGTCTAGAAAAGCATAAATAGAGCAAGGGGGAAGGTGTGAGGGGATTCCTACCTTGAAAGAGTTCCTGCCTTAACAGAGCTCTTGACAGGACAGGTTCCTGCCATGACAGAATTCCCATTTTGGACTGTCCCTGCTTTTGGACAGCTCCTACCTTTTTACACGGCTCTTGGTTTTACACAGCCCCTGCATTTAGATGGTTCTCCCCACTTCTGCACCACTCTGTGTAAACTTGCAAGCTTGACAAGTCCTGGGGTCCATTTGAGAGAGCTGCCAGCAGCGCCCAGACCCGGCTACTCTCAGACCATGTCGTGGCTGATTTGCTGGCTGCTATTCTGAGCTGGAGAGACCCTAGCAGTTTGGCTCTCCCCTGCCACTGCTAAGACAGCATTGCTTTCACGAATCTCTGTCTTGTGGAAGCCATGTCCAGAGATGTTTCTGAGTTTGGCAGCTTTTCCACTCACCTTGGGCTTCTGCCACGTGGATCCAGACTATTGGGTATTGCTTACAGCACCAGGAGGCAGCCGAGCCGCAGAGAAATCCAGCAAGGGATCACCACCGAATACCTGTCTCACCTCGGTGAGTAAAGCCTGCTGCTCCCTTCATTCTCTGCTCAGCCTGATTGATAGTGGGGTAAAGCTGTGTTTATAGCTTAGCTTAGTTTATTTCCATTTCCTGACTTCCTAAATCTTTAAATTTGTCCATAACATCCTTTGAAGAATTCCTGATCGAATTAGAATCTGTAAATAAACCTAAACTAGTTTTGTATGTAGTCTAGGGGCAGGGATTTCAGGAAAATAAAATCAATCTATTTTTATAATTCCTGACCTGGCCACATTAATTCCCTGCCTCCACAACAAGCAGCACCAGGATATTTGCACTCAGGAAGTGTATTTGTTGCAAGGGTGACAACCATCCTTCATTGGGACATACAGCCCACATCTAGCCTGAACCTTTTGAAGTGTGGAGTCACCAGATTCATAAACGTGAATGTTTGGCATAGCTCAACACAGCATTGATGTTCCTGTGAGTCCCTGTGTTCATACTACTGTTCCTAGACACTTGTTTACCATTTTTTTTCCCATTTCTTTGAATTTTCTTTCCACTTTTGAGCCGGGTGCTAACTCTGTGGTCTGTGCTGTCTGCAGAGGCTGTATGCCAGCTCTGGAGAAAAAAGTAAAAAAAGGAAAGAAAAAAGAAAGTAGAAAAAAGAAGAAGACTTCTGGGCACACACGAGGGCACTAAGGTCACTGATACTCCCTGAAGAAAGAGTTCTTGGCAAGACAGTTTATCAGGGAATGAAAAATGTTCTCTTTACCATTCCACCTCAGAGAGTGCATGCACCCAACCAAACACAGGAACCCTCTGTGAGAACAGCTAAATGGGAAAAACACACAAGGGCGGTTATTTGCTCTCTACAAGCTCAGAAGAGTTTGGGTTGTCCAAAACCCCGAAGCAGCGTAGTCCCATAGATGTGTCTGATGGAACTGCCATGACCAGGCAGAAAGGTCACACAGAAGAAGGATCCCAGGAGTGGGGGCAGTCTTGAAAGTGACATAGTAGGCTGCATGACATGGGAACTCTTCAGAAATCCACTGCAGAGTGGATCTAGAGAAAAGATTCTGAGAGGGATAGCACAGGGGGAAGAAAGGAAGATACTGTGCTAATTATATCTTTTATTATTACTGTATGGGCAGATACTTTGAGTACTGTGTCCAGTTCTGGGCTCCTCAATTCAAAAGAGATGTTGAGATACTGGAACGTGTCCAGAGAAGGGCAACAAAGCTGGTGAAAGGCCTGGAGCACAGCCCTGTGAGGAGAGGCTGAGGGAACTGGGGGTGTTTAACCTGGAGAAGAGGAGGCTCAGGGCAGACCTCATTGCTGTCTACAACTACCTGAAAGGAGGTTATAGCCAGGTGGGGGTTGGTCTCTTCTCCCAAGCAACCAGCAACAGAACAAGGGGACACAGTCTCAAGTTGTGCCAGGGGAGGTCTAGGCTGGATGTTAGGAGGAATTTCTTCCCAGAGAGAGTGATTGGCATTGGAATGGGCTGCCCAGGGAGGTGGTGTAGTCACCATTCCTGGAGGGATGAAGAAAAGCCTGGATGAGGCACTTAGTGCCATGGCCTAGTTGATTGGCTAGGGCTGGGTGCTAGATTGGACTGGATGATCTTGGAGGTCTCTTCCAACCTGGTTGATTCTATGATTCTATGAAATCAGAGCTTTATGGCTTATGGCTAACAGTAACATTTTTTTGTGTGGAGGTTTATGTGAACTGGGGTGTCTTGAGCTCTCATATGGGGAAAAAGCTGTATGAAAAATAAGTTAGGGAAATGATCTGTCTGACCTCCATGCTAACCGTTTGTACGAGCATGGGAAAAAAGGAAAAAGGAGCAGAACAGTAAAAGGTAGAATACTTCCAGTTTCTGGCTTTTAAAACTAACACAGAGTCATAAGTAATAAATTACTGCAATCACTGTTCTGAGTGACTAGGTCAGGTTGGTGTCACACTGTTCACACACACACACACACACACACTGCTTTAGAGTGGACTGTGCTCTGGCTACTACAGATTATAAGGCACCACAGGCTATCAGCACTCTGCATGCTTATCAGATTCAGAGTCTCTGGAAAAACCCAGCTAGACTATTCTGTGATTATCAAGTTACAAAGAATTGGTCTCCATTATTCCTATTCTGCTCTTATTTGATAATCCAGTAAGGTTTTGACAGAGGTAAGCCAAGTATCCACTGTCCCCAGTCCAGCAATTTTCAGCGTTCCCCTTGACACTTGCAGGTTTCACAGGAAGCCACAGTTGCAGATGTTTAGCAAGGAGGGCAAATGTGTCACAGCTGCCTTTGGGAGCATGCTTGCTCCCTTCACTCAGCCCTAGCAGCCCTGCCACGGGCCTCTAGAATGGGACATCTTGAGGCTGCCTGGATGGAACCTACCACTGACCCTAAATGCCACCCTTGAGGTACTCCTGTAGATTAAGTGCAGCTAAAATAACACTCAGTCTTAGCATGGACAGCACTCAGAAGGCTGAGATCACCCTATGGAGGACTGAAATTATGTAAGGATTACTCAGAAACTTATTTAGGATCTATTTAACCTCCTATTAGACTATATAAAAAAACATAAGCACGCCTATGTCCACATCCATCTATAAGTCACATAATACCAGGGCTGTCATGCTCTAGTGGGTAGGTCAACACTCCAGATTACAGTATCAGCTCAGTGCCCTCCTTGCAAACCAGGTCAGATTTTAGAAGATAGAACTTTAGAGAACTGCAAAGTGTTCACACCTCACTGTGCTGAGATGTTGGCAAGAACTCTCTCAGGAGCAGATTCCCTACAGAAGGCAAACAGATGTGTCCATTAATATAATGATGTGTGGCTTCTTATGAATAATCTAAAGAAACTGTGTAAAATTCTGTCTTTGTCCCTTCCATTCATGTTGAGAAGATCAAAATCTCTTTCATCACTCTGTTTAGTATTTTGGCATCTCTCAGGATAAGCTTGATCCTGGAGGTCATTAACAAAGAGAAGCAGGTGGTGTAATCAGGTTATGCATGAATGATCTATGGCCACATGTGACTAATATGTTTATAAGCATGTACTGGAAAAGTAAGTTTGAAGACTTCCAGTTGGAGAGTGTAGTGTCTGAGCTCCTGACTGGGTACAGGAGGACTGTGTGGTAGAGCTGCTGTACCAAGTCCTGTTCACTGAAAACTGCTTGACCATATGTGCTTTATTTTGACCACAGAGGTTTTGAGTATTTGTCAGGGTTTTTGATACAAAGTGTACACTTGCTGTAGTCCACATCAACTATGCTACTGAAGAGGAGTCAAGAGTGGGGGTAGCATAGCACAGAAGGTACAACAGCCTCACTAGCAGGATCACAGTCCTCCTGTACCAAAGCAAGGCAAGCAGAGCCTTGTTTTGAAACCAAGGCAACTAGAAGAAAGGGTCCCTAAGAGCAAAACATTGTGTTTTGTCCCTGAGTTAACGATTGCTGGCATAAACCACGCGTGTTGTACCCAGAAGGTTTGGGCAGGAACTGTAATAGAATGAAAGAGTGACTACAGGTGTATTGATAGATGAATAAACCCAACTGTAACCTAGTAGTAGGGTGAATGCTTAATTGAGAGCAGGTTGTAATATATCCTCTGCTTTCCATTGTCAGAGTTGTCAGAAAGTGGGCAAAGAGCTCACCTGTCAGCTCTTTTAACTTTGAATTTCCAGCAACTGTTTGTTCAGTGCAACTCCTTGGTCACCTCTAGAGCAAACAACAGTGTAGTTACTCTTCAGAAAAGCAAAGTCAGACATTTCTCAGCAACAAAAGAGCCATTCCTGGGTTCTGATGTGTGTTGTAGAAATGTTACCTGTCGTTCAGCTTGTCTTCTTCTCAGCCTGCGCAAGAAAGGGGAAGCAAGGCGGGGGAGGAAGGTGCCAGGCTATGCATTATAGCTGATGAGATGAAAATGACCTTGCTGTCATCTAGATTCTGCTTTGAGCAATGCTTGCGTATCCCTTGGAGGAGGATTAGGTTTCCACTGACAGGCTTTGGGAGATAGAATTTCCATTAGAATTAGGGGAAGAATATCTATTAGATAGATACAGCTCCTTATCTGCACCTTGTCTCCTTCTCAAACTGTCTGTGTGCTATCTCTCCTTCTCCTTGCCTGCACTCACGGCTCCTCTGCTCGTCAGATTTGTCTTGCTCTCTTCACCTCTCCCTGGGCTCTTCCTGCAAAGATAAAAAAAGTTGCTTTTGCCAGACATGAAGTGCCATTGCTTGTCCTTCACTTTCTGCCTTCAGTTTCTAAATAAGGGGCTGCTTCTGCTACAAAATGACTGGACTAAGCAGCATGCAGGCTGTGAAAACCCCTCAGCATTCCTCAGTTTCTATCAGGCACAGTAAACTGATGGTGAAACTTCTCCCTGCTCTCCACTCACCTCCATTCACCACATTTCTTCAGCTGAGGCCAACAGATAAGTGCAATGAATTTGTACTCTGATGCCATGTTGAGGCCCCAGCCATGTTATACAAGGTCACCTACCAGCACTTCAGCAGAAGAGGCTCTGAATCCTGAAGCTTTTTTTTGAAGCCTAGTTGAGAACTGTATTGGAACAACAGGAGTGGCCACAAGTATATGTGCAGCCATCACACAAATCTGTGTAATTACTCCTTCAGTATTGTTTTGGTTTATTTTTGAGATGGGTGACCCATGTGATATTCACTCAGGCAAGAGCCAGAGGAACATTTAACACATTTGAAGAAAAATAACTCTCCTCTAAAATGATCCACTTTCTGAAACTTCTGACTTTAGATCCATCAGCATTTCCAAAAGAAAAAAAATCTGGTAGAACATTTGCCATCACCTCTCTTTGGTACTGTTCTGTTAATCAGGGTGATATACCTGTACTCATGTCCCCATGAAAGTCTGAGTGCATTCTCTGACACCGTTGAGTGACAGTGTGAATTCCAAGACCTGTTTAACAGACAGCAGCATACACCACCTTGCACCTTTACCTCCTACACACACAAAAGCCTTCCAAAAGACCTGCTACCTAGACCTCGTAGAGGAGTGAGTTACAGAATAGCAAAAACCATCAACATTCCTCCAAAACGTGTTTTCTGAGACCATCCTACTAGAATCAAGAACTCTAAGCACTCTAAGCATAGCAATATTTTTATCACACAGGCTCACAGGATGTTAGGGGTTGGAAGGGACCCAAGGAGATCATCGAGTCCAACCCTGCTAGAGCAGGACAATACTATCTAACACAGATCACAGAGGAACACATCCAGACAGGTCTTGAAAGACTCCATAGAAGGAGACCCCACAACCTCTTTGGGGAGCCTGTTCCAGTGTTCTGGGATCTTTACAGTAAAGAAATTCCCCATTTTGTTTAGGTGGAACATCTTGTGCTGCAGCTTACACCCATTGCTCCTTGTCCTATCCCAGGGAGCAAGCCCTCAGATATTTCTAAACATCTATCAAATCCCCTCTAAGTCTTCTCTTTTCCAGACTAAAAATGAATAACCACTCAGGGATAATCATGCATGGTGATTCTGAAAGCTGGACAGTTATTTTGCATCTGTGTTCTCCAGCCTCTGGCAAAATAAAGTCTACTCTTTCTCACATCCATGTTTTCATGACTAAGAATCACTACTGCTCAGCTATCACAGGCCCTCATCTGCATTCCACTCTGATTTTTCAGAGCTGTTGTCTTTTGAAAGCTGTAGTGTTTTTGAGAAAATAAAAATATTTTGGAGGAGTATCAATGATGCAAAGAGATGGAAAGTTGAAGGCAAAACCACTTCCCTGTGAGAGAGAACATTCAGGTAGCTCTGTGATGAAAGAGGTTGCTGCGTTAAACAGGTGGCATTGAAGTCTTTTTTGCAAATACAAGCAACATTGCATTGCTTTCTGCTTTGTACAGCAACATTCAAAATTAATCAAAGTTTTCATCTAGGGAAGCTTACTAGCTTCTTTCTCCTTGATATGCTTCCTCCTCGTTTATATGCTTCCTCCTGCACCCCACCTGGAGTACTGTGTGCAGTTCTGGAGCCCCCAATACAAGAAGGACATGGAACTGCTGGAGCGGGTCCAAAGGAGAGCCACGAAGATGATCAGAGGGCTGGAGCACCTCTGCTATGAGGACAGGCTGAGAGAGTTGGGGCTCTTCAGCCTGGAGAGGAGAAGGCTTCGAGGAGACCTTATAGTGGCCTTCCAGTATTTGAAGGGAGCCTACAGGAAAGCTGGGGAGGGACTATTTACACGGTCTAGTAATGTTAGGACGAGGGGGAATGGGTATAAGCTGGAAGAGGGGAAATTTAGACTGGATGTTAGGAGGAAGTTCTTTACAGTGAGGGTGGTAAGGCACTGGAACAGGTTGCCCAGGGAGGTTGTGGATGCTTCCTCCCTGGAGGTGTTTAAGGTCAGGCTGGATGAGGCCTTGGGCGAGCTGCTCTAGTGGGAGGTGTCCCTGCCTGTGGCAGGGGGTTGGAGCTGGATGATCCTTGAGGTCCCTTCCAACCTAAACCATTCTATGATTCTATGATTCCTCTTTCTCCAAAACAAGCATGGCTATACTGGGTTTGGTAATTGGCCCTCATCTCCTGGGAGTCCTTTCTGTCAATAAGATACAATTAGGGATGCCTGCTGGCCCTGCCTTGCAAAGGGAAACCAGCACATCTGTGACAGCATTACATGCCATGTTCATAACAAGACTATAACAAGTGCATCACCAGCTGCATGGTCTGAAGCAAATGCTGCAGAAAAAAAGTACCCACCAGGTCATTCTCAGTCTAGACATGTTGCAGGTATGGGTGTTTAATGATGCTTGTTTTCACTGTAATGTTATTACCCTTGCCCCCTTTCCCAAGAGCCCTCTAGCTAACACAAGTTAATGGCTTATTTGTGAGAGAGAGAACTACAATACTGGCTTTTAAGCACATGTAAATCCCTCTTGGAAATGTGTCAGATAAAGGAGGATTGAGCCATTACACAAATACCAGAGAGTGCATCTCAAAATTCACAGGCAGATCTTACAAATGAAGCAGAAGACTTATTTGTGACATGCTGAGAAGACACATCTGCCCTAGGATGCATTTATTGATTTGCTTTTGTACTCCGAGGAGCATGAGGCTCCTTTGTGCCACTTGGCCATTTTCACTACCTTGATATCAGAAGGATGGAGGCTGCGCTTAAAGCTGTGCACCTGGAGAAGGAGGGCAAGAACACAGTGTTTGTGAGGTTTGAGTGAGCAATGCTAACAGCCAGGACACCTTGGAGTACTTTGCATTTTGCAGCATTCCTGATCTCAAAGGCTGATGGGTCTCCCTGACATAAGAGGTTCCTTGTGCATGCAAGAGTCCCCCAGTAGAGTTCACCCTTCATCATCTTCCTCTTCCACCTCCAAAGCCATGTGATGGAGACAATGTATTTTGCACTCTGGGTACTTTTCACATGTTGATCTTTTCTTCCCTTTGCAATAGACTACCTAATCTACCAAAGGCTGTCAAAGCACAGGATAGTGTTATCTTTGTTCCAGGGCTGAGGACAGAGAGGTGCAACCAGTCTTTTTGAATGCCTCAGGAAATACCAGGCACAGCAGAATCTAGCTTGGTTGATTGAAGTGCCAGGCTCTGAAATGTATTTCATCCTGCAGATTTCACCAGAATTCAAAGTATTCAACAAGCAAAAGCCCAGCAGTCCTGCAAGATAGGGTCTGTCACTTCTGAGGCATGGAAGTGCTTGGCTAAAAAGCAGTACCAAGAATTACGGCTTAATATTATGACCTCATCTATAGCTTAAAGAAGAATAGAAAGCAACACATGGAACGTGTCCTTTCTCCACAGAAAGGGGAAGAAAGCCAAAACAATGAAGAAAAAAAAGAGAGGGAGAAATAAAAAATACAAGTAAACATTAGAAAACCAAAGAGAAGTGCACTTGTATCACAGCAGAGGAGAGTTGCCAGGTATAACTCAGCCCTATGAAGAATCTCTAACATGGATGAGTTTTTGGAAGATTCAATTACTCATCCAGGGAAAAGACATTGGAAAGCAGCTATTGTTTTGGGATCTTGGTTAGAAGTGTTTTAGCACGTAGGATACCTCTGAAAAAGTAGATCTGCTTCCCTTAGAGTATGCTATGAAGATGAGGAAGAGCTAAACGTTCTACCCCACCCACCTGCTGCAGGTTATGTCTGTTAAGTAGTGAAATGAAACAGAGTATCAGGGCAGCATAGCCTTGTCAAACACTTTAAGTATGCAAGATTTCCAGTCCATTGATGAGGAACCATTGGACCTGAACCTCTTTACTTCTGTATGCACCCCTTGGGAACATGTTTATGAGAGCTTACCAATTCCATCCTCATTAAAGGGTGATATTATTGTGACACTTTTCTCTCCATTTTTGCAAATCATGGTTCAGATGAACTGTGTGTTTCTGGCAGTGAAAAACCCTGATAAGCTTTGTTTAACCAGCCAGTCAGCTTCAGCTTAGGGATTGTTACCTTACAGGAACAGCTCAAAGCAGCCAGAAGATACTCAAGAGTCTAACCTTACATATCAACTGAAAGGGATGATTTAAGGTCTGAGCCTAGCACAAACACCAGTCCTATTAGATCCATTTCTGGTACCCTTAGGTTAAAGATACTACTATTAGAGATTCTGCCCATGCAAGTCTCCTTGAGACCAAGGCTTGTCTTGCTGCTGGAAGAATGTAACAGCTCTTGTGCTAATATCAGATGGAGATTCAATACAGAAAGCATTGAGGCTCCTGAATTCCTATTAGTGGTTTGTGAAAATAGGGCAGTCTGTGCAGAGGATTAGCTCAGCAAAGCTTGCACTATGTTCTCAAAATTCTCAATATTCTTTTTCTTTTAAGATGCAAATCACAGTGCATGAAAGGATGAATTGTTTCCAAAACACAGTTTAGCTCAGTTCAATTCAATTCAATCACCCCAGTCTAAATCAGGGTGCTCTGTGGGGGGGGTTTGATGTGATGATTTATCTGATACAGTGTGACGGACTAGACTTTACATTTTGGGATCTGCTTACCACCATCTTTGCATGATTTGACCCAGGACATGTAGCATGTCAATACCACATTAGTACAAATCAACCTCAGGCTTAATTAAGAACCTTCTCAGTATACTAACCTAGGACAGCATTGGAAAGGAAATTGCATTCTCCCTGTTTTCTTTCTTACCATCGCTCTTCGTACCTCCAAACACACCCTAAACTAAGGAAGGTGTTGGGGAGGAGAAGCTTGGCCAGCTATGCAGCAGCTGGTGGTTGGAAGCCATGTCCTCAGCTCTCAGGCTAGCAGCAATGTACATTCTGTGCTACAGAGTCTGCACAGTATTTAGCAAATTATACCAGAGCTTCAGGATCTAACAGAAAACAAAAGGCTGAGATAAAAGCTACCCCTCCTCAAAGAGCTCAGATTTCCAACTGCAGCCAGCCAGGACTATTGTCTGCTGTTTTATCTGAGTTCCATAGGCAGAAAACATTTGAGTTGAGATAAAATTTAAATAAACCCCTAACCCCAGCCTACACAATTCAAGTTATTTCAAGCATCAAGGTTTGAAGTCCTAAGATGAAAGTTTCATTGAGATCATATAGTTTTTGTGCAAGTAAGGAAAAGTAAATTCTGCCTAACCAACCCATAATTCCAATGACTTAATTTTGTTTCAGGAAGATTTGTTTGGTAAATTCCACTGATAAAAGGTGTTGGACAAGAACAAATTTGTCCACAACACAAAATATTATACAAGATCTTGTGGTACCTTTTTGTTTGTTTGCTTAAAATTAAGGAAACCAAGCAACATTTAAAGTGCATCATAAACCAAACTCAGGGATTTTATTGTTTGAGGGGTTTATTTTTCATCAAAATACTTTTTTGATGTCATCAGAAGTTTTTTTTGATGCTGAATATCTTCAAATGTCTTCAAATCCTCAAGCGCATGTGGCACTTGAGCTTATGGTCTAATGATTAAGGATGCTGGGATGAAGGTTGGACTGGATGATCCTGGTGGTCCTTTCCAACAGTAGCGATTCATAGTGATTAGATGTTGTGCTGAGGGATTTGGTTTAGTCAAGGACTTGTCAGTGTGAAACTAATGATTGGAGTCGATGATCCTGAAGGTCTTTTCCAATCTAAGAAATTCTGAGATTCTGTGCAATTTGAAGATGGCAAAATGATGATCAATTTTTAAAATAGAGTGATGTAATTGTGTAGAGCCATTTTATCATTAGCACACCTTAAATTGCTTACCAAAATAACAACCAAATAAAAAGTTGCTTCAAAATGAAATATTGTAATGTTACTGGACAAGTCTTTTCCAGTAGGACAAGGGAGGTTATTCTACCCCTCTACTCAACACTGGTCAGGCCACATTCTGAGTACTGTGTCCAGTTCTGGGCTCCTCAATTCAAGAGAGATGTTGAGGTGCTGGAACGTGTCCAGAGAAGGGTGACAAGGCTGGTGAAGGATCTGGAACACAAACCCTATGAGGAGAGGCTGAGGGAGCTGGGGATGTTTAGCCTGGAGAAGAGGAGGCTCAGGGCTGACCTCACTGCTGTCTACAACTACCTGAAGGGAGGCTGTAGCCAGGTGGGGGTTGGTCTCTTCTCCCAGACAATCAGCAACAGAAGAAAGGGACACAGACTCAAGTTGTGCTGGGGGAGGTCTAGACTGGATGTTAGGAGGAATTTCTTCCCAGAGAGAGTGATTTGCCCTTGGAATGGGCTGCCCAGGGAGGTGGTGGAGTCACCGTCCCTAGGGGTGTTCAGGAAAAGCCTGGATGAGGCACTTAGTGCCATGGTCTAGTTGACTGGACAGGGCTGGGTGCTAGGTTGGACTGGATGATCTTGGAGGTCTCTTCCAATCTGGTTGATTCTATTCTATTTAAATGATTTTTTTTTCCCTGGTGTCTTCCCCTCAGTCCCATTAGACAATGTTCAAATTTGCAATTTCCAATAAGAAAACATTGACTCAGAGAATTCCTTCTCAGCTCTGTGGATTAGACTTCCATGGACAACGTTCAGTTTTGTCATTTGAAAACTAAAATGTTTACCCACCTCTACTGTTCAATTTTATCTTGCTGATGAGATTAAAGGAGGGTAATGACTTTGGTGAAATAAAGAGGAGTGGAACTAACTGCTTTAACCCTGTTTGAAATGTATTTTAAAACTCTAGTTCAGTACATTTTAGGATCATGTGTCCCAATAAAAGTATGAATTAATTTATCTACCCAGTCCATGCTTGCCTCTTTATTTTCATTTTAATCAAATGAAAATCATAACGAGCACAAATCAGGAATAAAAGCAGACAGGTTAAAGCATGTTCAATCAAAATGCTGTGGACAAGGTATTAGTGGTGGACTTACATGTGGCACTATTTCCATATTATACAGCACAGTCTTTTGGAAATTAAGCCATCTTTTTGATATATGTTCTTCAGCAGCAGAACAGGAAAATGTTATGTTAATCATTGCTTTCAGAAGTGTGAAAGATTGCTGGGGCAGTGAGAGGCATCAGGCAATGGATAGTGCTGAATTTCACTGAATGAAGTTGTAAAAAGGAGGCTACACTGCATGGAAGCCTCCTGTCTAACCACTTCTGGCATCAGCTAACTTTTCCATTAACATCATTCCCAAATACCCTTTCAGCCTTTTTTCTTCTAGACACAGAACTTCCTTTTGTTTCCAATCCACTGCAGTTGTATGTTGTGCTGCTGAGAACAGACGTGAAATCAGTTCTGTGCTTTTCAGACTGTTCTCCTTTTTGTTAGGTGTTAACAAAAGTAACCTCAATCCCAGCCTGGGTCACCCTTATTTAAACTATGAACCACTTAGAAATCATGCTAAGCTCTATAAAAGTGATGGAGAATTTTAGCCTGGAGGTAGCAATTGGAGCATTGGAGCATCATCTAAGTGTAGATAAGTAGGACTATTAATACTTCATAAGTCACTCCAGACCAGACCATATGAGAATTACTGCTGTGAGCACTGGACAGGCTTCAATGATCCTCAAATTTGACTGAAAGAGAAAGAAATGCAGTGTAGAGAACAGATATTTGTGGTAGTTACTGTCTCCTGCAACCCCCATGCTTGGTATTTGCCCTTGGCTTTTAGGCATTTTGCTGGACATCATGAGCCAGTTAATAGGATGGGAGAACACCCAGCAGTGAGTGCCTCTCTAGTGGCAAGTTGAGTGCAGGGCATCTTTCAAAAGCCTAAATACAAACTCCAGGATGCCCAGTCAATTTAAGTGAAACTTGGGTTATTATTAGAGGAGAAAGAGGAGATGAGAGCATGAAAGGTTATGTGAGACATAACCAGCCATAAGCCTATGCAACAATATCAACTATTCAGGTACACTCAGGCTACTGAAGAGATGTTTAGCCTCTTCCAAAGAAGAATGGTCTTATGGTTTGTGTTTTTTTTTTCTCTTGTAATCCCTATTTGGTATTTTCTTTTAGGTCCATTAGTGAGTTTTATCCTTCATGCCATCAGATCTTGACTTTCCTTTTTACTTTCTAGATTCATTATTTCACGTTTGTTGACACACAAAGATCCAAATGTTTGTCACCCTCTCCAGGTCCTCCCTTTATCTCTCTGACACACACCTGTATAATATAAATTGCTTATGCACTGACATTCCCATAATGCAGCATCCAGCACTGTGTTCCTTTGTCCAGCTTTGATTTTTATTACTTCTTCTTTTTTTTCCTTTTCCCTTCTCACCAATTCTGAAACACCATTTGTGATGGTTTGGGTGTTCCCTACCCGCCCACACTTTAGAAATCACCCAGACTAGACTCAGCCAGCGCTGGAAATTGAATGAAGCTTATATTTACAGCTAGCACAATATACAAGCAGATATTTACAGTATATACAGATATATACAAGGTAAAAGGTAATATAGAAACACAACAGCCCTCCCAGAAACCTGAGTCCCCAGAAGGGGCTCTCAACCACCCCTTCACCTTCCCCCTACCCCTCTCAACCTTACGCCAGTCCCAAGGAAGAATGGAGGTTCAGCCAGGGGGTTAGGAAGCAAAGTGGATTAGTCCAAAATGGAGGGTGAGGGTAGAGAGTAAGATGCAGTTCAACCAGCAGCTCAAGTGAGAGACAGACTCATTAATCTGTGTTTTGCTATTTGTTCTTATACATCTCAGCAAGCCTATGAGCGAAGTAGACATCACCATTGTTTTCCTTTCACACCCTGTAATCTAATTCTTCTCACCAAAACATCCCAGCTAGCTTCAAACTAGCACAGCATTGCTGAGCAGGCCACTGACTAAGGGCCTCCAAACTTTTATTTTGCTTTCTGCTTTTATTTTGCTTCCTGTCTACAACTACCTGAAGGGAGGCTGTAGCCAGGTGGGGGTTGGTCTCTTCTCCCAGGCAACCAGCGACAGAACAAGGGGACACAGCCTCAAGTTGTTCCAGGGGAGGTACAAGCTGGATGTTAGGAGGAAGTTATTGCCAGAGAAAGTAATTTGCCATCGGAATGGGCTGCCCAGGCAGGTGGTGGAGTTGCTGTCCCTGGGGCTGTTCAAGAAAAGCCTGGATGAGGCACTTAGTGCCATGGTCTAGTTGACTGGCTAGGGCTGGGTGCTAGGTTGGACTGGATGATCTTGGAGGTCTCTTCCAACCTGTTTGATTCTGTGATTCTGTGGGAGAAGAAACCTTGTCAGGCAACACTTTTCCTTAACTATTCTCCAGCTGAGGAAGCTACCAATTTCAACTCCACAGGTTTACACATTTTTCAATTCCCAATTAATATTGCTGTACTTTATGCTAAGTACATGGTATTGGCAGACATCATATCTGTCATGTTTACTATAGAACAGCAAAAAAGAGAAAACCCTCTGCTGTGATTTATAGGATACTGAATACACCTGAAATTTAATCTAGAACACATTTGTAATGAGGCTGAAAATGGTCTGTCAAATGCTGGCTGATGATTTCTTAATTAAAATCAGTGATATATCTTCTATATGAGAGGTAAGAATATTTTATTAAGTTATGAGTGTGGGATTACATAGAATACATAAGAAAAAAAAAAAAGGAAACTATCTAAAACCCTCACAAACAACAACAACCAACCAACCAAAAAAAAACCTCCCAACAAAAGTAGACAAAACAAACAGGAAAATTCTATTTCTTTAAAACATGTATAAATACCAATCCAAAGGTGACAACCCAGCCATGACTAGAACATTAGAATGACTTCTCAGTACATTACTCAACAAGTATTACACTGAGGTCCTGGAATGAGTTCATAGAAGGGCAACAAAGCCAGTAAAGGGAAGGGTCTTGAGAATAAATCGTATGAGGAGCAGCTGAAGGAGCTGGGGTTCTTCAGTCTGAAGAAAAGGAGGCTGAAGGGAGACCTTGCTCTCTACCATCATCTGAAAAAAAGTTATAGAGAGGTGGGTGTTGGTCTCACATCAAATCACAGCTCATTGGACAAGAGGAAATGGCATCAAATTATACCAGGGGGGTTTAGGTTAGACAACAGGAAAAACTTCCATCCTGAAAGGATGATCAATGCATGGAACAGGCTGCCCAGGGAACTGGTTGAATTGCCATCCCTGGATGTATTTAGAAGCCATCTAGATACGGTGCTCAAGAGTATGGTGTAAGAGTGGCCCTGACAGTGTTAGATAATAGTTGGAATGATGATCCTAGACGTGCTAGTTTGAGTTTGGCTGGGATATTTTGGTGAGAAGAATTAGATTGTAGGCTGTGAAAAGGAAACAATGGTGATGTCTACTTCACTCATAGGCTTGCTGAGATGTATAAGAACAAGAACACAAACATAGATAACAGAGTCCCTCTCTTGGCTTTGGGCTGCACTTTTTCTCTCTAACTTGCTGCCTCACTAATCCATCTGCTTCCTAACCACCCTGGCCGACCCTCCAAACTCACCTTGAACGTAAGGTAAAGTCTGGGGTAAGGTAGAGGGGTGGGGAGAAGGTGGAAGGGTGGCTGAGAGCCCCTCCTGGGGACTCTGGTTTCTGGGAGGGCTGTTGTGTTTCTGTATTACTTTTTTCAACTTGTGTATTTCTGTCTATAGCTGTATGTATTGGAAATATCTGCCTGTATATTGTGCTAAGCTGTAAGTACAAAGCTTCAATTTCCAACGGCTGAGTCTAGTCTGGGTGATTTACTTAAGTGTGTGGGGGATGGGTAACACCCAAACCCTCACACTAGAGGTCTTTTCCAACCATGGTGATTCTCTGATTTGTGGCTGATGTTTGTTTCTAGAGCTCAGCTTCTGTTTTTCTTGCTTTGCTCCAGCAATATGCAAGCTCAGTGGCAGCTCCTTTTACAGCTATTGGCAGTTCTTTTAAAATGAAAACAATTGTCCTGAAAACTGAAAGGCAAGAAAAAAGATGAAGTGCTTTGAACCAGCCTTTAACACACTGTCCATCCAACTGATTGCAAATATTAAAGTTCTCTTTTAACCCCAGTAGGCTGCCAAGCCCCACACAGACACTTACTCACACCCCTGATGGGATGGGGAAGAAGATTGGAAGGGTAAGAGTGTGAAAACTCGTGGATTGATACAAAGACAGCGTAATAGGTGAAGCAAAAGCTGCATGGTCAAGGAAAGCAAAATGAGGGATCCTTTCACTTCTCACTGTCAGGTAGATTTTCAGCCATGCCCAGGAAAGGAGGGCTTCATCATTCATAAGGGTTCATAAAGTGCCATCACTCCAAAAATCCTCCTCTTCCTTCTTCGTCCAGCTTTACATTGCTAAGCACGACATCATGTAGTACCAAATATTCCCTTGGTCAGTTGGGGTCACTCCAAAAATCCTCCTCTTCTTTCTTCCTCCAGCTTTACATTGCTAAGCATGACATCATGTGGTACCAAATATTCCCTTGGTCAGTTGGGGTCACTCCAAAAATCCTCCTCTTCTTTCTTCCTCCAGCTTTATGTTGCTAAACAATGTCATATGATACCAAATATTCCCTTGGTCAGTTGGGGTCAGCTCCCTACTTCTTGTGTACCCTCAGTCTACTGACAAGGCAGTCTGAGGAGTAGAAAAGGCTTTGGCACTTTGTAAACACCATTCAGCAACAAGTAAGACATTGGTTTGCAATCTATGCTGTTTTCATCACAAACTCAGAACACAGGGTCACACAAGCTAACGTTAAATTACCCAGTCAAAACCAGTATAATTAATTAGCTCTTAACCTTGCACCAAATGGATCACAACACAGCTTATTTATCTTTGCCACAGGCATCTGCTCAAAGTACACATGTTCTCCCAAAGGAAAAATGCCTAGTTTTGACTATGCTTCCCATACAAATCTAATCTGGGCCCCATTGGGGTTGTTCTGTTGCACAAGCAGAGCCACAATATACAGATAAGATTTGTCACACACAGCCGATTCAAATTTACAGCTACCATGTAACTCCCACAAGTATGGGCTGTGCATGTCAAAACAAGACTCCCCAGCCTTCTGTCTCCTCAGCCTTACCCCTATACTACTTATACAGAGTAAGCATTGCCACCTTCCATTTCGAGCAGGCTTGTAGACTGCAGCATATCTGGCAGAATCCAGCAGCTGGTTTTGTACTTCAATCCCCAGGTGCCTGCAAACATCAAAGAGGAGCAAGACTGGATGCATACACACCTCTTTACCTCTGTGACCTGAGTTCTGTAGGAATAAAATACACTGGCCAAATAAGAGCTGTGGCAAACATCATCCAGCTCTCTAAGCTGCTTAACAGGGAAACTGGGGTCCCCAGACATATCATAGTCCCTGTCTCCCACAGAGCCTTCTCATTGTCTCTTTTAAGATAAAGACTAACATGGGCATAGCTTCACTCCCTTTTTACTTAGCAGTCCTGATCTGCATCTAGAAAGCTGTGTCCAGTTCTGGATCCGGTGTTGCAAGACAGAGAGTGAAATCTAGAGCAAGTTTATCAGAGTGTTAGAAAGAGAATTAGATGCCTATAGAACACCCTGCATGAAGAGAGGAGCAGGTAGCTAGGTTTCATTAACTTGAAAAAGCAATGTTGGATAGGGATTTAATTTCTATCTGCCTAAAACCTAAACTGGTTTTAAGGGAAAGGTGAAGCTCATGTCTGGGTTGCACAACAAAACATAAAAGAATCAGTGATCAAAAGTCTCAGTTAAAATAAATCTGACTTGATATAAAGAAAAAAACTTTCCTTGTGAGTGTGATTAAGCACTGAAACAGAAGCCCAGAGAGCCTATGGGCTCTCCATAACCAAACTGGAGAAGTATGGGTTGAGTAAATGGCCAGTAAGAGGGTGGAAAATTGGCTAGGCTTAGACAGTGGCAATCAGTAGTGACAAGAGAGATGTTGAGGTGCTGGAATAAGTCCAGAGAAGGGCGACAAAGCTGGTGAAAGGCTTCGAACACAAACCCTGTGCAGTGAGGCTGAGGGAGCTGGGGTTGTTTAGCCTAGAGAAGAGGAGGCTCAGGGCTGACCTCATTGCTGTCTACAACTACCTGAAGGGAGGCTGTAGCCAGGTGGGAGTTGGTCTTTTCTGCCAGGCAACCAGCAATAGGACAAAGGGACACAGTCTCAAGTTGCACCAGGAGACGTATAGGCTGGATATTAGGAGGAAGTTGTTGGCAGAGAGAGTGATTGGCATTGGAATGGGCTGCCCAGGGAGGTGGTGGAGTCACTTTCTGTGGAGGTGTTCAAGAAAAGCCTGGATGAGGCACTTAGTGCCATGGTCTAGTTGACTGGATAGGGCTGGGTGCTAGGTTGGACTGGATGATCTTGGAGGTCTCTTCCAACCTGGTTGATTCTATGATTCTATGATTCTAAGTCCAGCTGGCAGAACTTTACTAGTGGCATCCTTCAGGAACTAATACTGGGTTGTTATGGTTTATCGTGAGTATTAGCAAACAGGGTAATGAAGTAGAGCTCAATCCTGGCAAGATTACAGATGATACCAGCAGCTGCTACGCTGGAGGATACACCTGCTATTCAGATGGACCTAGACAAGCTGTAAAAACCAGCTGACAGTATCATGAAGCTCTAGAGAGTCAAATGCCAACTCCCTCCCCAGGGACAGATATAATCCCATGCAACAGTGCAGGCAGGGGACTGACTGGCTGGAAAGCTTGGCACAAAAAGCCTGAGAGGTCCTGTTTAATGGGAATTGAATATGAGTCAGCAGTGTCTTCCAGTGTCTGTGCCTATTGGTATTGAAGGAAGGCCAAAATATATACATACAACATTATTGTCATTTTGACTACTGTAAGGTACTCTGCAAACCTCCAGTTGTCTGTCCAGAAGGACACAGTTCTTCTGGATCTTCTTTACCATATCTGCAAGCTCTGAACAGATCACCTGCACCACTACAGACACAATAACACTTCTGGAAGCCTATATTTAGGGCTCAAATTGAACTCCAAGCAGCCTAAGATTGTGGTGATGCTGAGCACCGCTCTGATAACCATTACTAGCTGTTGAAAACCAGCCAGTTACTCAGGCTGAGAGCTCACTGTCTCAGGATTTCAATAAAAGAACTTTCCTCTGAATTTTCTCAGCTTCTGCTTGGCAAACCTTTTAGAAGTACTATAGACATGCAAAAGCACCATCTCCACTGACTTCCAGTTGGAGGAACTCTTTTAAGATGCTCAGGGGACTCTGAAGCTGTTGTATTTTGGGATGAAATTAAGTAGCTCTGCAAAGTAAGACAAAGCAGGTTTCAGAGCTGGTAAAGAAAACATAACTGACATTGTGTTGAATCAATGCTTTTTTTTTAACAGTGCTGAGCAAGTTAAACTGCTGGTGATTTTGGTTCATTAGGGTAAGTTGATCCTCTTGCTGACCAGGAATGATTCTCTTGTCATGGCCTTACAGTAGCAATTTGAAAGAGGGAGACAAGGAGGGAAAGAAACAAACCTTTTGTACACCATAGAAAAAAATTCAAATATGAAGCAGCAGGGGAGATGAGAGACTGAGCTGAAAAGATGTGTGAAATTGTTTCATGTATTCCTGGCATAGTAAGCATTTTACAAAGTCCTACAAGATGCACTAAATGTCACTCTGAGAAGTTTCCTTACCTTTCTTATATCTCTTTCTTTTAAAGTCAGTGACTATTTATCCACATTTTACATGTGGTCCTGAAAAGCAAGTCTGAGATATGAAGTCTAAAGCCATGTGCTGCTTCCAAATAATTTATACAAAGAGAATTTATAAATATCCAGAGATGTCACTTCTCTGCTATGCAGCAAGGACAGGTTTGCTCAGGAGAGTCAAAGATACCTAAGTGCAGTAAAATACAAAGGATGGAAATACTGAACAAATTTTATGGTGAAATAATGACAAATTAGGGAGAAAGGAATCCAAAATGATGATGGTTAGAAACAGTAAGCAGTAAATTACCATTTTAATTGTATCACATGGAAAAAGAGTCTGGCACGTGGCTCATGGATGCTTTGTAATACTCATTTTTGGAAGTCCTGTCTGAGTGTCATTTTTCTCCCAGGAGCAACTTAACTACACAACAAGGAATGAAAGTTTTAATTAAGTCTTTTTTGGCATGAGTTTCAATGTCTTATGCCCCCTGTAGGGGAAGGTATCCCTTCTCAGAAGGCCAGCACAGAATTGTTCTGTCACTTTAGTGCCCCTTAGCCCTGTAAAGGAGGTGTTGCTGCTCTCTGATTGGAATCAGGCTTAAGAACAGTTAAAAGTCAGGACTGTTGCTCTGTAGTAGGAAGCCAGGGAGATTGTTGCATTTGGGGAAGAAAAGTTGGATTTTCAGATCTTCTAGGGGAGGTAAATCTTTCTAATCTCTCCAATAAAAAACAAAACAAAGCAAAAATACGTTTGTGAATGCAAAGAGTGCCAATATCAGGGAGTACAGACATGATATTTGAACAACTTGGGGCTGCAAACTGTAGCCTACTCAGCAACAGAGGCTCAAATCACCACTTTCCACTCTAGTGCAAGTCCCACAGCTGACTATGAAGAACAGATTGTCTGGCTTCTGCACTCCTATGAGCCAGTTAGGAGGTCACAGTGGCAGGTTATGAGCTAAACAAGAGGCACAGTGAAGGACACACAGAAGAAGTGAGAGGCTACATAGAAAGGTCCAGCTGCATAAGCCAATGTGCAAAGATCCCAAAAGGAAAACCTTTCTCAGCGACTGTAGCCAAAAGCATCTAGGAAAGAACTTTTGTTTGCCTTAAATGTTTTTGCACCCAACTCTTCAAGTGACTCTACATAACTGCACATGAATTCCAGTTTGATAAGGTGATAGGACTGGACAGAAGGATGAAAGAAGACAGAGGGAGTAAGAAGGAGCAGAGAACAATTTCTTTCCTGTTATAGAGTTTTTTCATGGGTAATGATTCCCTGAAACAGATACATTTTGAAATGTTTTCTTGAAACAAAGAGGTGTCAACAGCCCAGCCTCTCTTCTGAGCTGTAATTGGTAAAGGCTGAGTGAACATCAGGCAGCATCGGCTACCTATCACAAGTAAAGGCAGTGTAACTAAAGACAGGAATATGGAAAAGCTTGAGGACAGAGCTAGGCACCACTTTTCCCAAGAACTGGAGACAGCCCTGGCTCAGTATGTACTATGTGGAGTGGTAGCAGCTCGGGAGATGATAAAAGACTCTTTTCCTACAACATTGGCAGCATGCTGCTGTGTTTTCCTTACTGCTGTATCTTCTCCTGACTTTTTACTTTGTCATACATATGTGATCCACATCAGCAGAGAACCTGAGCTCATAAAGAGAGCAAAGAATAGATTTGGATGGTTCATTAGACCAGGAGTGCCAGAGAGTGTTCTCAGATGCTGCTGCTAATTCCAGTGAGACAATAGCTTCAGAAGGGCATCCACAGCAGAAGAAGTTCAGCACCACTTTCCTCTACCAGGGTCTGTGCATGAACTCTGTGTGATCAAGGGGAAGGGAAGACCACCCAGCCAAGGGAAGACTACTGCAGCAGTTTGCATCCACACTTAACACTGATGTTAGAAGGAGGAACAAAGTCCTGACTCCACAAGCATCAAAAGGGAAAAGAAGACCTCACAGAAGGAAAAAGGAGATATCAGCACTCTTTCATCCTTCAGTTTTCTTGCTCCCACAGAAACCTCAAGAGTTGTTTTTTATTTTACCTTGGCCCCACTGCCATTGACCCTTTTCTTAGGCTGAGCACTGCAGCTGATGCACACAGAGCAGGCACAAACATATCCTATGCATTTGAGTTCCCCTACTCCTCACTGCTTTTTGCTAGATTATCACATCTCGATATTATTGTGACAGTGTATTGGAAACAAAGGCTAGGATGCATTTAATTACACATTATAGTGGTAGGTCATGAGGCTGACAGCTTGTTTTTAATAACTGAGCACTTGGTGATAATCAAACAAACCCTTTGAGATGAGCTGAGGAAGCAGCAGCTGGGAGGAGTATGGCAATGCAATAGATGCATGATAAAAATATTCAGCTATCAGCCTGGCTCCAAGGCATGGACCTCAGTGCTGTGCTGCCCTGCAAAAGGAACAGCCCACTTGTGCTTCTAAGCTGAGGTCTCTAACCATTGCCTATCAAAAGACTGCAAGGAAGTTAAAGTTTCTGGAAACTTTGTCTTGACAGAGACTTGACAGACAGGAGACCTTTTTCTTTTTTTTCCTGACAACTTCCCATGAGAGGCCTTCATGCTTCCCTACCTCATATTCAGCATCCTAATAGTCTCACTGGTGCTTTTCACCTGATAAAGACTCAACTATCCCCAAAGAGCAAAGGACTCTTAGAGATTATGAGAGAGAAGCATTAGCACTTTCTATGGTGATATTTCACCTTTATATGATTGCCAATCCAAGCTAAACCCCATACTGGACTTTCTTTCCCAGTCAGCTCTTACTTTCACATCAGCCTTCATCCTTTCCAGTACACAGAACATTGTCTGTACCTCCTAAGAACTTTTGGTGCATTCTCAGTTCTTTTTGCATCCTTTGTCAACCTTTTTTGTTTTGTTTTGTTTTGTTTTGTTTGTTTTTTTGTTGTTGTTGTTTTGTTTTTTTTATGTCTGAGCACTGACTGCAAGACCCCAGGCTTTCCTACAGATGCCCTGTATCTCCACCAACAGCCAAAGGTCCAGATACAAACATAGCTGGGCTCTTGAGGAACACAGCCAAGCCGTAAATCCCTTGAAAATCTTTGGAAGTGTGTAGTGGTTTGGATGTTCCCCACCCCCCCCTCACTTTAGAAATCACCCAGACTAGACTCAGCCAGCTCTGGAAATATGAATGAAGCTTATATTTACAGCTAGCACAATATACAAGCAGATATTTACAGTATATACAGTTAGATACAGAAATATACAAAGTGAAAGGTAATACAGAAACACAACTCCCCTCTCAGAAACCTGAGACCCCAGGAGGGGCTCTTAACCACCCCTTCACCTTCCTCCTACCCCTCTCAACCTTACCCCAGTCCCAAGGAAGAACAGAGGTTTAGCCAAGGGGTTAGGAAGCAAAGTGGATTAGTCCAAAATGGAGGGTGAGGTTAGAGAGTAAGATGCAGCTCATCCAATTCCCCAGCAGCAGCCCAAGTGAGAGACTCCCTTATCTGTGTTTTGCTTTTATTCTTATACATCTCAGCAAGACTGTGAGGGAAGTAGACATCACCATTGTTTTCCTTTCACAGCCTGTAATCTAGTCCTTCTCACCAAAACATTCTAGCTAGCTTTAAACTAGCACAAAGTGGCTTTAATTGTCTGTAGACACCTTAATAGGACATCTCTAGAGATCTCTATGTGACCTGGAGATGAGATGTTTTTCTGTGATACATCCCACCCTGCCAGTACCAGTAGTATACTGGGAATTATGCTTGCTGTGACTGCAGAGGCTGTGCTGACTGCTCGATCGTCGCTGTATAAGGAAGTTACTGGCAGAGTGAGGGCTCATTTGGAAGGGTTACAATCAGTTTCTCCTGTTTCTCTCATCATCTACATGAGAAACTGTTTCTTTAATTTCCAAGAAGGCAATAAAAGGAAAAAAAAGATTGTGCTTTGTGATGGCTGAAGAAGAAGAATCAGAATAATGGAAGAAGGAGAACTGTTTCTCAAAAGGAGATTTGTCAGTAGTGCAGAATTATTTGTTCTGATTTATGTAAGGAAAAAAAGACAAAACATAGAAAAAAACAGAAGGGAGGGAAGGGAACGATTCTGGAATGGGCAAGCTGGATAGTTTTGAAAGCTACAGGTGTGGTCTGTATAAATCTCCCCTAGAAGCTCCCCTAGCTCTGCATGCATGCTCAGTGAACCTGCCACCTCTGCTGGGTGGCCATGGAAGCTTCTCTCTGTCTTCTTCTGGTACCAGGCCCCTCAATGCTCAACCCTATTGCACAGAATTTGAATCAAAGTGGATCAATGAATGACTCATTCTGGAGTCATCTCCTTTTTCAGATTTCCTACTGTTTAACCTTAGCTACAACTACAGCATGAAAAAGCACAAATTTAGCAGCAGTTCCACAAAGTGTTTCAGTGGCAGCTCCATTTCCAGGGGAGAGGAAATAAGTTAGGGCTCAGGTATATGTCTCACACTTACCTTGTAATTTGCCAGCGCAGGCCTATTTGTAGTACAGCTGTGACAATATTTAACTACAGTAATTTTGAATCTGAATTATAGATGATGTTTTGTGCTTTAACAGACTTCAGGGGCTAAATATTTATCTTTTCCTCTTTCAGGTGTCTCCTTTTGTTGGCAAATTTCCAGTTCCCTCTTGCAGAACTTCTCTCCTTTGAAAATATTGCGTTGAATAAGGAGCTCTTGTGCTCAAAGCTTGGCTCCTCTTTCACCTGGCTCCTGTGGTGAAAGTAATTAAGAGCAATTGGTTGCTATAGAAATATTAATATTTATTATTGATACTACAGTAATATCCTGAAGCTTCAGCAGCTGTGATATAAATATGTGTGAGAATAACAACTGTGGTAGAGCCAGCCAACCACAAGGTCAAGAACCTGCTGTCATGTAGACATACTCTGAAAACAGTGAAGTAGGGAACCTTCCAGAAAAAAATGCAAAACATAGTGGCATTAATTTGCCTGTAATACAAATGCAGTCATTTTAAGCACTGTCTTGCTTGAGAGGGTGTCTGGGAGCTAATATCTACAAATAGGTGTGCTAGTTTGAGCCTAGCTAGAATGTTTTGGTGAGAAGGACTAAATCATAGGCTGTGAAATGAAAACAATGGTGATGTCTGCTTTGCTCATAGTCTTGCTGAGATGTGTGAAAAAGGGCAAGCAAAACATAGATAAAGTTACTTTGCTCTGGTCACTTTGCTTCACCTGCTGGGGAGCTCTGGGCTGCTGGCTGGACTGCATCTTACTCTCTAACCTCACCCTCCACTTGCTTTGGCTGATTCACCTTACTTCTTAATACCCTTGGCTGAACCTCCATTTCTTCCTTGGGACTGGGGTAAGGTTGAGAGGGGTAGGGGGACAATGAGGGGGTGGTTGAGAGCCCCTCCTGGGGACTCAGGTTTCTGGGAGGGGAGTTGTGTTTCTGTATTACCTTTTACCTTGTATATTTCTCTATATAACTGTATATACTGTAAATATCTGCTTGTATATTGTGCTAGCTGTAAATAATAAGCTTCATTCATATTTCCAGAGCTGGCTGAGTCTAGTCTGGGTGATTTCTAAAGTGAGGGGGGGTGGGGAACACCCAAA
>WAAF01006661.1:0-10856 GCA_013400475.1 Tricholaema leucomelas
AGCTATGTTAATTCCCTGCCTCCATGACACCTTGTAATGAGGTGCTCAAAAGTGAACATAATACTTGAGGTGTGACCTTACCGGAGCTGAGTACAAGGGGACAATCATCTCCCTACTGCTGCTTGACACAGCATTTCTAATAGAAGCCAGGATGATATTGGTTTTCTTTGCCACCTGGGCACACTGCTTGCACATATTCAAATGCTTGTCAATTAGAAGCCTTAGCTCCCTTTCAGCTAGGCAGCTTTCCAGCCACACTTCTCCAAGCTTGTAGCCTTGCTTGGGGTTGTTGTGGCCCAATTGCAGCACTTGGTATTTGGCTTTATTGAAGCTCATGCCATTGATTTTGACCCATCCATCCAATCTATCCAAGTCTCTCTGTAGAGCCTCCTTACCCTCCCGCAGTTCAACACTGCCACCTAACTCAGTGTCATCTGCAGACTTAGTGATGGCACAGTCTGTGTCTTCACCAAGATGTTACACCGAAATGTCCCAAAACTAAACCCTGAGGGTCACTACGTGTAACTGTCTGCCAGCTGGATTTAACTCCATTGACCACCACCCTTTGTGCTCTTTAGTCCAGCCAGTGACTTATCCTGCAGAGCACCCTTTGGTCTCCACCTGATCTGTATCTCTCAGAAGTGTAAACTCTGCCAGTGCCTGATCACTGGCTCCAGTCTTGATGTCACCGTCTAGCTCATTTGCATTGGTGACCAATAGATCTAGTAGGTCTAGAGGGGCTGTCTATTACTCAAAAAGGAGAGTAGGAAATCTTTTACAGGTCAGAAAAATGATCAAATACTTTATCTGTGTGATTTTAATATTTTGTTGTTGTTCTTTTAATGTTCATCAATTATTCTCCTGTCCTTGCAGTAATGCCAAAGTTAAAGTTCATTTCTTACATAATCCAGCTTCACATTTCTACATGTGGAACAGTCATCTTACTTCTGTGTCACTTTTTATCTGATGTTATACCTGGCAGGTCCGTAAGTGTATCTTATATATCCCAAGAAGTTTAAAATGGCACTAAATATTTATGATTAAGCAAATTAATTCATGTCTCTCTCACAGTTTAATTAATTTATGATACAAGCATACCTCTAAGTCAGATCAGGGAGATATGGACAGTAATGACTTTTGAAAGCTCACAGCAGCAGCTTTATAGATTTGTGTAGCGTTATATCTCCCTAATAGGCCAGTGCAAGATACTCTCATTTGAGTAGACTTGAAGAATATAAGATTAGAAAATAAGATGCAGGTGTCTTGCAAGAGAAAGGTAATGTTTAAAAAGAAATACCTGCTTTAATTTCAAGCCTTGGTGTTATATATTTGGGAACTATTTGAACTTCAAAAAGTTTGCTAAACATAAGTAATAAACCTCTTTTTTTTTTGTTTGTTTGTTTTTATATACAGAGAAAAAAGCACATGCATAGTGGTTTGATGATTAATGAGAGTGTGGCTGACCAGCTAGGGTAAGCATCAGAGGCTCTTGGGGAAAATTACCTAATTATAGGGTAGGATACTGTAAATACATGGATGAAAGTATCTTCCTATAGCCTGGAATTCAGTGTTCGAGCAGATCTATTTAGGATTTACTTTATCTAATTGTATATTTCTTTAGCTCTTCTCATGAAGATGCTAATCATCACTATGTTATGGATCAACAAATAAAATGACAGCTGTTTATGAGATTCTGGCCTTTCTTTGTATATTTTACAGGAAGAAAAATTAAGTAACTCACCTACAAGGTCTAGACTTTGGAAGGTTTCTGAAGTCTAAAACTAACAATGTGGATTGTTTATTCTGATCTGCCCTTTGCTGATCTGTTTCCTGAGCTGTCCTATTTTGTAAATAGCTTGTTTGTTCTTGGCAAGAAAATCTTGTGCTTCCTTATAATTTATGTAACAGCATTGTTAGAATGACAACAAAATCATGTTACTATACTTGGTCTTACACTGTTTATATTATCAATATTAAGGTCAGAATTGAAAACTACTTACTTGTGTCAAAAATACACAGTTATTTGTGTATAACTTTTCATTTTCTTCACATAGAAGAACATTAAAAAAATCAGAACACTTACTGAATTACTATCTCAACTACAATTAATTAAATTTGATGAGGAACTAATCCTGCACGTCTTTGTGGCACTTCATAATCACAGCTGAAATTTCATAATGCAATAGAGTATCTATGGCTTTACAAGCTCACAGTGAAGTCAGATGCTTATTAATGCTAATGGCTACTCATTTTCTCCTATGTAAACTTACAGAATGATAACATGGATTAGGGTAAGAGATTATATTTAAAGTAATTTTTTATCTGACTACAGGAAAGATGAATAGCTATATCTAGATCCTATGCTTCTACCAAATGTGTGAAGAACACATTTATATAAATAGAGGAGGAACAATTCAGTCATAGAACTGATGAAGGTCCTTAAACACTCACATAAAAGATTCTGCCTATGGTCAGTGTAATTTTTGTTATCGCATTAGCTAATGTAAATTACCTAAAGAGGGGAAAAATACTAACATCTTTCTTTTATGAAACCCCATTTGAGGAAAAGACCACTCTTCTTTACTGTTAGGGTGACAGAGCACTGAAATAGGCTGTGCAAAGAGGTTGTAGAATCTCCTTCCTGTTGTCAAGGGCCCATAGGCCCAAAAATAGGCTTATAAATGCCTTGTCTTGCTGTCGCAGAAGGGGATTCTGCCACCTACAGAAGGGGAGAAATTAATTGGTGCAAGATAATATTTATAAAAATATATATTTATTAAATCAAATATTCTGAACTCTCATCACCCCTAACCACTATATTTAATATCAAAATGGATNAGGGGAACTTTGCCCGTGGACTGTGAGGCTGGAAATCTTTCCAGTTTCAGGGGAAAGGAAATCTTCCCAGCTTCAGGGGAGATGAATAATCCTCTCGGCTTCTGGGGAGAGGATGCAGTCTTCCCAGCTGTCTGGGGAAAATGGCAGTCACTGACCTTGTTCTCCTGGTAAGGATGCTTTGTCTGCCTTGTCTCCTGGCTCCTCCTGGATGCTTTGTCCAGGGACTGGTCCGGGGACTGTTGGCAGAATCTCAGATTCAGGAGTAGGATGCAGTGTAGTCTGAGCACAGTTCTCACGCTGGCTGACAGTCTGATTGCATGTGCAGATAAGAGAGTCTGCTCCTGGTATCTCGGCAGCAATAGCTTTTACCAGGTAATGAAGGCAGTGGGCATATGCAGCTGCAAAGGAGTCGTGCTCCTTGTAGCTCACCACAGCTGGCTGGGAGATTCTGTCTCCATAATAACAGCATAAGCAAGTAGACTGGTGAGTCTAAATCTAATAATAAGCAGGTGTGCCCAAATGTAAGTGACTGTGAATAGGGGGGCCTGAGCATGGGTGTGAGCACGCTGGTGAAGAGACAGTGCGTGAGTCAGAGCAATTGACATCACGCAGAAACTCATAGAAGCATGCAGAAGCTAGCATGCAGAAGCAGAAGAAGCCTGCAGAAGAACCACATTGCTCACCTGTGTGCCTCTATTTATGAACTGTGGGCCTGAGATTAATTGCCCGATTGGCCACTAGTGACCAATCAGGGTTTGGCAGTTAGCCAAACAATACCATAATAGGCTAAATCACTTGCCTAGTACCTCCAAATATGGAGAGAGCATAGGCTAGGCCACATGCTGACAGCGTGGGCTTATGCAACATGTTTACAACCAGCTTCTATAACTTGTTTGCAACCTGGACCTTAGGCAGGCCAGACATTATGGCACCTAGGCTTATTGTACCCTTTTGTGCCTTTAATGTGTTTACCCCTGGTTTGGGGAGGAAAACATGTTTGGGCAGGCAAGGCAAAGTAAGGCATAAAATAAGCCTATTTTCAGGCCTGCAGGCCCTCCGCAACACTTGCCTGGACGTGTTTTTCTGCCCAAACCAGAGGTAAACACATAAATGGACAAAAGGGGCACAATAGACCTGGTGTCATAAAGTCTGGCCTGGCCAGGACCCAGATTGCATAAGCCCCACAAGCCCAGCTCATGCTCATTGGATGCTAGACCCATGCTATCACCATATTTGGGAGAAAAGCTCTTGCTTTTGCTTATGCCTGCTTATGCCTACCTGCTTGCCTGACTGCCTGCAAGCCTCACCTGCACTGCTCCTGCTAGTGCTTGCTTGCTTGCTTTGCTGCTATTTGCCTGTGCTACCTACATTTCTACGGAGACAGAATCTCCTATGAGCTCTCAGCCAGCTGTGCACACCTGCAAGCCACTGCCATGAGTTACTAGGACTAGATCCTGTATTGCTTGCCTTTATCTATGGAGCTTAGTCTCTCATGCAGCCGTGCACTCTACTGCATGCCCGCTGCCTGGCAAGCTCCACTGCTGCAAGTTACCAGGGGCAGACCCTGGATTTTCTGCACATGATTGGCCGGTATGGTGAGTGTGACACCATGCTGAGACTGTACAGCATCCTGCCCCTGCACCTGAGGTCCTGCCAGAAGAAGCCAGGAGACAAGAGATTACATCCTTTCCCCTGAAGCCAGGAGAATTCCAGCCTTACCGTCCATGGGCAAAGTTTCCCTGAAGATTGGACACTTGTATAGGCAGCCTGACACTTGTGACGTAGCCCCGGAGGGTGATTGATAATTAATGAGAATTTGTGAGTAAATGCTTTAATGCCTCTGTAATTCTCTACTGCCTTCTGCCATAGAGCAGAAAGAGCTTGGNCTCTGCAACACTTCCCTAGAGACTTTCAAGAACCAACTGGATGAATTCCTGTGTGACCTACCCTAGGTGATTCTGCTTTGGCAGGGGGATTGAACTTGATGATCTCCAGATGTCCCTTCCAAGATCTACTGTTCTGTGATTCAGAAAAAAAAAAGTACTTGCTTAAGACTACAGTCTACTTTGCGGAAGCTTTAAATTTAGGTTTTTCTTTTATTTTCATTTTTCACCTTCCCAAAACAGCTCACGAGCTACATGATGGGCTACTACATGAGCATTTAGGTTCTTGAGTTCTTTGCAATTCCTTCTACTAGCATCAAAGTACAGTAAACTCAATTCTTCTAGGTCAACATGGATTGTTTCTGACAAACAACTTGGGAAAAAAAAAAACACATGTCTGATCAACCTGAGTGCTCTCCATGCTGCCAGTAATGAAGTGAAGGCCTCAGTGGACAACGAAGTATAATGGGTATTACTTAGCACAAGTGCAGAAAGTTCTTTGATGTGGACTCCCAGAGAATCATTGTAGTTAGTCACTAATGACATGTGAAAACATTTTCTAATAATCTCTCATGATGTATTTTTATAGATTTGTATCAAATTTGGGGAGACAGGATGTGGGAATTGTTATAGATGAAATTCCACTGCAGAGACAGCACAGACACAGCCAACTGATAAGGAGGACAAGGAACAGTTTGTGAGCTATGAATCAAGGCAACAGAAAGGCTTTGATGCTCCTCACCCCCCTAACATCTGCTCTGACACCTGGCCCCTTTTTATATGGTTTTGTCCTTGTGGAGGAAGGCTAGCTGTCTTTTAGACTGTGGAAGACGGCTTTCTGTTTATGCCAATTATTATTATAGAACTGTCTGTTGTTTCCCTGTCTACATGCTGTACCTACCATGATAAAGATATATAAACCCTCAGATTGTTAGAAAAAATGTTCTCACTGGATCTAAAGCATGAACTATGAATTCCTCCCATAACAGGATGTCAATGTTTTTTAACTAACACCATCATAATAGCTATTCCATGATTTCTATCTTGAATAATCCTTATTTTTTGAAAAACTACTTCTCTCAGAGAATTCTCCTCACTGTCTTTGCCTACCCCTGTTCCAAAGCACTCTCCAGATCTAGGGAAGCTTGTTTTTCTGATTTGATTTCCAGTCTGGTTAGTCTCATGCGCAAATGCAACTATCATATTTAGGTAAACATCCTAAATTCCAGGCCTTATTCAATACCACTAACAGAAATATTTTGGCTTCTGGCATGCATTTGATCCCTGCAGCTACCTCCTTTTCTCAGGCATTGTCAATACTGATACTATGCTATTGATCTTTCCTTGCTTTATACATTCAGACGACATCTAGGCTTGAAGTTGTATGTTCTCCTTTCAATTAATATACAGATATTTTGATTCAGACTTGCATAATTTCATGTGCTTTACCATTTATATTGAATACTTCAATTGCTTTTCTTCTCTCCTTTTAACATAGCAAGTATTAACCACTTGCCTTAATTTTCAAAATTCCTAACTTTCACTCACCTCCATGCAGTATCAGGAGGATGTTTCCTACTACACACAGGTCTTGATGTTAATCATCATATTGTTAAAGTTTCAAATAAACATCTTCCATACTGTCATTCACTCTTGGGAAGATTTCTATGTAAACATCTTCAAAGCTATTTATCTGCTTTTAAATTACTCATTAAAATTCTGCTTTTCTCTGATGACTAAAGCTATCCATAGAAGTACTTATGCTCTTGAAGGCTTGTACTATGTGTCATGAGGACTGCTGTTGTCACTGTTTCCCTGTGATTTTCAATGTATTTATCCATATGTATTCTCTTTTGTTATAGTGTGTACTTTGAAAAGCACTGCCCGTCCTTTGGTTCTGTGTTTGTATAAATCCTTCTATCATGAGATTTGAGTCTATGCTTGCTTTATGGCAATTAATAAATACTTGCTAAGCATTCCTTCACCAGTAGCAAGAAAACATAGGAAATAGAAAAGTGAGAGATAACCATCACTTTTTTATCCATAAGGAAGATGATGAAATTCTGCATTATCTTCAAGAAACATCTAAAGATGTGCAGGAACAGTAAGTGCAGATAAACCAAACTGATTTATATTGTCTCCTTCTAAAATAAAATCCAAGGTTTACATTTCAGAGAACATGAACTCTTCCTGTACTGGTTGGAGTTTTTTTGTGTGTGTAAAAAAAGAGCTTCATAAATGTTTTGATAAAGCTTTATATAAAGCAATTAATTTCATGAAGTTTTTATCCCTTTGAAAATAGTTTAATAATTTATATTTTTTAAAATCAAAGTTATTAGTTGCCTATCAACCACTAATGTTTAATCAGACTAGATTAACTTCTTTTTTATAATACTCAGGTATTTCTCTTCCCTACTATGAAGTGTTATTGCAAGTGCCTCAGAGTATGAGGTGTTGATTTCTTACACTTTTATAGAACCAAACATAATGTAATATTGTGAATTTAATCTTATAGTGTTGTATGTTTGCAATGAAAATAGGTTGTTGAAGAGTGAAGAATTTTTTTCTTTGGCTGTCTGAATTTCAGTGACTAATTTGAAACAAATATTCTACAGAAATTACTTCTCTGTGATTAGAATGCATTGTTCAGAGTGCTTTTTGAGAAAAAACCTCACTCTATAAAACTAGTATAACTTAAAATGCAAATAAGAAATCAAATCCAACTTGATTTTTCTGCTTCAAATAACAACACATTGTAATTATAAAGGGCAAATCATTATAACGAGCTCAAGCACACAGGTAACTTGCTATGTTGCTCACCTGACAAATCTGAAGTGGTTTATTTTTCTTCTCATGCACATACAGAGCTTCAAGTCTACATCAATAGAAGAATAAACCTTCAGACATAATGAAACACAAAATGAATTTTATACAGTGTGTGGGATGCAGGTATGGAATCCTTACCATACTTTGGAATGTATTTTTCTCACCACTCTCTTATAAACAAGCATTCATCTAATGAAAACTAATTTTATCCACAGCAGCTGTAAGGTTTACTCTGAGGGCCTCATATTTTTGTTATCTGTCTTGCTCAGCTTATATTCTATTTTATTTTGACTCACAGAACTACTGCACTTGCAGGTTATGTAGAGGGAACTCACTTATATTCTGGTTTTAAAAACATATTTCTCATTAAATTGTATTTCTTTTATTCTTTACTTTCTACTTCCATATTTTAAAATCAAGGATTTTAAAGTACTTCAAGTTCTTTAGTGTAAGACAGTCTATTTTAATGAAATAATAATTTAAAAAAAAAAATCTTCCCTGAAAGGACAACTGATTCTCACAGGCTTCCCTCAATGCATGGTAACCTTTCTTTACAAATATGTGTAGTGCAGAGAGGTACATTTAATTCCACATGGAGCTGCACATTGCAGCAGTTAGCACAGAGCTCTAATTGTAAAAGCTGACAAGAAATTACTTCTGTCCTGCAGTCTTCAAAGTAAAATATAAAACTTTAATCCCATGATAACTTTTAAAAATGTTTTAATAATAGTTATTGTAAAAATAGATCTAAAACATCATCGTACAGGAATAGTATAAAATACTACATGAAGTTAACTTACTGAATAAAATGTTGTATATCTGCATTATAGTTCACATCCCAAAGACAGCTAAGTTAGAAAGAAGATAAAAGGTAATGGTTATGCCTTTTTATTCTATGGCTAACACTTGCAGGCCTTGTCTGGAAGTGTTCAATGCTAGGTTTGATGTGACTATTGGATGGGTCCTTGAGCAACCTGGTCTAGCAGGAGGTATGCCTGACCACAATAGCAGGATTGTAACTAGATGATATTTAATGTCTCTTTCACAGCAAAACATTCTGTGATTCAATGTTTATGGGATTACTCATGAAGTGTTACTGGTAGAAAAGAACATCCTTTTCAAAGAATCTTGCAGCTCATATCATAAAGTGATTAAATATAATAAACAACTTTTTTTTTTTCTTTTATTATAGAATCATAGAATGGTATGGGATAAAAAAGACTTCTAGTGGTTCATTTAGTCCTGCCCCCCTGCAGTCGTCAGGGACATCCCCACTAGAGCAAGTCACCCAGGACCCTGTCAAGCCTCACCTTGAATGTCTCCAGGGAAGGAGACATCACCAGTGCTCTATCACCCTCATAGTAAATAACTAATTCCTAAAATCCAATCTAAATCTGCTCTTCTCAATCTTGATTCTATAGTCCCTCATCCTGTCACTACAAGCCTTTTAAACAGCTTCTCTCCATCCTTCCTGTAGGCTCTCTTCAGGCACTGAAAGGCTGCTATTAGGTCCCACAGGAGCCTCCTCTTCTCCAGACTGAGCAACCCCAGCTTCCTCAGCCTGTCCTCATAGCAGAGGTGCTCCAACCCTCNACCTCCATTCTTCCTTGGGACTGGGGTAAGGTTGAGAGGGGTAGGGGGAAGGCGAGGGGTGGTTGAGAGCCCCTCCTGGGGACTCAGGTTTCTGGGAGGGGAATTGTGTCTGTATTACCTTTTTTCCCTTGTATATTTCTGTCTATAACTGTATCTACTGTAAATATCTGCTTGTAAATTGTGCCAGCTGTAAACATAAGCTTCATTCAAATTTCCAGAGCCGACTGAGTCTAGTCTGGGCAATTTCTAAAAGTGTGGGGGGCGGGGGACACCCAAACCATCACACCTCCTCTGGACGCACTCCATCAGTAACTCCTTCTTATAGCAGTACAGTTAGTTTGAATGGATCAGTGTACTGGAAAAAAAAATAAAGTGTTTCTTTATATTAATCTGTGTTGTACTGTACATGAGAGCTTCTCTTGATGTGCCTTTTATTATAGAGATTGAATGTCTCAATCTATTTGCATTCCTTAATTTTTATAATCCTTTTAATAACAGAAAAAGGTCTCCTCTCATTAAGACAATTCTAGGCAATGTTTCCATAATTGTTTTGAGATATATTGTGGAAACCAAGGAAGGGAGCTAGTTAGAGTGCATCCTTGTGTGCCTTTGATGTAGGAAAATTTAGGTTAGAAACATAGTAAACTGGTATGCTTGCCTTAAGTAACATTTGTACAGTAGCACAGTAAATTTAGAACAAAGTGTTGTGGAGGGCCTGTAGGCCCAAAAATAGGCTTATTCATGCCTTGCCCTGCCTGGACATGTTTCTCTGCCTATACCTGAGGTAAAAACATAAAATGAGCACAAAGGGGCACAGCAGACCTGGTGCCATAAAGTCTGGTCTGCCCAGGACCCCTGATTGTGTAAGGTGGTTGTGTAAGCCCCACACACCCAGCTTGTGGCTGCCTAGTGTAAGGCCCATGTGATTGCTACATTTGGAAGGTCCAGGCTTCTGGCTTTTGCCTATTATGGTATTGTTTGGCTCACTGCCAAACCCTGATTGGTCATTCTGGTGTCCAAAGGGCCATTAATCTCAGCCCGCACTTAATAAATAGAGGCACACAAGTAAACAACATGCTCTCGCCCATGCTCACTCACTTGCACAGGCTCACTTGCTCGCTCATTATTAGGTTTAGACTCGCCATCTCTTGCTTACACCTATTGCTTTACTGTTATTACGGAGCTCAGTCTCCCAGCCAGCTGTGCACACTTGCATGCCACTGCAGTGAGTTATCAGGACCAGATTCTGTATTGTCTGACTTTACCTACGGAGCTCAGACTCCATGCAGCTGTGTATACTGTTGCACGCCCGCTGCATTATTATTGCCTGGTAGGAGTGCCACTGCCGCCGAGTTAACCAGGAGCAAACTCCACTTGTCTGCAGGCGATCAGCCTGCTAGCCAGTGAGAGACCGTGCTCAGACTGAATGGCACTGTACTCCCTTTGCACCTGAGGTCCTGCCAACAGTCCCTGGACAGAGCATCCACAAGAAGCCAAGAGACATGGGCAGAGATTGCATCCTTTGCCAGGAGAACAAGGTCAGAGACTCATTTCTCCAGAAGCCGTGAAGATTCTCCTTTCCCCTAAAGCCAGGAGGATTCCAGCCTCAAAGTCCATGGGCAAAGACTCCCCTGAAGTTAGGACACCAGTATAGGCTGTGACGTAGCATTAAGCCACAGGGAAACTCCTCTCTCTATTTATAGTTTGAATGTATGC
>WAAF01006662.1:0-10282 GCA_013400475.1 Tricholaema leucomelas
TCTGGTTTCTGGGAGGGCTGTTGTGCCTCTGCATTGCCTTTTAACTTGTACATTCCTGTGTATGTTGTGACTCTCTGCTTGTGTCCTGTGCTAAGCTGTAAGTATAAAGCTTCATTCCATTTCCAGAGCTGCTGAGTCTGGTCTGGGTGATATCACAAAGTGTGAGGGGCAGGTAACACCCAAACCATCACAGCCACCTGAGTGGATTTGGTGCCCCTTTGGCCCTCTGGGTGTGGCCTCTGCCCAGCCGAGCCTGGGGAGGGAACAGTCCCAGCCTGAGCTGGGAGGGATCCTGGAAGCTCTTCTTGTCCACCCCTTGCAGTCACAGAGACACCTGGGGCCAGAGCAGCCTGCCCAGGGCCACAGCAACTCTGACCTTGGATGCTAGGAGGGATGGGGTCTCAGCCATCTCCTGGACAGCCTGTGCCAGGCTCTGCCCCACCCTCGTGGACTTCCAATGATGTCCAACCTAAGTCTGTGCCAGCAGAGCACCAGCCCCCAGCTGGGAAGTCCCTTGGGAGGGCAATGGTGACCCAGAGGCCAATAGCAGCTCCTTGAGTGCTGTGCCCTGTGTGCCCAGCACAACCCAGGGTGCTACCTGGGCAGTGACCTGGATCCTTTTGGCACCAGGCTGGGAGGGGCTGGTGATGGATGATTAACTGTCAGCATCTCCCCAGTGCCCAGAGGCTGCTTCCTGTGGGCACAGCTGCAGTGACCTCAGCACACTCTGGGGTGGGGGGAGAAGGAAATGCAGAGCTCATCTTAGCCAAGCCTGGCAGTGCTGGGGGCACCAAGCTGCCTGTGAGCCAGGAATGGAGCCTGGTGCCAAGGTCAATGGGCTCCTGGAGGGGGCAAGAGGAGGAATGTGGGCAGGAGGTTGAGGGAGGTTCTCCTGCCCCTCTACTCTGCCCTGGTGAGGCCACATCTGGAGCAGCATATCCACGTCTGGGGTCCCCAGTTCAGGAGACAGAGAACTGCTGGAGAGAGCCCAGTGGGGGCTGCAGAGCTGCTGGGGGGCCTGGAGCAGCTCTCTGAGCCTGGAGAAGAGCTCAGAGGGCATCTGAGCAGTGCTCAGCAAGAGCAAAGGAGCTGTGGTGGGGGTGCAAGAGGCTGGGGTCAGACTCTTGTCAGTGGTGCCTGCTTGAGAGCTTCCTCAGCCAGGCACAGTCCTTGCCCTGGTTCCCTGCCAGGCAGCTCCAGGGCTGCTGTCAGGTCCTCACCTCTGTGCTGCTGCTGTGTGGCTTGAACACCTTCCTTGCTGTGCCAACTGCTGCTCTTGTGCCAGCTGAGGGAGCTGAGCCCCACTGATGCCTTGGCACCCTGGTGCCTTTGAGCACTGCTGGGTCAGGCTGGAGGAGATCTGCTCTGAAAGGCTGGCAGAGATTTTTCACCAGCCTGGGAGGGAAAAGGCTTCAGATGAAGCTCATCTAAGGCACCTGTGGGGAAGCAAAAGAGCCTCTGGGTACCTCGGGGCTGTTTTCACTGAATGCCAGCCTGGGTGGGCACTGGAAGAGACCCTCAGAGATCACCCAGTCCAAACCCCTGCTCCACCAGGGCACCCCCAGCAGCTTGCCCAGGGTCACAGTGCCCAGAGTGGGGTTGGAAGGAGACTCCACAGTCTCTCTGGGCAGCCTGCTCCAGGCTTCAGCACCCTCACCCCAGACAACTTTCTCCTCCTGCTCAGAGGCAACCTCCTGGGGTCCAGTCTGTGCCACTGCCCCTTGACTGGAGCTGAACCTGCACAGGCAAGGTGCAGCTGAGCCTCTGCCCACAGAGCTGCCCCTGCAGAGAAGGAGGCCCCAGGACAGTGTCCTCATGGCTGGTGGAGGCCAAACAGAAAGGGCAGAGCAGAACCTGGGATTGGGTTTCCAGGGTCAGCCACAGCCCAGGCTGGGCAGGGAAGGAAGGTTCATGGCCAGGCACAGGGATGGAGAGGATCAGAGACCTGATGGGAAAAGCTCTCCAAGGTCCAACACCAACCCAACACCACCACAGGGTTCTGGAACAGCTCCAGGGTTGGGCACTCCACCTCCTCCCTCTGCCAGTAGGTGCAGCAGATCTTGGGCATGGGCCAGAGCCAAGCTCCTGAGCCTCACTGCTGCTCCTCAGCCAAGGGCAGGACCTCTCCCACAGCTTCCCTATGTGCCCAGCAGGCTGCCTCAAGGTTGCAGAGCTGTGCCTGGCACCACAGCCAGGTCTGTGAGGGCAAAATCAGTGCAGTGCCACCACACATGATGGCAAAGCTGCTCTGCAGAGCTGCAGCCCCAGCCTGGCACCACGCTGCCAGCTCAGAGCCGTGCAGACAGCCTCACTGCCTCCTGCCCCATGCAGCTTGGATGGCTCCTTCTGGCCTGATCCCAATCAGAAGTGTTTCTCACCTCACCAGCATCCCCCTGCTGCTCCCTGCCTCCCTGTGGAGGGCAGCAGGAACCCTGGCACTGATGCTTTCAGGGCTGACATGGTGTCTGCTCTGCCAGCTCAGCCCAAGTGCCACCACAGCTGCTGCCCACACAGAGTAAACATGAGCCAGCAGTGTGCCCAAGTAGTCCAATGGTGTCCTGGCCTGGATCAGAAACTGGAGGGGGGGAGGGCAGGAGGTGCCAAGGCTCTGTGCTCAGAGTGCTGGGTTCAGCTCTGGGCCCTCACTGCAGGAAGGACACTGAGGGGCTGCAGCCTACCCAGAACAGGGCAGNGTTGGGGTGAGGAGGGGGTGGGGGCAGCCTCTGCTCCTTGGTGCCAAGGGACAGGAGCAGAGGAAATGGCTCCAAGCTGCCCCAGGGGAGGTCCAGGCTGGAGCTCAGGAACTGTTCCTGCACTGGAAGGGTTCTCAGAGGCTGGCACAGGCTCAGGGCAGGGCTGGAGTCACCATCCCTGAGTGGGGAGGGTGGCAGCAGAGAGGGCCTGGGGCTTGGGGCCATGGTTTAGTGCTGCCCTGGAAGACCTTGGAAGCTCCTTCCAGCCAGATGTGTCCTGTGTGCCCATGGCCAGTGCAGCAGAGCTCAGTGCTGCTGCTGTTGGCACTGCTGGGGTCACCATCCCTGGCTGGGGCTTGGGGCCCCTGCAGGGCTGGGCTGGAAGATCTTGGAGGCTCCTTCCAGCCAGATGTGTTCTCTATGCTCAGGGCCAGGCACCAAGTGCCTGCAGCCAGTGCAGCAGAGCTCAGTGGTGGTGCTGTTGGCACTGCTGGGGTACCACAGGAGATGTCCTTCTGAGGTCACTCCAGGCCAGCATTGGCAGTGCCAAAGGCTTCAGGGAGCAGCTGAGCCCCAGGCAGCAAATTGCACCCTGGGGTCTGTGCAGGTTAGCAGGGGCTGGGCATCAGCTGCAGGCTCCAGAGCCTTCTGCTCAGCTGGCAGACAGCCAGGAAAGGCCCAGGGCAGTGCTTGGCAGGGGAGCACTGCAGGTAACAGAGGGGCAGCAGAGGACAGAGCTGCCTGGCACCATGGGCAATGCTACCTCCTCCCAGCAGCTGGTCCAGAAAGTCTCTGGGAGGTGATGCCCACAGCACCCTGGGGATGTGTTGGGACAGGGCAGATGATTGCAGCTGGCTCCAAATCCAAACCCACACCACAGAAATCACTTGGCTGGAAAAGACCTGAAGGTCACCCAGGCCAGCCAGCAGCCAGCCCCTCCCTCTGCACAGGGGCACTTTCTTGCTTTGGTTTGCTGCTGGGGGCATCCTGTGTGGCAGGGACAGGGACCCTGCAGGGCAGGGATTTATGCCAGCAGTGCCAACCTCTCTGTCTAGCTCCTATCAGAGCAGAAATGAGAGTGGGAGCTTTGGCCCTGGTGTCCAGAGGGCACAGGATGCCGTTGGAGAGAGCTCCAGAGGTGTCAGAACCTGCTCTGGAAGCCTCACAGAGCTCAGGGCTTTGATCAGCTGCAGCCTCTGCTGGGAGCTGCCCACACTCAGAGCTTGTGTCTCACCCTGCTGTCAAAGTGGATCACAGGATCCCCTGGGTTGGAGAAGACCTTCAGGTGGACCTCAACCAGCAGCCAGCCCCTCCCTGCACACAGCTCCTGCACCATGGCCCCCAGCTCCTCACCCAGATGTCTCCTGAGCACCTCCAGGGATGGGCACTCCACCACCTCCCTGGGCAGCCCTGGGCCAGTGCCTGATGACCCTTTCTGGGAAGGAACTTTCCCTAATGTCCAACCTAAAGCTCCCAAACCCTCAGCCATGGCTCGGTCAGGCCCCCAGCCCTGAGCAGCCTCTGCCCATGCTGGGCACAGCTCCCCAAGCTCCAGCAGCTGCCCAACCTGGAGCTGGGCACCAGGGGCACAGACTGGGACAACCTCAACTGGCAGAGTGAAGAGATCTTTCCTCAGCTGCCGGCCCAAGGTCTCTGCACAGCTCCCAGGAATCTTGAGGCATCCACATTTTGTTGTCCATCCTTAGCCTGAGGAATTCCTGCCCCGAGGCAGAGCTCAGCCCTCGACCCTGCTCACAGCCACTGCTGCTCAGCAGCAGCCAGAGGGAGGAAGTGGACCTGAGTCCTGGGGAAACTTCTGCCTGTGCCATTGTGCAGGAGGTGGGCATGAGCCAGCTCAGCACCTGCCATGGCAGTGCCAAAGAACCAGTAAGAGCCAAGCACCCAAGCCAGTGCCACAGGGACCAAGCAAAGAGTCATGGAGCAGCCTCTGGCTCACCTGTCACAGAGGCACAACAGGGTGGGGTTGGCAGGGACCTCTGGAGATCATCCAGTCCTGCCCCCTGCCCTGCAGGGCACCCAGAACACATCCAGGGAGGGCTTGAAAGAGCAACCCCTGAGCAACATCTCACAACATCTGAGACTGGAGAAGCTGCTTCTGTTTGGAGAAGAAAAGGAGTTTTAGACAACTTGTGAAGGAAAGGCCTTGGGTGAGGACAGTCCCAGAACCAGAGAATGTCCAGGGTGGGAAAGGACCTCAGGAGATCATCCAGAGCAGGGCACCCAGGGCAGGGCACACAGAACACATCCAGGGGGGGCTTGGAAGGCTCCAGAAGAGACTCCACAACCTCTCTGGGCATCCTGCTCCAGGCTCCAGCACCTCCCAGGACAAAGTTTTCCCTTCTGTTCCCCTGGCACCTCCTCTGCCCCAGCTGGCACCCAGTGCCCCTTGTCCTGTCCCTGGGCAGCCCTGGGCACAGCTCTGGCCCAGCACTGAGGGCAGCCATCAGGCTCCTCTGCTGCCAGCTCCCAGCCCCAGCTGCCTCAGCCTGGCCTCACAGGAGCTGTTCTCTGCCTGCAGCAGCTTTGGGGCTCTGGGTTGGACTCTCTCCAGCACTTCCCTGAGCTCCTTTGTGAGCTGAGGGCCAAGAGCTGGACCCAAGATTCCAGCTGTGGCCTCAGCAGAGGGGCAGGAGAACCTCTCTGGACCTGCTCACCACAGCCCTTCTCATGCAGCCCAGGATGCCCTTGGCCTTCTTGGCCCCCAGGGCACATTGCTGGCCCATGGGCACCTTCTGCCCACCAGCACCCCCAGGTCCCTCTCCTCTGCTCTGCAGCAGGTCAGCCCCAGCCAGTCCTGGTCCATGGAGTTGTTCTCGCCCAGAGGCCAGACTCTGCCCTTGCCCTTGTTAGGTTTCATTCACCTTCTCCCTGCCCAACTCTCCAGCCTGGCCAGGTCCTGCTGAGTGCCAGCAGAGTTTGACTTCTGATTCCTTCTGGAGCAAGAAAGGTTGAGAAACTTCACAGCTTCTGTGTCTCAGTCTTTAACAGAGGGATTGGATATCCTCAGGGCTGCTGGGGTGGCAGACAGGGCTGGAGAGCAGAACATCCCTCCTGGAATCCTGCAGGAAGTAGTTTGTGCCCTGCTGTGCCACTTAGATCCTAACGAGTCAATGGCTCTGGATGGGATTCACCCCAGGGTGCTGAGGGAGCTGGCACAAGAGCTGGCATGGGCACTCCCCAGCATCTACCACCAGTCCTGCCTACCTGGGGAGGTCTCAGCTGGCTGCAGGTTGCCCAATGTGATGCCCACCCACAAGAAGGGCTGAAGGCTCTTGCCCTTGTTGGGTTTCAGCCAATGCTGAGCTGTGCCCCACACTGAGGCTGGGAGGAGCAGCCCTGAGCAGTGCCTCTCACCCACACTGCTCACTGCACACAGGCCAGGCCTGGGCTCATTTCCCACCCTGCCAGATCTCAGATGAAAGCTTCTGCTCAGGTCTCCTGCACAGGATGCAGTTTCCTGCCCAGGTGGAGATGCCAGGAGCTGTTATGTGCCTGCCCTGGCAGCTGCACCACAGGAGCCCAGAGGCAGCTGGTATGGGTTTGGAGCTGTCTGCAGCTGCAGCAGGGCAGAGCCTTCCTGTGGCTGCCCACAGAAACCATCGATGGAAATGGATCCCACACATGCCACAGGGCACAGAGGCATGGAAGGGTCTGGGCTGGAAGGGACCTCCAGAGCTCATCCAGTCCAACTCCCTGCACTCAGCAGGGACATCCCCACCCAGAGCAGGCTGCCCACAGCCCTGTCCCAGCCTCACCTTGCCTAGCTCCAGGGATGGGCCCCAAGCACCTCCCTGTGCAGCCTGCTGCAGTGCTCCAGCAGCCTCCTGCTGCACAACTTCTTCCTCACAGCCAACCTCAACCTGCTCTGCTCTCATCCCAAACCATTGTCCTGCTGCAGTGTGCTGGAGCCCTGGGGCAGGCTGCCCAGGGAGGTGCTGGAGTCTCAGTCCCTGCAGACCTCCCAAACCCACCTGGACATGTTCCTGTGTGCCCTTCTCTCGTGCCCCTGCTCTGGCAGGGGGTGGGCACTCGACCTCCAGAGCTCCCTTCCAACCCCCATTGCTCTGGAATCCTCTGATGAGTTTATTATCACCTTGTCCCGAGCTACATTTCCCCTCCTCTCCCTCCCTCACCACCAGGCCTTTCTGTCTGCCTCAGGGCAGAGGGAAGACTGCAAACCCTTCTGAGTATCAACCTGAACTTCAACCCCAGCAGCCAGACACCAGCACTGCTGAGCCCAGAGGAGCAGGGACAGGGCTTGTGGCTCCTGCTGCTGAGGGCAGCCACAGGGAGATGGAGAGAAGCCTTTATTGATCCAGCTCCACCCTGCAGAGCCCTTCCCTTCCTCCACCAAGGGCTAATTTTAGGCTGGGCTGGTTGGTGATGGGTAATGCTCAGCATGCAAACTCACCTCTCTGCCCAGCCAGGCTGGACCAGGCATGGGGAGCAAGGCTGCAGGCAGCAGAGCAGGGTGGGCACACCCAGAGGCCTGCACAGCTTCACCCTGTGCCCTGCTGCTTCTCCACTGGTGTCTCTCTCCCTCTCCTGTCCTGCCCCCAGATGCTCTACCTGAGCTCTGGATGTAAGACAAGACCTGCAGGAGCAGCAGCTCCTCCCCAGCAGCAGTGCCTGCTGCAAGCAAGGTTCCAAGGGGCTGTGCAGCCTGGCAGAGGTTGCCCAGGCCATGGTCTGAGATGAACAGCACTGAGGAGCTCTGCAGGTTTGTGGCCTCCTGTGGCCATTGCCCCCCAGCTGGGTCAGTCCTGAACCAAAGGCTTGCCCTAATCCAAGGTGAGCTTTTGCCCTAATCCAAGGTGAGACAAATCCAGAGCTGGTTCTGCCACCCCAGAGCTGACTCCAGGGAGCACAGAACCACTCAGGTCACCAGAGCAAGAGTCTGGGGCCAAGGCAAGAGCCTGCCCTGAGCTGCTCCCCGGGCAGCTGTGGATAAGCACAGCAGCAGCTGAGACCTTCCTCAGCTGCGAGCACTCAATGAGTCCTTCCTTGCCCCAGCAGAGATCTCAGCCCTTCTGCCAGAGTTGTGTGGCCAAGAGCAGCTGCAGAGAGCAGCAGATTCTCCTCAGCCCTTCCCTGGGCAGGCAGGGAGGTTGTGATGCTTTAGCAGCTGCAGGAGAGATCCTTTCCAGTGGGAGCAGCAGGGGAGGGCAGTGCCTCCAGCCCATCTCATCTCATCCCATCCCATCTCATCTTTGTCAGTGCTATGGACAGAGGAACTGAGTGCACCCTCAGCAAGTCTGCAGATGGCACCAAGCTGTGTGGCACAGATGACTTGCTGGAGGGCAGGGATGGCATCCAGAGGGACCTGGACAGGCTGCAGAGGTGGGCCCAGGCCAACCTCATGACGTTTAACAAGGCCAAGTGTAAGGTCCTGCACCTGGGTCGGTGCAATCCCAGGCACAGCTCCAGGCTGGGTGGGGAATGGCTGAGAGCAGCCCTGAGGAGAAGGACCTGGGGGTCTGGGCTGATGAAAAGCTCAACCTGAGCCTGCAGTGTGCACATGCAGCCCAGACAGCAACCCTGTGCTGGGCTGCAGCAAGAGCAGTGTGGGCACAGGGCAAGGGAGGGGATTCTGCCCCTTGGCTCTGCTCTCCTCANTAGGAGGAAGTTCTTTACAGTGAGGGTGGTGAGACACTGGCACAGGTTGCCCAGGGAGATTGTGGAGCACAGAAGCACCCAATGTGATCTTTGATCTTTGTGATCTTTGATCACATTGGGTGCTTCTGTGCTCCACAACCTCCCTGGAGGTGTTTAAGGCCAGGCTGGATGAGGCCTTGAGCAGCCTGTTCTAGTGGGAGGTGTCCCTGCCTATGGCAGGGGGTTGGAGCTGGATGATCCTTGAGGTCCCTTCCAACCTAAACCATTCTATGACTCTATGATTCATCTAATCCCATCCCATCTCATCCCAGTGCATCCCATCCCCACACCTCAGAGCCAGTGGAGCTGCAGTCCCCCTGGGCTCCATGGCTCTGACCACTTCTGTGGCTCTGATGCCAACTGAGTCCCATTCTGCTCAGCCTCTGGCTCAGGGAGGGTGCAGAGCCTTGGTGCTGTCTGGTCAGAGCAGGGTGAGGCTGCTGGCATGAGCCCAGCCCTGGCCCTGCTCACATCCAGCAGAAATGCTGCATGTGGTCTGCAGCCAGGCAGGGGGACTCGAGGTGATGGAGGAGCAGGGACTGGAGGGGGGAGCCAGCAGGAAGTGATGCATCAAGCTCACAGCTACCCAGAGAGCATCTCCCTGCTCCAAGGGAAGCATCAGAAATGTGGGGGAAGAGACTCCCTCCTCCTGCCACAGGATGGCAGCCTGGTGGGGTTGGAAGGGACCTCTGGAGAGCATCCAGCTCTGCCCCCTGCCAGAGCAGAGTACCCACAGCAGGGCACCCAGCAACACATCCAGAGGGGGCTTGAAAGCCTCCAAAGAAGGAGACTCCACAGCCTCTCTGGCAGCCTGCTCCAGGCTCCAGCAACATCACAGCACAGAAGTTTTTCCTTCTGCTCAGGTGGAACCTCCTGGGGTCCAGTTTGTGCCCCATGCTCCTTGTCCTGTAACAGGACAGCACTGACCAGAGCCTGGCACCTTCTTGCCCCCCACTCTTCAGATAGTTATCACTCAGACCTCCTCTCAGGCTGCTCCTCTCCAGGCTCTCAGCCCCAGGGCTCAGCCTTCCCTCCTCAGACTTGTCCCAGTCCCTTCAGCATCCTCACAGCCTCCCCTGGACTCTCTCCAGCAGTTCTCTGTCCCTCTGGAACTGGGGACCCCAGACCTGGACACAATGCTGCAGCTGTGCTCTCACCAGGGCAGAGCAGAGGGGCAGGAGAACCTCCCTGACCTGCTGCCCACACTCCTCTTAATGCCCCCAAGATGCCCATTGGCCCCTTGCTGCCCCACAGAAAACTTAGTGCCCACCAGGACTCCAAGCTCCTTCTCCAGGGAGCTCCTTTCAACCCAGCTCTGCTGCTCTCCTCACCACTGTCCTGGTCACTTCCAGCCCAGCACCCCTTGCTGGGTGTCCACAGAATCAACCAGGCTGGAAAAGACCTCCAAGCTCATCCAGTCCAACCTAGCACCCAGCCCTGTCCAACCAACCAGACCATGGCACTCAGTGCCCCCAGCCAGCCTTGGCTTCAACACCTCCAGCCATGGGCACTCCACCACCTCCCTGGGCAGCCCATCCCAATGCCAATCACTCTCTTTGGGCACAACTTCCTCCTAACACCCAGCCTGACCCTGCCCTGGCACAGCTTGAGGCTGTGTCCCCTTGTTCTGTTGCTGGGTGCAGGTCCATGTTTGTCCTTGCCCTAGAGGCTAAGCCATGGTCAGGGTAGGGGAAACACCTCAGGAGCAGGCAAAACTCTCCAAGGTCTGTGTGAGCTCAGCTGCTGCTCTGCACAGCCAGAGTAGGATGAGGGCTGCAGGTAGGCAGCAGTGAGGCAGCTCTGCAGGAGAAGGGGAGCCAGGGATGAGGACAAGGCAGCAAGGACAGTAGAATAGAATAGAATAGAATAGAATAGAATAGAATAGAATAGAATAGAATAGAATAGAATAGAAT
>WAAF01006662.1:11119-40324 GCA_013400475.1 Tricholaema leucomelas
AGATCAGGTTGGTCAGGCAGGACCTGCCCTTCCTAACCCCATGCTGGCTGGGCCTGATCCCTTGGCCATCCTGTAGGTGCTGTGTGATGGCACTCAAGATGAGCTGTTGCATGCCCTTGCCTGGCACTGAGGTCAGGCTGACAGCTCTGGAGTTTTCTGGCTCCTCCTTTTGACCCTTCTTGTGGATGGCATCACATTGGCAGCTTCCAGTCTTCAGGGACCTCTCCAGTGAGCCAGGACTGTTGATCAATGATGCAGAGTGGCTTGGCCAGCTCAGCTGCCAGCTCTCTCAGCACCCTAGGATGGATGGATCCCATCTGGCCCCATGGACTTATGAGGATCCAAGTGGCTCAGCAGGTCCCTTACCTCCTCCTCATGGATCAGTAGGAAAGGACAGTCCCAGAGCAGCCGAAGCCAAACAGCCCAGGGTCAGGGCTGGATGAGTGTGGGGCAGACCTGCCCCAGGGTTCAGTCAAGAATGAAGAGTAAGGACTGAAGCAGATCCATGGGGCACATGGGGGCAGCTTCTGCTTGTCACAGCTGAGCCTCCCCTGCAGCCAGACACAGCACAGGACAGGCCCAGGCCCAGCCCCAAAGGATTGCCCAGCTCAGTGCCACCCAGACCCTGACACAGGATTGCCCAGCTCGGTGCCACAGGGTTGCTCAGCTCAGTGCCACTCAGACCCTGACACAGGATTGCCCAGCTCAGTGCCAACCAGATCCTGACACAGGGTTGCTCAGATCAGTGCCACCCAGACCCTGACACAGAGTTGCCCAGCTCAGTGCCACCCAGACCCTGACACAGGATTGCTCATCTCAGTGCCACCCAGACCCTGACACAGGATTGCCCAGACTCTGCAGGTAGTAAAAGTGGGAGGAGGGACAGGGGTGGCAGAGTGGGGCCCCAGTGCTGTGCAGGCAGGAGATGCCCAGCTGCAGGACTGTGCCAAAGGGACTTGGTCACCTGCACTGCTGATCATGCACCACTGCCCTTCCCTGGCAGCTCTGTCAGCTTCCACCTGCCCCTGTACTCCAGTGGCCCTGCAAGCATCACTCCCTCTTCTGCAGGGCTATTAAATGGGAGCATAGAAAAGGAAAAGCAAACAGGGCAGAGGGAGAGGAGCAGCTTCCACTAACAGAGCTCTTTAGTGAGCTGGCTGCTGGCTGCACAGCATCCCAGGATGGGCTGGGTTGGAAGAGAGCTCAGAGCTCCTCCAGCTCCAATTCCCTGCTGTGCCCAGGGACACCTCCACCAGCCCAGGCTGCTCAAGGTCTCATCCAACCTGGCCTGGGGGAACACCTCCAGCTTGGGGGCAGCCACAACCTCCCTGGGCAGTGTCTCAGTTCTCATTTAAATTTCCCAGAGACTCAACTAGAGTTGATAGAACCAACAACGACTTCTAGGATGCCCTTCCCTCTTCCCCCTCCTTTCCCAAAGGAAAGGAATTAGATGGAGAGGGAGGAAAGGTAAAGCAGAGCCCAATCAGTGATCTCACTGTGAGTTGGAAGTTAAAAGAAGAGAAGTTGAAGACTGAACAGAAGGTCTGTGAGGTAGGGGAGGGACAAAGGTGTAGGGGAGGGAAAACAAGACACAAACCATGTAAATATACAGCCAGATCTGATGGCAATGGTTTGGTCCCCTCGTGGGTGATGGCCACGTGGGAAAACAAAGAGCAGCAGGAAACAGGATGATGATGAGGATGAGGAGGAGGAGGAGGATGATGATGGATGGTGGTGGTGGCTGGAAGCAGGAGGCAGGAGGAGAGAGCCATCAGGAAGCTCCCCTGCTTTTTACACCAGGGCCAGACCGACATGGGGAGGGGGCTGGGCAGGACACCTGCTGCTGTTCCAACCCACCCCCAGGGAGGGGTCAGGAGCACCTGAGGTCAGGGTCAAGACCACTCCCCCAGGTGGGTTAACCCTTTCTGGGCAGCCTGTGCCAGGCTCTCCCCACCCTCACTCTCAACAATTTCTTCCTCCTCTCCACTCTCACTCTGCTCTCTCCCAGCTCAGAGCCATTGTCCCTTGGCCTGGCACTGCCAGCCCTTGTCCCACGTCGCTCCCCAGATCTCCTGCAGCCACTTCAGGCACTGGAAGCTTCACCTGAGGTCTCCCTGGAGCCTTCCTGTGCTAGTTTGAGCCTAGCTAGAATGTTTTGGTGAGAAGAACTAGATGATAGGCTGAGAAATGAAAACAAAGGTGAGGTCTACTTCCCTCACAGTCTCACTGAGATGTGTAGAAAGGAAAAGCAAAACATTAGATAAAGTCACTTGGCTTGGGGCACTTTGCCCTGGGCTGTGCTCTCAGCTCTTTGCCTGCTGGGGGGAGCTGAGGCTGCTGGCTGAACTCCATCTTGCTTTCTAACCTCACCCTCCATTTGCTTTGGCTGATTCACCTTTGCTTCTTAATCCCTCTGGCCAAACCTCCATTCTTCCTTGGGACTGGGGTAAGGTTGAGAGGGGTAGGGGGAAGGTGAGGGGGTGGTTGAGAGCCCCTCCTGGGGACTCAGGTTTCTGGGAGGGGAGTTGTGATTCTGTATTACCTTTTTCCCTTGTCTATTTCTGTCCACAACTGTATGTACTGTGACTGTCTGCTTGTGCATTCTGCCAGCTGTAAATAGAAGCTTCATTCAAATTTCCAGAGCTGGCTGAGTCTAGTCTGGGGGATTTCTAAAGCATGGGGGGGCAGGGGACACCCAAACCACCACACTTCCCTTCTCCAGGCTGAACACCCTCAGCTCCCTCAGCCTGTCCCCATAGCAGAGCTGCTCCAACCTCCTGAGCACTTCCGTGGCCTCCTCTGGACAATCCCAGGATGGGTTAGGTTGGAAGGGATCTCAAAGCTCCTCCAGCTCCAGCCCCCTGCCCAGGCAGGGACACCTGCACCAGCCCAGGCTGCTGATGGCTCTTGCTTCTCTGAGCAACTCTGAGGTTCTCTAACCTGCTCCTGGGTCCTCACAGAGCCCTGCTGAGGAGACAGAACCAAATGCTCCCAGCAGAGCCTCTGCCTCATTTCTGCCACTCCTGAGCCACAGCCACTCCCTGCCCCTGCCCCCTGCCAGTCCTCTTCCCGCAGGGAGCTCCCTGGAACAGCTCCTTTGGCAGTCCAAGCTGAGAACACTTCATTATCATTACTGATAGAGCATCAGCTGCTGCTAATTGGTGGAAAGATCTTCAGCACCAAGCCTCTTCTGCAGGGCTGGAACAAAGCTGCTGCCCCAGCTCAGCTCTTCACGGGTGATGGAGAGGAACATGCTGGGATCGCAGGGCCTGAGCCACCCTCCCTGCAGCAGCCTCCCTGCTCCCCGGTGGGGTTGGTGGTTTTGGCTGCCCACCTGCAGCAAAGAAAGGGCTCAGTTTGGGACAGCTGAGCAAAAGGAATCAGCTCAGAGCACAGGAGGTGGGAACAGGGACAAACTCTCTGGAAATCCATCCCAGCCTGTGGAAATTTGTGCCTCTGGTCAGAGGCCGTGGGGAGATGCAGCTCTGTGTGTCCAGACAAGCCCAGCCAAGCTGCTCTCTTCTCCCAGGCATGAGGGCTCCTTCCTGGGCTTGATCTGAGAAGGAGAGAATCAGGCAAGAAGTGAACTGAGCACTGCAGGAGCTCCTACAGAGACAACCCCAGAATGGGTTGGGTTGGAAGGGAGCTCAAAGCTGATCCAGCTCCAATCCCCTGCCATGCCCAGGGGCACCTCCACCAGCCCAGGGTGCTCAAGGCCTCATCCAGCCTGGCCTGGGACACATCCAGGTTGGGGACAGCCACAAGCTCCCCTGGGCAGCCTGTGCCAGGCTCTGCCCAGTCTCACTCTCAACAATTTCATAGAACCACAGAATCAGTCAGGGCTGGAAGGGACCACAAGGACCATCCAGTTCCAACCCTCCTGCCTTGGGCAGGGACACCTCACACCAGATCAGGCTGTCCACAGCCTCACCCAGCCTGGCCTTGAACACCTCCAGGGATGAGGCTTCCACCACCTCCCTGAGTGACCCTTTCCAGGCTCTCACCACCCTCATGCTGGAGAACTTCTTCCTAACCTCCAGTCTGACTCTCCTCATTTCCAGCTCTGTTCCATTCCCCCCACTCCTATCACTCCCTGACAGCCTACAAAGTCCCTCCCCAGCTTTCTTGTAGCCCCCTCAAGATACTGCAAGCCCACAAGAAGGTCACCTGGGAGCCTTCTCCTCTCCAGACTGAGCAGCCCCAACTGCCTCAGTCTCTCCTTGCAGCAGAGCAGCTCCAGCCCTCTGCTCATCCTCCTGGCCCTGCTCTGGACACCTTCCAGCACCTCCACATCCCTCTTCATAGAGGCACAGAGCCAGGCAGGTTGGCAGAGAGCTCCAAGCTCATCCAGGCCAACCTCTCCCCCAGCCCTATCCAATCAACCAGACCATGGCACTGAGTGCCCCATCCAGGCTTTGCTTGAACACCTCCAGGGGTGGGCACTCCACCACCTCCCTGGGCAGCCCACTCCAATGCCAGTCACTGTCTCTGGCAAGCACTTCCTCATCACATCCAGCCTCAACCTGCCCTGGCACAGCTTGCAGCTGTATCCTCCTGTTCTGTTGCTGGTTGCCTGGGAGAAGAGCCCAACCCCACCTGGCTCTTCCTCCTCTCCACTCCATCTCCCCTCTTCCAGCTCGAAGCCATTGTCCCTTGGCCTGGCTCCCCAGGCCTTTGCCAGAAGTCCCTCCTCAGCTTTCTGGCAGGTCCATTCAGGCTCTGGCTTTGCAGCATTGCTGTCTCCTGGGAACTGATTCCAGGCTTGAGGAATTTGGAAGCAGCTGAGGCCCCTCATCATCTGCAGCAGCAGGCAGTGATGAAGGCATCCCTGCTGTGCCTCCTCCTCCCCCCTGGCCACAACCCTGCCTGCTGCAGCCACGGAGCCTGGCACTGCCCACGCCTGCATCACCTGCTCAGCCCCAGGCTGGGGACACCTTCCTGGTGACCACACAAAGGTGCCAGCAGCTGGACAGGTGTCTGCAGGGAGGGCAGTGCAGGTCGTGGGCGATGATTTGGTCTCCAGTCCCAGCTCAAGGCTGGTGCAGACATTTGCTGCCCATGCTTGGAGTCACAGAACACAGCAGCCTGCAGGGACCCTCCAAGGTCCTCTCACCCAACTGCCTGCAGGCACAGGGACACCTCCAGCTGGAGCAGCTTGCTCAGGGCCACACTGAGTCTGATCTTGAATGTCTCCAGGGCTGGGACCTCCACCACAGCCCTGGGCAGCCTGTGCCAGTCTCTCACCACACTCATGGTGCAGAACTTCCTGCTGGTGTCCAACCTAAACCTCTCCTGCTCCAGCTCCAAACCATTGTCCTCCTCCTGTCCCCACAGCACCTTCTGAGCAGTCCCTCCACAGACTTCCTGCAGCTCCCTTCCAGGTACTGAAATGCAGCTCTGATGTCTCCCTGGAGCCTTCTCTTCTCCAGACTGCACAGCCCCAACTGTCTCAGCCTGTGCCCATCACAGAGGTTCTGCAGCCTCTGCTCATCTTGGTGGCCTCCTCTGGAGCCTCTTCAGTAGCTTCAGGCCTCTCTTGTGCTGGGGTCCCCACGGCTGGCCCCAGCCCTGCAGCTGAGCCCAGAGCAGAACAGAGGAGCAGGATCCAGCCCAGGCTGCATTGGGTCAAGTCCTTCTCTGCAGGGCTGCTCTCAGCCTCATCCCCCCCAGCCTGGACTGACACCAAGAGGCTGCCCCAGCCTGGCTGCAGGACCTTGCATGTGGCCTCACTGAACCTCAGGAAGCTCTCCTGAGCCCACTTCTCCAGGGGACATTTCTGCGCTGCTGCCCACACAGCCCCTGGGGAGGCTCCCTCACACCTTTATCTCCTCCTCAGGTGGTGCCTGGGAGGCAAGGACATGTCCCACCTCAGCACAGCCTGGGGAGCAGGAGCAGCTGAAGGAGTTTGGGGAATGCTGAACTGAGCAGACCTGCCTGGGCAGAGCCCCAGGAGCAGCCACCAGCCCCAGGCAGGCAGAGCCTCAGAGCCTGGCTGTGCCCAGGAGGCTGGGCTGGCTCTGCAGGGCTGCTGGGCACCTTGGCCTCCCAGCTGGGCAGCAGAGCTGGGATGTAGGCACAATCCCACACAGGCCATATGGCCCCAACCCAAAGACCTCCTTCGGTGCCATGGCAGAGGCCCTTCCGTGCTATGCAGCCAGCTCCAGCTTAGCTGCACAGCCTCCTGCTGCTCCTTCCAGCCTGGACACCAGTCCTGAGGCCATCAGGGCACAAACAGCAGGGGACAGGCACAGAGACACAGGATCCCAGAACCAGAGAACATCAGGGGTGGGAAGGGACCTCGAGATCATCCAGAGCAGGGCCCCCAGAACACATCCAGGAGGGGCTTGGAAGTCTCTGGAGAAGGAGGCTGCTGGCACCTCCCCTCCTTCCACGCATCCCCTGGCTCGGGCCAGCACTCCCAGTTTCCCACCCTCTCCTCCCATGCCCACGGTGAGGAGTTCTGTCCTCACCCTTCCCAGTGGCTCCCACTTGCAGCCTGCCCCCTTGCTCTGAATCCTCCCTGAAGAGCTCTGTGCTGCCTGCCCGAAGGCTCTGCAGGCTCCGAGGGGCTCATCCATCAGCAGCAGCTTGGCAGCTCTCCTGGGACTGTCAGTTCCCGAGAAGGAGCAGCTGCAGAGCTCCCTCCTCTTCCCGGAACGCAGGAGGAGCTCTCTCGGCCTCAGCCCACGGCAGGGAAGCAGCCAAGCCCAGGGCTGCTGCCTCCAGCCAGCAGAGCCCAGCTCAGGGCATCAAGACCCTGGAGGGACCTCCAGAACTCAGCCTCTCTGCTCCATCCCTGCTCAGCCTCTGCTCAGACCTCGCACAAGTTCTGCTCAGCCCCTGCTCCATCTCTGCTAAGCCTCTGCTCCATCCCTGCTCAGCCCCTACTCAGCCTTTTCTCAGCCTCTGCTCAGCCTCTGCTCAGCCCTTACTCATCCCCTACTCTGCCCCTGCTCCATCCCTGCTCAGCCTCTGCTCAGCTCCTGTTTATCCTCGGCTCAGCCTTTGTGCAGCCTCTGCTCAACCTCTGCTCAGCCCTTGCTCAGTCCCTGCTGAGCCCCTGCTCCATCCCTGCTCAGCCCTTGCACAGATCCTGCTCCATCCCTGCTCAGCCTCTCCTCAGCCTCTGCTCATGCCCTGCTCAATCCCTGCTCAGCCCCTGCTCAGCCCTTGCAGTGCTGCTCAGCCTCTTCTCAGCCTCTATTCTGCCTCTGCTCAGCCGTTGTTCAGCCCCTGCTCAGCCCTTGCACATTCCCTACTCAGCATCATCTGAGACCTTGCACAGCCCCTGCTCAGTCCCTGCTCCAGCCCTGCTCAGCCCCTGCTCAGCCCTTGCACATCCTCTACTCAGCCCCTGCTCAGCCCTTGCACATCCCCTTCTCAGCCTCAGCTCAGACCCTGCACAAACCTTGCTCAGTCTCTGCTCATCCCCTGCTCAGCCCTTGCACAGCCCCTGCTCCATCCATACTCCATTGCTGCTCAGCCTCTGCTCAGCCCTTGCTCATCCTCTGCTCAGTCCCTGCTCCATCCCTGCTCCATCCTTGCTCAGCCCTTGCTCAGCCTTTGTTCAGCCTCTGCTTGGTCTTTGCTCAGCCTCTGCTCAGCCTCTGCATTCGATGAGGCCAAGACCAAGCAGCAGCCACGAGAGCTGCAGGAGGAGCTGCAGAGCTCAGGATGCTGCCCACGGATGCTGGAGCTGCTGCAGGCAGAGCTGCCTGGCCTGGACAGCACTGCCCCACTGCAGGACACTGCTGCTGCTCTTCTGCTGAGCACTGCCAGCTCCAGCTCACAGCTCCACACCACTCAGCACTTCATTCCCTCCTCTCAGGAGACCCAAACACTCTCCACAGCCTTTGGTCCCCATCCTGCAATGTCATCAGTCCCAGCAAGTGTAGTCCCAGAAGGGTCTGGGCTGGAAGGGACCTCCAGAGCTCATCCAGTCCAACTCCTTGCACTCAGCAGGGACATCCCCACCCAGAGCAGGCTTCCCACAGCCCTGTCCCAGCCTCACCTTGGAAACTTCCAGGGATGGGGCTCGACCACCCTCCCCAGGCAGCCTGCTCCCCAGCAGCATCTCCATGTTGGCACCCAGAGCTGAGCCCAGCCTGAGGCTGTCTGCTTCCAGCAGGCACAGCCAAGGATTTGCACTCATGTCCCAGGGCACACAGACCCCTGGAGCCAGGCTCAGGGCTCCTCTGGGCATCCCTCCCTGCCACCCTGCCACCCTGGAACTGTCAGCTGCCCACCTCCCCCTGGGGGAGCCTGTGCTGCCCAGCAGGGCCCTGGCTGGGCAGGGATCACCCTGTGCAGCGGGCACCATGCCCACACCTGGCACCATGCCCATACCTGGCACCAGGTCCTTCTCCAGCCCAGCTCTCCAGCTTGTCCAGCCAGGAGGTCTCTTTGCCCTAGGAAATCAAACACATCCAGGACTGCTCTCCAGTGCTGCTGGAGGCTGGCACCACCCAGCCCACCCCAAACACCAAAGCTTCAACCTCCAGACACAAACTGCTGCCCAGCAGCAGCCCTGCCCCAGCACAACCTCCTCCTGCTCAGCCAGGAGCAGCTGCAGAGAGCAGGATTTGGCTTGGACCTGAGCACAATTTAGCCTGGACCAGAGCATGATTCAGCCTGGACACGAGCATGACTCAGCCTGGACCTGAGCATGATTTGGCCTGGACCTGAGCATGATTTGGCCTGGACATGAGCACAACTTGGCCTGGGCCTGAGCATCATCCTGCCTGTGCCAAACCCACCCAGAGATGTTGTCCAGCAGCAATAAACCTCCACAGCAGAGCAGGCATCTGGGCTCTGCCCTGGAGTGGGAGAGTGCTGAGCTCACCAAGGTGTCCTGGTGAACCTCAACAATGCCTCCTGCAGCAGGGCCTGGCATGGGAGGGAACTGCCAGCAGACCTCCAGGGATGGGAGGGGGACCCAGGGTGTCAGGGACTGCACCTCCAGAGACTTGGGATGGATCCAGGACATCAGGGACCTGGGAGGCACCCAGGGTGCTGGGGAGCAGTGGCACTGCAAGCTGCCAGCAGGAAGGTTCTGCTTACTGCAGTGCTGGGCAGGGGCTGCACAGCCACAGAGGTCTTCAGCAGGTTCTTGTGGAGGAGGAGTGGTGGAGCTGTGTGACCTGGAGAGGCTCAGCACAAGCAGCACCAGGCCCTGCCCCTTCTGCATCCTCACCAGGACCCCAGTGCCTTGCATTTGCCTCCTGCCTCACTGCCCACCCTGAGGGCCAGGCAGAGGCTTCTGCCCTGCCCAGCAGTGATCTGGGAGTCCCTGAAACATAGCAGAGGCTGAGCAGGGGCTGAGCAGAAGCTGAGGAGAGGTGGAGCAGAGGCTGAGCAGAAGCTGAGCAGAGGCTGAGGAGAGGATGAGCAGAGGCTGAGCAGAGGCTGAGGAGAGGCTGAGTAGAGGCTGAGCAGGGGCTGAGCAGAAACTGAGGAGAGGTGGAGCAGAGGCTGAGCAGAAGCTGAGCAGCGGATGCGCAGAGGATGAGCAGAGGATGAGCAGAGGCTGAGCAGAGGCTGAGGAGAGGGTGAGCAGAGGCTGAGCAGAAGCTGAGGAGAGGCTGAGCAGAAGCAAAAGCTGAGGAGAGGCTGAGGAGAGGCTGAGCAGAGGCTGAGTGGAGGATGCACAGAGGCTGAGCAGAGGCTGAGCAGAAGCTGAGCAGAGGATGCGCAGAGGATGAGCAGAGGATGAGCAGAGGCTGAGCAGAGGCTGAGCAGGAATGGAGCAGGAATGGACTTCCAAGCACTCCCTGGATGTGTTCTGTGTGTGCCCTGCCCTGGGTGCCCTGCTCTGGGTGATCTCCAGAGGTCCCTTCCCACCTCTGATGTTCTCTGGCTCTGGGAGAGGCTATAAATATGACAGGGAGGTAAAGACCACGCAGGGAGCAGACCTCTTTAATCCAAAGCACAAATTGGCACCAGAATAAATAAACATAAATTTGCCATGCAGAGGAGGCTGGGAGCAGGCAGGATCCTACCCAGCAGAGCAGTAATGCTCTGGAACAACCTTTTGCCAAGCAAGAAACCAGGGCTGGTCTCGGGGTGGCTTTTGAGCCACTTCCAGTTCATCAGAGGACAAGGACAAGAGTGGACAACACATCTGAGTGTCTTGGAAGTCTGTGCATGCAAACAGGAGGCACAGAACAAACAGAAGGAGCTCAAATTCTCCCTACAAAGCAGAATTCTGCTTTAATTGGCACAACAGACTTGTGGGGATCACTTCTGTCTGGAATATTAATATCCAACTGGATAGCTCCTGCAGGAAGGGCAGACAAGGAGGAGCAGGAGGCTGTCCAGAGCTGAGAGGCATTCACTGAGCAGGAGGCTACAGCAGGCTGAGGATTCAAGGAGCAGAATGGGTGCTGCTGGCACAGGGGCACAAAGAGAGGCAGTCAGGAAGGGAAGCAGCACAGCCATGGGCAAAGCAGCAGCCAAAAGGCTGTGTCTGGAGCTAGCAAGGGACTGGAGCTGCTCAACACCAGGGGACTGGGCTGTGAGCAGCCTGCTCTAGTTGGGGATGTCCCTGCTGGCTGCAGGGGGGCTGGACTGGATGAGCTTTGGGGGGTCCCTTCCAGCCCACCCATTCTGTGATCCTCTGCCACCCTGATTGCTTGGCAGGTTTGGAGGCTGAGCAGCTCTTAGCTGGGACAGAAAACAGCCAAACAAAAAGCCTTCAGCTGAAGCTTTTCTGGGTTTGGTTCTGGCCAAAAGGAGACAGAACCCAAGGGAAACAAACAAAGAATCACAGAATCAAGCGGGTTGGAAGAGACCTCCAAGAAAAGGAACCAACTCAGCTGCTGCTGCTGCCAGGCTGGTGGCACTGGTGAGAAAAGCCTGAGGAAGGGAAAGCTTCAGAGCTGCTGAGGAGGACTCAGAGATGCTTAAAGAAGCAACAGCCACAAGTTAAAACTCTTCTGATGAAGACTTCAGCACCCTGGGCTGGTGGAGGTGTCCCTGCCTGGGCAGGGGATTGATTTGAGTTGGAGGAGCTTTGAGGACCTTTCCAACCCAACCCATTCTGGGGTTGTCCAGAGGAGGCCACAGAAATGCTCAGGCAGTTGGAGCAGCTCTGCTATGGGGACAGGATGAAGGGGCTGGAGAAGAGAAGGCTCCAGGGAGACATCAGAGCAGCTTCCAGTGCCTGAAGGGGCTGCAGAAGAACTGGGGAGGGACTTTGGACAAGGGCTGGCAGTGATGGGACAAGGGACAATGGTTCTGAGCTGGGAGAGAAGAGACTGAGAGTGGAGAGGATGAAGAAATTGTTGAGAGTGAGGGTGGGGAGAGCCTGGCACAGGCTGCCCAAAGAGGTTGTGGCTGCCCCCAACCTGGAGGTGTTCCAGGCCAGGTTGGATGAGGCCTTGGGCCTTGAGCAGCCTGGGCTGGTGGAGATGTCCCTGGGCATGGCAGGGGGTTGGAGCTGGAGGAGCCTTGAGCTCCCTTCCACCTGACCATTCCATGGATCTGTGAGGAGGCAGCAAGAGGAATTTACTAAAAGATCAACTTTTCAAACTAGAAACTGCACTGGCAGCAGGAGCAGGAGTGAAGAGAAAGGAGAAATGCTTCAGGTTCTGTGGGGTGGACATCTGGGATCAGCACAGGGAATGGTCAGGTCTGGGCTCTAAAAAGAGGACTCAGGAGGAGGCACCCACAGGGAGCAGCAGGACACAGCAAGGGGAGGTCCAGGACCTCACCAGCCACAGGCACCAGGCTGTGCCAGAGCATCCCAGAACTGCACCAGGACAGGATGGGAGGAGACTGCTGGGAGAGGGACCTGGGAGTGCTGGTGGAGAACAGCAATGTGCCCTGGTGGCCAAGAGGGCCAATGGGATCTTGGGGTGTTCCTCCACGTGGCCATCACCCACTGCCATCACAGCTGGTTGTATCTTTGCATGGTTTGTATCTCATTTGCCCTTCCCTACACCTTTGTCACTTCCCTACCTCAAAGACCTTCTGTTTAGTGTTCAACTTCTCTTCTCTTAACTTCCAAACTGCAGTGAGATCATTGATTGGGCTCTGCTCTACCTTTCCTCCCTCTCCATCTACTTCCTTTTTTTTGGGGAAAGAAGGGGGGGAAGGGAAGGGCATCCTGGAAATTGTTCTTGGTTCTATCAACTGTATTTGAGTCTCTGGGAAGTTTAAATTAGAGCCTAGGCAGACACTCATGCTTCAGAGCAGCTTAGCCCTGATGTTTTGGGCTTGAACTACCTGGAAACTCAACTGCCTCAAGTCTCCTGGGAGAAGGCATTGAAGTGCCTCACAGCGTGGCAGGAGGTGCCACTGCCATGGTGCTCTCTGCACAGCTGCAAGAGATCACAGTCTCACAGTNCTGGGCACCTGAGAGAAGAGAGCAACCTCCTCCTGGCTACAACCACCCCTCAGGTAGTTGTAGACAGCAATGAGGTCTGCCCTGAGCCTCCTCTTCTCCAGGCTAAACAATCCTCTCTGCACCTCTGCAAACCTCCATGCCAAGAGGAACCAGGATCAGGTCAGAGATCCTCTGCCTCTTTCCCAGCACCCTGGGAAGAGCTGGAAGCCTCTCAAGGGCTGAGCAGCTCCAACATTGCCACAAAGGAGCCAGGGACCAGCTGGAAATTCCTCCTCCACTGCAGTGAGTGGCACAGACTTGGCCTAGGGCTCCAGGCTGCCTATTTGTAAGTGTGGCAGAGTCATTTTGGGGCCAAAGCTTTTCCACTTTTCTGATTCTCCTAAATGAATGAACTGCTCAGAAGCAGCCTTGGGAAGATTCTCCTGACTGAATTAGAACCCAAATATAACTCATTTGTGTATAGCCTTGGCCAGGGCTTTCTGGAACCAAAAATAACTACATATTGTGTAGTTCCTGCCTCATCAATTGCCTCAACTCTATCAGAGGCTTGGAACTGGATGGTCCTTGTGGTCCCTTCCAACCCTGACTGATTCTGTGATTGGTTGGACTTGAGGTACTCTATGAGTCTGTGGAGATGGGGGAGAAATTCTTGAGAGGGAGGTTGGGCAGAGCCTGGCACAGGTTGCCCAAGGAGGCTGTGGATGTCTCATCCCTGGCAGTGTTCAAGTCCACCAGGTTGGATGAGCACCCTGGGCTGGTGGAGGTGTTCCTGGGCATGGCAGAGGGTTGGAGCTGGAGGAGCTTCAAGCTCCCTTCCAACCCAATCCATCCTGGGATCCATTATCAGGCATATCCCAGGGAGTGTTCCTCCCAAGCATCAAATCTGCAGCACAGCTCCAAGCCTCTCTGGTGCCTCTGGCAATATCCAGAAGAGAAATCCTTCACCTTTATGGAGCTGGGAATGAAATTCCCTAAGAGGCAGAGGGGAGAGGGGCAGGATGGGGGAACTGGGATGTAGCCTCAGCATCATTGATAGGATGCACACATCCCAGAGGGCCCTGGAGTGCACTGCAGCACTGAGTGCTGACCCCTGCGAGCCTCTGAGGTGTGCTGGGTATAAAATACAGCAGGAAAGAAAGTGCTCAGCCTCTGCTCAGCCTCTGCTCAGCCTCTGCTTTCGATGAGGCCAAGACCAAGCAGCAGCCACGAGAGCTGCAGGAGGAGCTGCAGAGCTCAGGATGCTGCCCACGGACGCTGGAGCTGCTGCAGGCAGAGCTGCCTGGCCTGGACAGCACTGCCCCACTGCAGGACACTGCTGCTGCTCTTCTGCTGAGCACTGCCAGCTCCAGCTCACAGCTCCACACCACTCAGCACTTCATTCCCTCCTCTCAGGAGACCCAAACACTCTCCACAGCCTTTGGTCCCCATCCTGCAATGTCATCAGTCCCAGCAAGTGTAGTCCCAGAAGGGTCTGGGCTGGAAGGGACCTCCAGAGCTCATCCAGTCCAACTCCCTGCACTCAGCAGGGACATCCCCACCCAGAGCAGGCTGCCCACAGCCCTGTCCCAGCCTCACCTTGCCTAGCTCCAGGGATGGGCCCCAAGCACCTCCCTGTGCAGCCTGCTGCAGTGCTCCAGCAGCCTCCTGCTGCACAACTTCTTCCTCACAGCCAACCTCAACCTGCTCTGCTCTCATCCCAAACCATTGTCCCTGCTCCTGTCCCTGCAGGACGTTGCCAGCAGCTCCTCTGCAGCCAGCTTGGAGCCCCTTCAGGCACTGGCAGCTGCTCTGAGGTCTCCCTGGAGCCTTCTCTTCCCCAGGCTGAACACCCTCAGCTCCCTCAGCCTGTCCCCATGGCAGAGCTGCTCCAACCCCCTGAGCACTTCCATGGCCTTCTCTGGACCCTCTCCAGCAGCTCCAGGTCCTTCCTGCACTGAGGGCTCCAGAGCTGGGCCCTGTAAGTGCCCTCCCCTTAATCTGTGCCCACTCCATTGCCTTTGGAGCTGTCACAGAAGGGTTTGCTGCATGCTTTATAAATCCAAACAGCCACTGTCACCCAGACCCTGTTGGCCAAAGGGCTGCAGACGTCTCCTGGGACACTGCAGTGCCTGTGCCATGCCCAGCACCAGCAGTGCTCTGTGCCCACCTTTGCCTTTTTGCCTTACAGATGAGTCCAGGCAGCTGCAACTGCTCTGAGCCTTTCTGCAAGCTCCCAGATCCATCTGCCCCTTACAGCAGAGCCTGCAGGGTTGGAATAGAATAGAATAGAATAGAATAGAATAGAATAGAATAGAATAGAATCAACCAAGTTGGAAGAGACCTCCAAGCTCATCCAGTCCAACCTAGCACCCAGCCCTATCCACTCAACCAGACCATGGCACTAAGTGCCTCATCCAGGCTTTGCTTCAACACCTCCAGGGACAGTGACTCCACCACCTCCCTGGGCAGCCCATTCCAATGCCAATCACTCTCTCTGGCAAGAACTTCCTCCTAACATCCAGCCTAGACCTCCCCTGGCACAACTTGAGGCTGTGTCTCCTTGTCCTGCTGCTGCTTGTCTGGGAGAAGAGCCCAACCCCACCTGGCTACAACCTCCCTGCACAGAGTTGCAGACAGCAATGAGCTCTGCCCTGAGCCTCCTCTTCTCCAGGCTGCACCCCCCCAGCTCCCTCAGCCTCTCCTCATAGGGTTTGTGTTCCAGGCCCTCCTTAGCTCCTGGCATGCAAAGACTCATTCAGCAGCTTTGCCCCAGGAGGAAGCTGTGGTGGATCCCCAGCCCCCAGTGCTGCCTGACCCTTGGCACACAGCACAGCAGAGCTGGGAAAGGGCTCCAGAGCCAATTAATGTAATGACTTTGGACTGAGAGGTGATGAGTCCTGGGGACCATGAGCCAGCAGTGTGCCCTGTGGCCAAGAAGGTCTCCTGAGGTGCATCAAGAAGTCTATGGCCAGAACCTCCTCCTCCTCTACTCTGCCCTGGTGAGGCCTCATCTGAAGCACTGTGCCCAGTTCTGGGCTCCCCAGTTCCAGAGGGACAGGGACTTGCTGGAGAGGGCACAGGGAAGGGCTATGAAGATGTGAGAGGCCTGGAACAGCTCTGGGGTGAGGACAGGCTGAGGGAGCTCTGAGCCTAGAGAAGTGCAGCCTGAGGGGACTCTGATCAATGCTGATCAATACTGCAACGGTGGGGGGCAGGAGGGTGGGGTCAGGCTTTGTTCAGTGGTGCCCAGAGACAGGGCAAGGATAAACAGGCACAAACTGGACCCTCAGAAGTTCCATCTGAACATGAGGAGGAACTTCTGTAACTGAAGGGCAATGAAGCCCTGGCACAGGCTGCCCAGAGAGGTTGGGTTGTGCAGTCTCCTTCTCTGGAGATTTTCAACACCCCCCCTGGATGTGTTCCTGGGTGCCCTGCCCAGGGTGCCCCTGCTCTGGCAGGGGTTTGGACTGGATCACCTCCAGAGGTCCTTTCCAACCCCTACCATTCTGTGCCTCTGTGAGGTTCCTCTCTCCTGTAAGCAGAAGGGCACAGGCCTGCAGGGATGCCATGTCCTGGGCAGACACTCAGATGCCAGGCACGAGGCACACATCTGTCTGCTGAGAATGAGGTACCCTCTGGGGCACACAGCTTTGCAGGGCACAGGGATGCCAGGCAGCCTTTGTTCTGGGTCCCAGCTGGCCTCAGTGAGGCAGTGGGCAGCCCATGCCAGCCCATGCCAGCTCCTCCAAGCATGCTCAACAATTAAAGCAGCGACAGGCACGGCTGGAGTGAGAGTGAAGGCACCAAGGAGCACAGCCAGATGGAACTCCAAGCTCCTTGCAGCTGCAGGCACATGGAGACTTCAAGGAGGGGACCATCACCTGCCCAGATGAGACCTGGTCCTGGCTTCTCAGCAAGCCTAGGCACAGCACAGGACACACAGCAGCATCACCACCAGCTGGCTGCCAGGTTACTTCTGCCCCTTGCCCAGTCCTGCCACAATCAGCAGTGGCTGATGAATGGCAAACCCAACAGCCACTGGCAGAAGTCTACCCCTCCAGAGCCTACCCCAGGAGCTCTCAGCAGCTCTGGGACAAGCCTTATCTCTGCCATCATTGCTCCTCAGTAAGGAAGGTGGTGGCACCAGGAGCAGGAGTAAGCCTCTGCCCTCCAGCTTGGCTGTTAGATCAGACCTCAGGTTCAAAGGGTCCTTTTCTGGAGAGTTTCAAGACCTCTCTGGATGTGTTCCTGGGTGCCCTGCCCTAGGTGCCCCTGCTCTGGCAGGGAACTTGGACTGAATGATCTCTTCTGTGAGCTGCAGTAAGCAGTGGAACCATGAACCCTGATGTAGTTGAAGACACAGAGCTGTTCCTGCAGGCTCTGAGCTGTTCCTGGAGGCTTTGAACTATTTCTGCAGGCTCTGAGCTATTTCTGCAAGCTCTGTGCTGTTCCTGCAGGCACTGAGCTGTTCCTGCAGGCTCTGAGCTGTTCCCGGAGGCTCTGAGCTGTTCCTGCAGGCTCTGAGCTGTTTCTGCAGGCTCTGAGCTGTTCCTGGAGGCTTTGAACTATTTCTGCAGGCTCTGAGCTATTTCTGCAAGCTCTGAGCTGTTCCTGCAGGCACTGAGCTGTTCCTGCAGGCTCTGTGCTGTGTTTGCAGGCTCTGAGCTGTTCCTGCAGGCTCTGACCTGTTCCTGCAGGCACTGAGCTGTTCCTGAGGGGTCTGAGCTGTTCTTGCAGGCTCTGAGCTGTTCCTGCAGGCTCTGAGCTGTGCTTGCAGGGTTGCCTCCACCAGGCCAGGTTGCTCAAGGCCTCATTCAGCCTGGCCTCGAGCACCTCCAGGCTGGAGGCAGCCACAGCCTCCCTGGGCAACCTGTTGCAGGCTCTCCCCACCCTCTCTCTAAGGAATTTCTTCCTCACCTCAGCCTCAGTCTCCTCTCTCTCAGCTCCAGTCCATTCCCTCTCACCTTGGCCCTCGCAAGTCCCTCCCCAGTCTTCTGGAGGCTCCCTACAAGAGGTGAGAGCAGAAGCTGAGAGCTGTTTGCCTGTGCTGGAGACCTCTCTGCACACAGGAGGCTTTGGGAGCTTTATCAACCAGAAGTTCATCACCACTCGCTCCAGCAGCTCGCCCAGGGTCTGCTGGTGAGATCTGGATGCTTAATAAGCTCTGGGCATGGGCTCTGGTACCTCTTAGTGGAGGGAAGGGAGGAATAAAATCTCAGTTTCTAGTTAGTCACAGAGGTTTGCTCAGCACATTTGTGTTAATGAGCTGTGGAGTGCAAATTGCATCAGATCCAAAGAGATGAGGAGAAGGCTCTTACAGACCAGGGCTGCCCTGAGCCTCCAGGCCCAGGCTTGGCTCTCAGCTGCTCTGCAGGAGCAGAAGCATTTGGGTTTCTTTGTGCAGCACCTAAAACAAGAAAGTCTCAGCACAACATAAGCAGAGTTCAGGGAGCTGGAGCAGCTCTGCCATGGGGACAGGCTGAGGGAGCTGAGGGTGTTCAGCCTGGGGAAGAGAAGGCTCCAGGGAGACCTCAGAGCAGCTGCCAGTGCCTGAAGGGGCTCCAAGCAGGCTGCAGAGGAGCTGCTGGCAACGTCCTGCAGGGACAGGAGCAGGGACAATGGTTTGGGATGAGAGCAGAGCAGGTTGAGGTTGGCTGTGAGGAAGAAGTTGTGCAGCAGGAGGCTGCTGGAGCACTGCAGCAGGCTGCACAGGGAAGTGCTTGGGGCCCATCCCTGGAGCCAGGCAAGGTGAGGCTGGGACAGGGCTGTGGGCAACCTGCTCTGGGTGGGGATGTCCCTGCTGAGTGCAGGGAGTTGGACTGGATGAGCTCTGGGGGTTCCTTCCAGCCCAGATGCTTCTGAGATTCATTGCTGTGCAGATGCTAAATGATCACCAGGTGTGAGAGGACCACATCAGGTCCCACCCTGGCAGGGGAGGCTCAGAGCTGTGCTTGCAGGCTCTGAACTCTTCCTGCAGACTCTGAGCTGCTCTTGTAGGCTCTGAGCTGTGCTTGCAGACAGGAGCTGGGCAGGGGTGAGCAGGGCAGAGGGGTGCAGGATGCAGTGGTGCTGCTGTGCAGGTCCCTCTCCTGCTCTCCCACACATGATGCCCTCATTCCACTGCTGCTCCCCTCCTGCCTCAGCCCTCCCCAAGTCTTCTGTGCCAGATGAAGCTCCACCCTCCAAAGCTGGCACAGATTCCCCCCAGCTGTGAGGGCAGCAGCTCTGCCACAGGCCAGGCAGTCACCTTGCCACAAACTGGGCAAGCTCCATGCCCACCCCACCCCCACTCTGCCATCACAACTGCCTTGAAGATTTCTTTCTCTGGTCTAGGAGTTAAGCAGCAGAGGATCCCCTCCAGGCTCTCCTCCCCCCAGAAGTGTCACTCCCACAACATTCCCAGGCAGGAGCAATCTCTTGCTGGGGCAGTGCCTCTGGCTGTGATCTCTCCTTGCCCGTGGTGGAGCCCTCAAGCCCTTCTTCACAGCCACCCATCTGCACCAGACTCAGCTTCCTGACCACCTCCTGGGTCACTGCTGCCAACCCTCACAGTGCCCAACCCAGGGAACCTAATGGCTGCCAACACCTGGGTGCAGCCTGGGGACATCTCTACTGGATGCACTCACAGCTGCAGTTCTGATCTGCAGCACAGAACTCAGGATGGGTTGTGTTGGAAGAGACCTCAAAGCTTCTTCAGCTCAAATCCCCTGCCATGCCCAGGGACACCTCCCCCAGCCCAGGCTGCTCAAGGCCTCGTTGAGCCTGGCCTGGAACACTTCCAGGCTGGGGGCAGCCACAACCTCCTGGGGCAACCTGTGCCAGGCTCTCCCCACCTTCACTCTCAATGATTTCTTCCTCCTCTCCACTCTCACTCTCCCCTCTCCCAGCTCAAAGCCACTGTCCCTCAGCCTGGCCCTGACAGCCTTTGTCCAAAGTCCCTCCCCAGCTCTCCTCTAGCCCCTTCAGGCACTGCCAGGCTGCTCTAAGCTCTCCCTGGAGCCTTCTCTTCTCCAGCCTCACCAGCCCCAACTCTGCCAGCCTGTCCCACTCTGTCTGGACCACACTCCCCCCTCTTCCATCACCTCCTCTGCACCTTCCAGACTGGGCAGAGGCTGTGACAGAGCAGTAATTCACTGGTTTCAAGGTGGTATTTTTTCCAAGGTTAATGTTGTTTGTTACTGTTACCATTCAGAGCTCTCAGCACCCCTGACCACTGCTTTGAACAATAATTGGTTCTTTGCACAGTGATGGAAACTTTGTCCAGATAATAACAAGATCTGGAAATAACATGCAAAGTAGATAAGCACTAATTGAGCTGGAAGAGAAAGTTCCTGTGCCAGTACAGTGTTTGTCCACCAGATGGACTCAGAGAGCTCCTTTCTGCTCATGGCAGAAGGCAGTGGTGAGTTACAAGAGGCTTTAAGTACTTACTCCCAAAATTAGTAGCTCCTGACTGGCAGGGCTGGCTACAGCTCCAGACACTACCCAGATGCTTGCAGGGAATTTAATTACTTGCCAGCTGCTGAGGCTTCTGCTTCTTGCCAGGCTTCTGGGGAAAGGAGGCAAACAACCTCTGATCTTTCATCCTGGCTCCTCTGGGTGGTCTGTTTATCTCCAGGGCTTCTCATCTTGGCAGGAGACTTTCAGGTGCAGGCAGGATCATAGAATCATAGAATGGTTTAGGTTGGAAGGGACCTCAAGGATCATCCAGCTCCAACCCCCTGCCATAGGCAGGGACACCTCCCACTAGAGCAGGCTGCTCAAGGCCTCATCCAGCCTGGCCTTAAACACCTCCAGGGAGGTTGTGGAGCACAGAAGCACCCAATGTGATCAAAGCTTCTGTGCTCCACAACCTCCCTGGGCAACCTGTGCCAGTGTCTCACCACCCTCACTGTAAAGAACTTCCTCCTAACATCCACTCTAAATCTCCCCTCTGCCAGTTCAAACCCATTCCCCCTCCTCCTGACATTCCCAGACCTTGTCAATAGTCCCTCCCCAGCCTTCCTGTAGGCTCCCTTCAGACACTGCAAAGCCACTCTAAGGTCTCCTCGAAGCCTTCTCTTCTCCAGCCTGCACAGCCCCAACTCTCTCAGCCTGTCCTCAGAGCAGAACTGCTGCAGCCCTCTCAGCATCTTTGTGGCTCTCCTCTGGACTGGCTCCAGCAGTTCCATGTCCTGCTTGTGCTGGGGGCTCATCCAGCCTGGCCTTAAACGCCTCCAGGGAGGAAGCAGCCACACCCAGGATGTCCTGGGATGTGCAGTCTCAGCATGGTGGCACACTGGCTGTGCAGGCCAATCACATGGAGGCATTTAGAGCCTGGCAAAGTCGAGGCAGGCAGTGTCCAGGCAGCTCAGCAGAGCCAGCTTATAGCTTTAGCATAATGCTGCTGAAGGCAGTAAGGCAGAACACTGCCAGGAGCAGAGCAATGGCAGCAGGCAGTAGCAAGCATGAAGCAAGGGCAGGGCAGGTTGTGTTTGCCTGCATCTCTCCTTTTAGCAATGTAGCCTGAGACTAATGGGCCCTTGGGCTCAGAATAGCCAATCAGAATGGCAGGTAGCCAAGCTTGACCATATTAGGTCCAAGCTTGACCATATTAGGTGAGGCCATAGGCTTGCTTTGGGAACAGCACAGGCCTTGCACAGGGCAGGCCTGAGCCAAGCCTGTGTAGCTCCTTTACCACAGGATGTAAACAAATCTGGGCAGGCAGAATCCTCAGACTCAGTGGCTCCAGGTTCTTTCTCCTCTTTCCTGCAGTTGCTTCTCCCCAAAACAGAAGGAGGGAGAGCAGAAAAACATCTCTGGGCAAGCCAGGATATGTACCAGCCTATTTCAGCCTGTCAGGCCTGCCAGCCACGGGCAAAGCTGAGCCCACTGAGCTGCCCTGCTTATTGCAAGGGACCTGCTCCCTTTGAAGGGGGTCAGCAGCCTGGTTAAAGCCTCAGCTCTTCCCTCTGGGAAGCACCCAGGCAAAGCCAGAGCCAAGGGCAATCTCCATCAGCAAAGCCCCTGCTGAGTCCTGCTGGGTTGTCCTCCCGTGCAGGGCTGGGGCAGAGCCAGGGGCAGCAGCCATGCAGGCATCACCCTGGGTTCATCCCAGAGCTGGCAGAGGCAGAGCTGCTGGGCAGAGCAGCAGACAGCAGCTGGGAGACTGAGCTGAGAGAAACAGCAGCCTGTGCCTGGCCAGTCAGGACCCTGCTGGGGAGGGGGCAACCTCCTGGCACCACTAAGAGCAGGCACAGTCACAGGATCACTGCCTGGGGGTGGAAGGGACCTGCAAGAGCATCTTGTACCAACCCCCTGCACTCAGCAGGGAAACCTCTGACTAGAGAAGGTGGCTCAGGGCCCCATCATGTTGGACCTTAGATCTCTCCAGGGATCTCAGACACATCTCTGGGCAACCTGCTCCAACATTTCATACTCAGGAGGGAGGTTGCAGGACCCAGCCCTGCCTACCCCCTCCCTCTGCAGCATTTCTCAGCACCCTCCTGCCAACCACCTGCTCCCTGGGTGGCTCCATCCCTGGAGCCTTCTGGACCCACATCCTGAGCCTTCTTCCCAGGCCAGGCCTTTGCAGCCAGTTGGGTCTGAGGCAATCTCTTTCAGGAGCTGCAGTGGCTCCTGCTGGAGCTCAGCCAGGGCAGCACTCCCTGATTCCAGGCTGAGGTGGTGCCTCCTGGGCACCACAGCTTGGCTCCAGGTGGCTGCACTGCTCTTGTCCAAGCAGCTGCACACTGCCCTTGTTTGTGTCCCTGTGCTGCTGGCTGAGGTTTGCACCTCCACTGCTGAGTGCACAGCCCCAGGGCCTGGTTACTGCAGCCCTGCTCTGAGCAGGGAACCTGCTGAGTCCTCTGCCTCTGTGTGGTTCAGATTTGTATCAGTGCTACAGGCAGTGGATTGAGGGCACCAGCAGCAGTGTGCAGCTGGCACCAAGCTGAGTGGTGCTGTCCATGTGCCAGAGGGACAGGATGGCATCCAGAGGGACCTGGCCAAGCTGCAGAGGTGGGCACAGGAGAGCCTCATGAGGTTCAACAAGAGCAGGTAGAGAGCCCTGAACCTGGGCTGGAACAATCCTCACTGCCAGTACAGTGGTGGGAAGGGACCTCTGGAGATCATCCAGAGCAGGGCACCCAGGGCAGGGCACACAGCAGCACATCCAGGGGAGTCTTGAAAGCCTCCAGAGAGGGAGAGTTGAGCTGAGCTGTTAGCTGGAGGCTGAGGACAGGAGGACATCTGCAGAAGGAGAAACCCTGGGTGAGAGCAGGCAGAGGAATTGTTTTGTTCATCCTTATCAAGGGGATCCTGCAGCCACTTGCAGGACTTCCACCTTTGAAGAGCCTGCTTGGAAGCAGCCACCAGTAGCACTTAGAGGCTGCCAAGTCAGCTGGGAGAGAGGCTGCCAACAGCTCAGAGTGCTCCACAAAAGAAAAGAGAGACCAAAAACTGATTTGCTTTTCATCTGCAGTTCGCTACAAGGGCAGAAGGTTCCTGCCAGGGAAAGGCTGAGCACTCCCAGCCAGGGCTGAGTGAGGTCAAGTGGCTGAAGTGCAGCACAGGCTGGAGCAAGGAAGGCTGCAGAGCATCAGCTGTGCCCAGCAGGAGCTGTTGGGATGCAGTCAGAGCTCCTCTGCCCTTTAAGGTCTCTGTTCCTAAGAGATGTGTGGCCTGGGCAATCCCTGCCTGGAGTCCATGGAGCCCTGGACTTGGGCTGCAGTTGCCCCAGGGAAGGTTCAGGTTGGCCATGAGGAACAATTTGTGACCTGTAGCAATGGTCAGGCACTGGCACAGGCTGCCCTGGCAGGAGGTGGAGTGCCCATGCCTGGAGGTGTTCAGGAGCTGTGTGGCCATGGCACCTGAGGCCAAGGTTTGGTGCCCATGGTGGTGTTGGGTTGGTGCTGGACTGGATGATCCTGGAGATCCCTTCCAGGCCAAACAGTTCTGTGACTCTGAAAGATGAGCCTGGTCCTGTGCAGCTCCAGGAGCACCTCAGTGCCTCTGGCTCCCCTCTCAAGGCTGCAGGCTGCAATGGCCCTGCCCCTGCTGGGCTCGGGATGGCTTCTGCCTGCTTTAGCTCATCCTTGAGCTCCTCCTGGGCCTTCAGGAACTGCTCTCCAGAAGTGAGAAATGCCAACTGCTGCCAGAGGAGCCATTTCTGGGAATAGGAAACCTTTCTCCTCTCCCTCTCTCTCCTCTCCCTTTCCTCTCCACTCCTCTCTCCCCTCTATCTTCCTCTCTTCTTCTCTGTCTCTTTTCCCTCCCCATCCCCCTCCTCTCCCCATCTCCTCCTTCTCCCTCTCCCTTTCCCTCTCCTTTTTCTCTCTCCTCTCCTTCTTTCAGTTCACATTTGCCAAAGCTCTGCTCTGCTGCAGCTAACCTCTGTGAAATTCCAAGGCAAAGAATGGTTTTGGAGAGATGTAGGCTGTGAAATCAGGCTCAGAGACCAGCACAGACGACAGCCTCAGCTATGGAGTCCTCAGCCTGGCTTAGGAGGCTGCTAATCCCCATCTGCCAGAGAGGTGGTGGCCTGGGGGGGCTTGGGCTGCTCCCCTCCCAGCAGGGCCCTGTGCAGCAGAGCTGCAATCGTTTGCTTCTGCTGTAATTAATCACTCCTGAGTCTGCTCAACCTGCCTGGGCTGGCCCTTCACAAACAAAATCTCCCTGGTCCTTCCCCACCCTAGGTCTGGAAACCACAGAGGCACAGAAGGGACCCCCAGAGCTCATCCAGTCCAACTCCCTGCACTCAGCAGGGACATCCCCACCCAGAGCAGGCTGCCCACAGCCCTGTCCCAGCCTCACCTTGCCTAGCTCCAGGGATGGGCCCCAAGCACCTCCCTGTGCAGCCTGCTGCAGTGCTCCAGCAGCCTCCTGCTGCACAACTTCTTCCTCACAGCCAACCTCAACCTGCTCTGCTCTCATCCCAAACCATTGTCCCTGCTCCTGTCCCTGCAGGACGTTGCCAGCAGCTCCTCTGCAGCCAGCTTGGAGCCCCTTCAGGCACTGGCAGCTGCTCTGAGGTCTCCCTGGAGCCTTCTCTTCCCCAGGCTGAACACCCTCAGCTCCCTCAGCCTGTCCCCATGGCAGAGCTGCTCCAACCCCCTGAGCATTTCCATGGCCTCCTCTGGACCCTCTCCAGCAGCTCCAGGTCCTGCTTGTGTTGGGGTTCCCATGTCTGGCCCCAGCCCTGCAGCTGAGGTCTCCCCAGAGCAGAGCAGAGGGGCAGGATCCTCTCTCTCCAGCTCTGCCCACACTGCTTTGGGTGCAGCCAAGGCTGCCTCTGGCCTTCTGGGCTGGCAGTGCCCATTGCTGGCTCCTGCCCAGCTTCTCCCCCACCAGCACCCCCAAAGCCTTCTCCTCAGGGCTGTTCCTGTCACCTCCTTCCCCAGGCCACACTGGCAGTGAGGACTGTTCCAGCCCAGGTTCAGGGCTCTCTACCTGCTCTTGTTGAACCTCATGAGGCTCTCCTGTGCCCACCTCTGCAGCTTGGCCAAGTCCCTCTGGATGCCATCCTGTCCCTCTGGCACATGGACAGCACCACTCAGCGTGGTGCCAGCTGCACACTGCTGCTGGTGCCCTCAATCCACTGCCTGTAGCACTCCTCCTTGGGCTTCTTGTGAGGTCTGAGGCAGCACAGCCTGGGGGGGTTGTCCCTGCCCATGCCACCAGCTGGATCTATAATCTGCTGCAGGCTCCTCAGCCTGGAACATCTCTGGTGAGCCCCCACGAAGGTTACCGACAGCTTGGGCAGCTCCCTGCCCTCCTTTGCCACCAGCAACCATACAAGCAACTGCCTCAGCTCCTCTGCAGTGAGTTTGTCTTCTCCAGGGGCTCCTTCCTCACGCTGCTCATGTCCTGGCTCTGCCAGCTCCTTGGCACACTCCTTGGTTCTGATAGATTGGAGGAAGATTTGTTCCTCCTTCAGCTCTTCCCCAGACTCTTACAGCTGCTGCTTGGGCCAGGAGCTGGGCAATGCCCTGCTGCTGCAGTACCACCCTTGGGCTCTCTGGGGCCAGCTTAGCTTCCCATGAGGTTTCTCTGCTTTCTGCTGGCATGGGCACCATGCCCACCCCCCTCAGCCTGCACCTCTGACAGACATAGATGCACAGAACCCCAGGATGGGTTGGAAAATACCTCAACACCCAGGGACATCTCTCCTGGATGCTCTCACAGCTCCAAGCTCTGCAGCTGCAAGGTTCATCCTGACAGCAGCTGCAGCCCTGATCTGCAGCACAGAACTCAGGATGGGTTGGGTTGGAAGGGAGCTCAAAGCTCCTCCAGCTCCAACCCCCTGCCATGCCCAGGGACACCTCCCCCAGCCCAGGCTGCTCAAGGCCTCATCCAGCCTGGCCTGGAACACCTCCAGGCTGGGGGCAGCCACAACCTCCCTGAGCAGCCTGTGCCAGGCTCTCCTCATCCTCACTCAACAATTTCTTCCTCCTCTCCACTCTCCCTCTCCTCTCTTCCAGCTCAAAGCCATTGTCCCTTCTCCTGGCACTGCCATTCCTTGTCCAAAGTCCCTCCCCAGCTCTCCTGCAGCCCCTCCAGGCACTGCCAGGCTGCTCTAAGCTCTCCCAGGAGCCTTCTCTTCTCCAGCCTCACCAGCCCCAATTCTGCCAGTCTGTGCCCACAGGGGAGGTTCTGCAGCCTCTGCTCATCTTGGTGGCCTCCTCTGGACCTTCTCCAGCAGCTTCAGGTCCTTCTTGTGTTGGAGGCCCCAGAAGTGGCTGCAGTGCCCCAGGTGGGGTCTGAGCAGAGCAGAGCTGAGCACTGCCAGCCCATGTCCAAGTCCCTCCCCTGCTCTCCTGGAACTTCTTCAGGCACTGGAAGCTGCTCTGAGGTCTCCCTGAAGACCCAGGGAGGGGCAATCTGTGCCAGGGTCTCACCATCACTTGGCTTACATTGCCCCAGGGACTGTCCACCTCGGCCAGGATTCCAGGGAGCCTGTTGTGTTCCTGTCTTCATCTAGGACCTGCCACCCCCCTCCCCCCTGTCTCCAAAGGCTCTTGGAGACCCAGAATGTGCCTGAATGTTCCTCCCCTGCAGAACCTTCTCCTGAGCTGTGCAGCAAAGGAGCTGAGCTGCCCTGCAGGAGCTCCAGCAGGCAGCATTCATCATTTACATCTCTTCAGCAGCCAAGTTTCTCTTCTGGCCAACAGCCACACTCAGGGTTGCAGGGCAGGACTCATTTCCCACCCAGCAGAGGTGGCAGGCCCCAACCATGGCACTGAGCTGCAATCTGTGGCAGTTTGCTGCCTGTAGAGCTCCTGGGGCAGGAGGCAACCTCAGGTCAGCAGCTCAGAGCCCAGGCAGAGCTCTGGGCAGGGCTCTGTGGCTGTGTCTCTCCAGGACAGCTGAGGCTGCCCCATCCTCTAGCATGGCAGCAGCCTGGCACCAGCAGTGGGGCAGCAACAGAATCCCAGCAGGGTGAGGGTGGAAGGGACCTCTGGAGAGCATCCAGTCCAGTCCTCCTGCCAGGGCAGAGCACCCAGGGCAGAGCACCCAGGGACACAGCCAGGGGGGTCTAGGAAGGCCCCAGAGGAGACTCCACAACCTCTCTGGGCAGCCTGCCCCAGGGCTGTGCCACCCTCACAGCACAGAAGTTACTCCTCATGTTTAGGATCCAGCTTCTGCCCACTGCCCCTGGCAGTGCACTGGGCACCACTGAGCAGAACCTGGCCCCAGCCTCCTGCCACCCACCCCTCAGCTGTGTGCCAGCAGTTGGTCACTCAGGACCATCAAAGTGGAGGGGTCAGAGAACCTTTGTGCCCAGGCAGCTCTCTGCTGCCCTCTCTCCTGGTGAGGTCTCTGAAGGCCTGGCACAGCCATGCTGCTGCTCTACCCATGCAGCAGCTGTGCCAACAAGCAGGGCTGGCATGGGAAAAGCCTTCTCATGTCCCAGCAAGGCAAAGCTCAGCTGCAGATCTGCCTTTTGAGAGCAGTTGATGTTTGTCTTGTGTCACAGACTCAGTCACTCAGGGTGAAACATGTCACAGCTCTGGCACCTGCCCCTTGGCACCTGCCTGCGGGCAGCAGCCTGGGCACTGCCGGGGCAGAGCTGCTGCCCCTCGCTCCAGGAGGGCTTTCCTGCCCCTGCAGGAGATGTCTCCAGCCCCTCTGAGAGCCAGAGCCAAGCAGAGCTGTGAAATCAGCAAGTAGCCCCCACTGGCACCAGCCCCAGCAAGACACAGCCCTGGGGACTGCTTTGTGCTGGCAGCAGTTGGCAGAAAGAGCTCCCACAGGGGCAGCTCTGCCCCCCCACACCCCCCAGCTGCTGCTCCACATCTGTGCCCAAATCCATCTCAGTGGTTCACAGCTCCTCAGACTGCACTGTGTTGGGAGGGACCCTCCAAGCTCTCTCTGCCAACCCCCTGCAGGCAGCAGGGACAGCTCCAGCCAGAGCAGGCTGCCCAGGGGCACATCAGGTCTGGCCTTGAGGCCTCAACCACAGCCCTGGGCAGCCTGTGCCAGGCTTCCCCCGCCCCATGGTGCAGAACTTCTCCTGATGTCCAACTTGCTCCAGTTCTAGACCCTTGTCCCTCTTCCTGCCACTCCAAGCCCTCCCCAGCCTCCCTGTAGGTCCCCTCCAGGTACTGAACTGCTGCTCTAAGGCCTCTCTGGAGCCTTCTTTTCTCCAGGGCTGAGCTCTCTCAGCCTGTCCCCACAGCAGAGGTTCTCCAAGCCTCTGATCATCTCTGTGGCACCCTCTGGACTGGCTCCAGCCCTGCTGCTTGTCCTTCACCCAGGCTCAGGAAGGACCCTTCTGACTCCCTCCTCACTGCAAGGGCAGAAGTCTCCATCTTGGACTCAGGTTTCTGCTGTGAGCTCATCCAACCTCTCTCCAACCCCTGCTGCCCTCAGCCCTTGGCACCCTGTTTCTGAAGGTGGATTCACAGCAGGGTGTGAGTGGAGCACATCCAGCCAGATGCCCACTGCTCAGGCACCTGGGAGAGGGCAGAGCATCAACTCTGCCCAGGCAGCTGCCTGCTGCTGCCCTCCAACCCAGCCCACCCCGAGCTGGGGGCTACCCTGAAAGCTCTGCCAGCTCTGGCCTCCTTGCCAGGGCTCCTGAACCTTCCCATCCCAGCTCTCCTGCCAGCTGCCACCAGCACTGTGGGCACCCTGCACACCTCTCCCTCCGCTCTGCAGTTGGCTGCTGGCAGACAGGAGCTGGATGCAGTTTGCCATTTCATGCAGGAGCATCATGGGAGCCTCTTCAGCTTCCTGCATCCAGCCCCAGATTTGGCTCTCCTGAATCGTTTCCTTTTCCCCTCCCTTGCAAATTTGCCAGCTCCTATTCAGAGTCTCCTCTGAGTCCTCTCTGGCTGCACCGATGGCCACAAAATCCAGTGCTGGGGAAGGGGCTTGGGGCTGCTGTGAGCAGCTCTGCCCCCCGGGCCTGCCCCTTCACCCCCCCCCCCCCAGAAGGTTGCTTTCTTGCAGGTCACTGCTGAGCTCACCCAAGCCATGCCAGCCCCTCCCTGTGCCCAGCAGCTGCCCCACACCTGCAGGCAACTCAGACCTGCCACAGAGCTCTGACTCTCTCCTGCAAAAGCCAAAGAAACTTCCCCAGTATGGGATCAGAGAGCCATGGAATGGGTTGGGCTGGAAGGGATCTGCAGGCTCAGCCAGCTCCAGGCCCCTGCCATGCCCAGGGACACCTTCCCCAGCCCAGGCTGCTCAAGGCCTCATCCAACCTGGCCTGGAACACCTCCAGGCTGGGGGCAGCCACAACCTCCCTGGGCAGCCTGTGCCAGGCTCTGCTCACCCTCATCCTGTGCCAGGCTCTCACCACCCTCACACCTTCCTCACATCCACTTTCAATCTCCCCTCTGCCACTTCAAACCCATTCCTCCTCCTCCTCCTCCTCCTCCTCCTCCTCCTCCTCC
>WAAF01006662.1:41119-124058 GCA_013400475.1 Tricholaema leucomelas
TGTCACTCAGGTGTCACTCAGGTGCCACTCAGATGTCACTCAGGTGTCACTCAGGTGTCACTCAGATGTCTCCCAGATGCCACTCAGGTGTCACTCAGATGTCTCTCAGGTGTCACTTAGATGTCACTCAGATGTCACTCAGGTGTCACTCAGGTGTCTCTCAGATGTCTCTCAGATGTCTCTCAGATGTCACTCAGGTGTCACTCAGATGTCACTCAGGTGTCACTCAGGTGTCACTCAGATGTCTCCCAGATGTCACTCAGGTCTCCCTCAGGTCTCCCTCAGGTGTCTCTCAGACAGTGCTCAGGGGTTACTCAGATGTTGCTCAGTTGTTGCTCAGGTGTTGCAGGGAGGGGATTCTGCTCCTCTGCTCAGCTCAGCTCAGCTCAGCTCAGCCTCCACCTGGGGCACTGCAGCCACTTCTGGGGCTCCCAGCACAAGGACCTGGAGTTGCAGGAGAGGGTCCAGAGGAGGCCACCAAGATGAGCAGAGGCTGCAGAACCTCTACTGTGGGCACAGACTGGCAGAGTTGGGGCTGGTGAGGCTGGAGAAGAGAAGGCTGCAGGGAGAGCTCAGAGCAGCCTGGCAGTGCCTGGAGGGGCTGCAGGAGAGCTGGGCAGGGACCTGGGACAAGTGCTGGCAGTGCCAGGAGGAGGGACAATGGCTTTGAGCTGGGAGAGGGGAGAGGGAGAGTGGAGGGGAGGGTGGGGAGAGCCTGGCACAGGCTGCCCAGGGAGGTTGTGGCTGCCTGGAGGTGTTGGATGAGGCCTTGAGCAGCCTGGGCTGGGGGAGGTGTCCCTGGGCATGGCAGGGGGTTGGAGCTGGAGGAGCTTTGAGCTCCCTTCCCACCCAACTCCTAGGACTGTCTGCTTTTGAATCCTGCTCTGAGGCTCCAGAGTCAGCAAGGAGGGAGCTCTGCTGCGTTTGTCTGCTCCTGTTAATTGTTTGGAGCATTCTCTCTGTCTGGCAGCTTGAGCTGGGCTCTGGGCAGCTCTTTCAAAGCACTGCCATCAGCTGCACTGCTACTCACTACCTCACTGACTGGGGCAAGTTTCCTCACCTTGCAAGCAGAAGTTTCCCCAGAGTAAGTCCCTGTCCTATTTGCAACATTTTCCACACCAAAGCAACTCCTCAGAGACCTCAGAAGGGCTCTTGGTGAGGACTCCCAGCCCTGCTCTACCTGCTTGGACAAGCAGCAACCCAGAGAGCAAACTGGCAGCATTCTGGAGTCAGCTCAGAGCTGTGCTGCAAGCCAGCAGCTGACAAATGTCACTGAGCCTGCACAGAGGGAGTTAGGAAGGACCTTTGGGCTCTGGGCCATCAGCCACTGCCTCTGCTTCCTGCTGCCTGGGCACCCAGGGTGGGAAAAGTCCCTCTGGAGCTCTGCCATTGCCCCAGAGAGATCATCTGCCTCAGGAAGCCAGCCCAGCACTCAGAACCACAGAACCAGAGAATGTCAGGGGCTGGAAGGGACCTCCAAAGCTCTGCCAGAGCAGGATCACCCAGAGCAGGTCACACAGGAACACATCCAGGCAGGGTTTGAATATCTCCAGAGAGGGAGACTCCACAACCCCTCTGGGCAGCCTGTGCTCTGCCACCCTCAAAGGGAAAACCTCCTCCTCATGTTTAAATGAAACTCCTCTGCCTCAGCTCCCACCAGTGCCCCTTGTGCTGGCCGTGGGCATCACCCAGCAGAGCCTGCTCCAGCCTCCTGCCACTCACCTGCACATATTGGCAACCACTCAGGAGCTCACCTCTCAGTCTCCTCTCCCAGCTCCCAGCCCCAGCTCCCTCAGGCTCTCCTCCTAACAGAGCTGCTCCATTCCCTTCAGCAGCTCTCTGCTGGGCTCTCTCCAGCAGTTCTGTGTCCCTCTTGAACTGAAGGGCCCAGCACTGGGCACAGTGCTCAGATGTGGCCTCAGCAGGGCAGAGCAGAGGGGCAGGAGAACCTCTCTCGACCTACTCCCCACAGCCCTTCTAATGCTCCCCAGGATGGCACTGCCCCTCCTGGCCCCCAGAGCACACTGCTGGCTCATGGCACTCTCCCACCCACCAGGACCCCCAGGTGCTTTTCCCCTTTGCTGCCTTCCAGCAGCTCAGTCCCCAACCTCTCCTGCTCCCTGGGGCTCTTCTTTCCCAGGTGCCAAACTCTCCCCTTGCCCTTGCTGAAGTTCATTAAATTCCTCCCTGCTGAATGCCAGCACAGCCTCCTGCTGTGGCACCCAGTTTGGTGCCATCAGCAAACCTGCTGCCAGTGCCCTCTGTGCCCTCAGCCAGGGCATCGATGGATCTATTGAACAGAACTGGTCCCAGCACTGAGCCCTGTGGGACTCCACTGGTCACAGGCCTCCAGCTGGGCTCCATGCCACTGACCACAACTCTCTGACCTCTTCCCAGGACCTTGTTACACCTTCCAGCCACCCTCTGCCAGCTGGGTGCTAGGTTGGACTGGATGATCTTGGAGGTCTCTTCCAACCTGGATGATTCTATTCCATTCCATTCCATTCTATTCCATTCCATTCCATTCCATTCTATTCTATTCTATTCTATTCTATTCTATTCTAATTCTATTCTATTCTATTCTATTCTATTCCATTCCATTCCATTCCATTCTATTCTATTCCATTCCATTCCATTCCATTCCATTCCATTCCATTCCATTCTATTCTATTCTATTCTATTCTATTCTATTCTATTCTATTCTATTCCTTTCCATTCCATTCCATTCTATTCCATTCCATTCCATTCCATTCCATTCTATTCTATTCTTCCAGCTACTGGATGCATGCTCCTTGCTTGCTGCTGTCCTCCAGGCTGGCAGCCCTGGAAGCAGAGCAGGATTCCTTGCTGAGGCAATTAGTGCCATGGCTAAGTAAGCCCTTAATGCTCTTAGGAATCCAACAGTCAAAGGAGATAAAGGTTATCTGATACTCCAGAGACCTCCAAGTCCTCTCTGGTCACTGTGTCTCTGAACAGCACCATCCATCACCTGCTCCTCAGCAGCTTGTGCTGCCTTCAGCCTCCTTAAAGCATCTCTTTAGCTTCAGCTTGGCAGCCACCAGCCCTGCCCTGCCCTGCTGCAGCACCCACCCAGCACAGCAGAGGCCTCGCTGCTGGCTCTGGGGCAGATGTTGAATGCAGCCAGATCACAACACACCTGCCAAAGCTCCTCACCAGGGACACAAGAGAGGGACCTGGGCTGCTGGTAAAGGGATTCTGTCCTCCCAAGGTCGAGAGTGTTTGCCAAACCCTGGCAGTCTCCTCTAGAACCTCACAGGTGCCAACCAAAAGAGTGAACTGAGAGAATGACAGAATTGGTTCAGCTGGCAAAGGCCTGCAAGGGCATCGAGTGCAGCAGCTGCCTCCTGAGGCTCTGCACCCCCAGCAGGCTGTGAGCTCCACAAGTTCCAGAGGCAAAAGACAGTGCTGGAAAAGCTGAGAGTTGGGTAAAGGAGATCCCAGAGTGCCAGGTTGGAAGGGAGCCCAAGGACCATCTGCTCCAACCTTTCCAGGTGGAGGTCAAACTGGCCCAGCAGCCTGCCAGGCTGAGTCTCACAGCTGCCCACTGCAGGAGAATCCAGCACTTCCCTTGGGAGATGACTCCAGTGCCCAGCTGTGCCCGTGGGCAACATTCCCTTCTGCAGTAATCTGTCCCCAGCAGCCCTGCTCTTCTCCGTGGGACTGCCAAAAGGCACTCTCCAGCCTCCTGGTAGCCACCCTTGGTGTCCTGGTCTGTGGTGTGAAGGTCTAACCTAAGTCCTCTCTGTTCCAGGCTGAGCAACCTCAGCTCTCAGCCTCTCCTCAGATGGCATCTTGAGGGCTTAATGCAACAATAACAAGTCCAAGTGCCAGGTTCTGCACTTTGGCCACAACAACCCAATGCAGTGCTACAGGCTGGGGACAGAGTGGCTGAGAGCAGCCAGGCAGAGAGGGACCTGGGGGTACTGTTTGGCAGCTGAACAGGAGCCAGCAGTGTGCCCAGGTGGCCAAGGCCAATGGCATCCTGGGCTGGCTCAGGAACAGTGTGGCCAGCAGGACCAGGGCAGTCCTTCTGCCCCTGTGCTGAGCTCTGGTCAGGTCACACCTTGAGTGCTGTGCCCAGTTCTGGGCTCCTCGATTCAAGAGAGATGTTGAGGTGCTGGAAGGTGCCCAGAGCAGGGCAGCAAGGCTGGGGAGGGGCCTGGGGCACAGCCCTGTGAGGAGAGGCTGAGGGAGCTGGGGGGGTGCAGCCTGGCCCAGAGCAGGCTGAGGGCAGAGCTCATTGCTGTCTGCAGCTCCCTGCAGGGAGGCTGTGCCCAGCTGGGGTTGGGCTCTGCTGCCAGGCAGGCAGGGCCAGAAGAAGGGCACAGAGCCTGAAGCTGTGCCAGGGCAGGATCAGGCTGGCTGTGAGGAGGAAGTTGTGCCCAGAGAGAGTGATTGGCATGGGGATGGGCTGCCCAGGGAGGTGGTGGAGTGCCCATGGCTGGAGCTGTTCCAGAGGAGGCTGCAGGAGGCACTCAGTGCCAGGGCTGAGTGATTTAGAAGGTGTTGGGTGAGAGGTTGGACTCGAGGATCTCAGAGGTCTTTTCCAACCTGCTTCATTCTGTGGTTCTGTGATCTCTGTGCCATGAGGTGCTGAGGATTTGCTGCAGCAGAGCAGGTTGCAGCTGGCAGAAGCCAGGTTGGGCTCCCCATGCCAGCCTGCCCCGTGTGGGCTTTGCACTCACTGCCCCCTCTTGTCTCTGCTGCTTTGGCCTCGCTGCAGGCAGCCCTGCAGAAACCCCACCCAGGTGGAGAAGGCTTCAAAGGAGAGAGCCCTGGAGAGCAGGAGAAGTTCTGCAGAGTGTGGTGAGACACTGGCAGAGGTTGCCCAGGGCTGTGGTGGAGGCCTCAGCCCTGCAGACACTCAAGCTCAGACCTGCTGTGGCCCTGGGCAGCCTGCTCTAGCTGGAGGTGTCCCTGTGACTGCAGGAGGCCAAAGTGGACAGCACTGAAGCTCTGGCAGGAAACCCCCAGCAGGAAACCCCAAGCAGGGTCCTTGGGTTCTGGTTCCTGACTCACAGAAACGTGACTCAAGAGTCACTGCCAAAGCCTGGCCGCAAGCAGACCAAGGGCAGAATCCTTTCTGCACTCAGGATTCCTGCAGCTCTGCCCCCTCGGGAGAAGCCTGCAGGGCTCTGGAGCAGGCACCACCAACACCCCGGCCAGAGGCAAGCGTGGCTGAGCTGCCCCCACCTGCATCTAGATGTGAAAGGAGCTGAGGGAGTCAGAGGAACACCCAAGGGGCTGGCTGCAAGCTCTGCAGGACAGCTCCAGCAAGCCGCAGAGAGGAGCCCAGCCCAGCCCCAGCAGCCTCTATCTGCCCGCCCCAGGCGCTGCGGAGCTGTGGCAGCCTCGGAGCTTTGATGGGAGAGATCAAAAGGGCGAAAGAGGCTGCAGCGAAGGCTCGGCGGCAGCAGCGGATGGCGAGGAGGGACCTGAGCCACCCACAGGCAAGCACACAGCAGGGTGGGACACGGTCCAGAGGCAGAACATAGAATCATAGAATCGAGCAGGTTGGAGGAGACCTCCAAGCACATCCAGTCAGCCTCTCACCCATCCCCGTCCAATCAGCCAGACCATGGCACTCAGTGCCCCATCCGGGCTTGTCTTGAACAGCTCCAGGGATGGGCACTTCACCACCTCCCTGGGCAGCCCATCCCAGTGCCAATCACTCTCTCTGGGCACAACTTCCTCCTCACATCCAGCCTGAACCTGCCCTGGCACAGCTTCAGGCTCTGTGCCCTTCTTCTGGCCCTGCCTGCCTGGCAGCAGAGCCCAACCCCAGCTGGGCACAATCTCCTTGCAGGGAGCTGCAGACAGCAATGAGCTCTGCCCTGAGCCTGCTCTGGGCCAGGCTGCACCCCCTCAGCTCCCTCAGCCTCTCCTCAGAGGGCATCAGCACCTTCCACACAGCCACCTGGAGCCTGGAGATGAGCAGGAAGCAGTGGGCTTCATTTTGCAGCCTAGAAGCCAATCATGTCCGGAGCTGCATCAAGGGCAGTGGGAGATCAGCAGGACAGGGAGGGGATTCTGCCCCTCTGCTTTGTGAGACCCCCACCTGGAGCACTGCAGCCACTTCTGGGGCCCCCAACACAAGGACCTGGAGCTGCTGGGGAGGGTCCAGTGGAGGCCACCAAGATGAGCAGAGGCTGCAGAACCTCTGCTGTGAGGACAGGCTAAGACAGTTGTGGCCATTCAGCCTGGAGAGGAGAAGGCTCCAGGAGAACTTAGAGCAGCCTTGCAGTGCCTGAAGGGGCTCCAGGAGAGCTGGAGAGGCACTTGTGACAAGGGCTGGCAGTGCCAGGACAAGAAGCAGTGGCACTGAGCTGGGAGAGAGAAGAGTGAGAGTGGAGAGGAGGAAGAAATTGTTGAGTGAGGGTGTGGAGAGCCTGGCACAGGCTGCCCAGGCAGGTTGTGGATGCCCCCATCCCGGAGGTGTTTCAGGCCAGGTTCAAGGCTGGGCTGATGGAGGTGTCCCTGGGCATGGCAGGGGGTTGGGGCTGGATCAGCTTTAAGCTCCCTTCCAACCCAACCCATCTTGGGATGCTGTGATGGAAGTGACACACGAAGTGAATTCATCAGGCAGCGGTGGCTGACCCAGGCTGGGCACCGTGTGGGACAGCCAGGACCAAAGGGCACTGAGTGGCACAAAGCAGAAGCCAGAGCTAGAAAACAGCAAGAGGTAAATGGAGCAAAGGCTAAAAGGGGACCTGGAAAACAACTCACTGAAGGGCTGAAACCAAACCACAGGGCTGAGCATGTCAGAAACCCAGCAGGAAGACTCATGCAGAGTGTCAGAGGTCAAAGGCAGATGAGTGTAGTCCAGAGATGCTGAGTGACTTCTCCTTCCCTCCTCCACACCTTCCCTGGAGACTCCTCTGCCTCTGCAGAGTCTCCAAGGGCTCCTATTCATGGCTGGGGCAACAGCAAACACAGGCTAGGAAACAGCTGCTTAAAGGGCAGTGCAGAGGCCACTCGGTGCTTTAGAGGCTTCATTCTCACCCCCTCCTCCAACCCCACTTGCAGAGAGAATACCCACGGGTGGTGCCTCCAATGGAAAGCAGGAGCTTCTGGTCCAGGAAAAGGCCAACTTCAGGGAACCAGAGGGGGAAATCTTCTCCAGAGGTGTGGTAAGGCAATGGTCAAACACTTTGGATAGCTCAGATCTGGAAGGAGGAGAGAAATTGCAACAGGCATTGCTGAGGTTGTTTCGTTCCAGCTGCTTCTGGGTGGAAAGGGAACCCCAGGGGGTCTTTTGTCTTCCTCCAGAGCATGAATGTGAGCTGCAGGCAGGACACAGAATGAGAGGCTGAGGGAGCTGGGGAGTGTTTAGCCTGGAGAAGGCTCAGGGGTGACCTCATTGCTGTCTACAACTACCTGAAAGGAGGCTGTAGCCAGGTGGGGTTGGGCTCTTCTCCCAGGAAGCCAGCAACGGAATAAGGGGACACAGCCTCAAGCTGTGCCAGGGGAGGTCTAGACTGGATGTCAGGAGGAAGTTCTTCACCAAGAGAGTGACTGGCATTGGAATGGGCTGCCCAGGGAGGTGGTGGAGTCACCATCCCTGGAGGTGTTCAAGCAATGCCTGCATGGGGCACTTAGTGCCATGGTCTGGTTGATTGGCCAGGGCTGGGTGCTAGGTTGGACTGGATGAGCTTGGAGGTCTCTTCCAACCTGGTTGATTCTATGACTTAAGTGGGAAGAATGATTTAAGTTGGGAGGGACCTCAAAGCTCATCCAGTGCCATAAGCAGGGACACCTCACACTAGAACAGGTCACTCAAGGCCTCATCCAACCTGGTCCTGAACACCTCCAGGCTGTTCAAGGATCACATTTGGTGCTTCTGTGCTCCACAACCTGTGCCAGTATCTCACCACCCTTACTGCAAAGAGCTTCTTTCTAACATCCAGCTAGACAAGGGGCTGGAAAAACTTTTCAGGTGATCAGGGCTTGTGGATCTTGGAATGTCAGTGGGAGGTGAGTGAGGTCTGGTTTGCTTCTGCCCAAGAATGCTCTGCCTAAGTGGAGTAGAAGAAGTGTCCTGCACCCACAGCCCCTACGCCCGTCCCTTGCCCAGCTCTTCACACCTGGCTGAAGGATGCTGCTAGACCAAGGCTGGGACATGTGGGGGGCGTCTGAAGGACCTGAACAGCCCAGTCCAGGTGAGGCAGATGCTCCACAGGTTCCATATGCTCCATGTGCTCCCAGAGAGCAAGATGAGACAGAGGCCAACGCTGCTTTGAACATCATAGAGTCAGTCAGGGCTGGAAGGGACCACAAGGACCATCCAGTTCCAACCCTCCTGCCATGGACAGGGACACCTCACACTAGATCAGGCTGTCCACAGCCTCATCCAGCCTGGCCTTGAACACCTCCAGGGATGAGGCTTCCACCACCTCCCTGGGCAACCCCTTCCAGGCTCTCACCACCCTCATGCTGAACAACTTCTTCCTAACCTTCAGTCTAACTCTCCCCATTTCCAGCTTTGTTCCATTCCCCCCACTCCTATCACTCCCTGACAGCCTACAAAGTCCCTCCCCAGCTTTCCTGTAGCCCCTTTAAGATACTGCAAGGCCACAAGGTGGCCTGGGAGCCTTCTCCTCTCCAGACTGAGCGGCCCCAACTCCCTCAGTCTCTCTTCACAGCAGAGCGGCTCCAGCCCTCTGCTCATCCTCGTAGCCCTTCTCTGGACGCCCACCTTCGTGGTGGCATCAGCAGGAAAGCGTCAGAAGGGGCTGGCAGGGGCTCTTGGGGGGGGTCTCTCAGGCAAAGCAGAGCTGAGGAGCAGCAGGGTGAATCTTTGCAGGGGACGCCTCGGCACGGGTAGCTGTGTGACACCAGCCCCCTCAGCCGCTCGTTATCCCCGACGGTGGCAGCTGCTCCGGGGCTGAATCACAGCGATCTGTTGTGGCGAGCGTCGCCTCGGCACCTGCTGCGCCCTGCGCAGCTCTCGAGCAGCTCCCGAACGCTTTCCTCGTCCTCTGCCTCCGGTGCTCGGCGCTTTTGCGGCCGGCAGCGATCTGGAGCCGCCCGCGATGGAGAGCGTTTGGGCTGCGCCCATGGAGGCAGGGCACAGCTGGCAGCGGAGCCCTCCGCAGCGCACCGACCTTGCTGGAGACACAGAAAGGGGCAAACCACCGCCTGGAGCCAGGAAGCCTCCAGCCTGGCGGAGAGAGGCGAGAGGCTGGAGGGAGCAGGCTGCGGAGGAGGTGAAGGGCTCGGCCAGCGCTGTGACAGGCAGCATGTCCTGCCCACGTCCCGGGGACCTGGCACAGCCCCGGGGCACACCACGTTCCTGCACGTTCTCCTCCAGCAATGCCACCCGAGGAGAGGCTGGGGCACCACGAAAGAGTCCTACTGCCACCCAAGAAACCTCCCGTGCAGAGCAAACTGCTCCCCTCAACTGCTGCATGCAGTGCCAGGAGCCACCCACACCCTCCCAGGGACCAACTGGACATGGCTCCCTGTCACGAGCCATCCCACAGCACCCCCTCCAGCTTCCCTGCCCCATCCCACCAGAGCCTCCCTGGCACACGAGGCCATGCTCATGGCTCAGAGGAGCTCTGCTGGGGTTCACTCTGCCTCCAGAAGAAGAGCTCATGTGAGCTGCTCTCACATCTCCCAGCTTGCCAGAGCTGCTTTACAAAGGCAGCCACTTCTACAACTACAGGCCTGGGGGAGAGCTGGGGAGGGACTTCTGACAAGGGCTGGCAGTGCCAGGACAAGGAGTGATTGATGGCTCTGAGCTGGCAAAGAGGAGATTGAGAGTGGAGAGGAGGAAGAAATTCCTTGGAGTGAGGGTGGGGAGAGCCTGGCACAGGCTGCCCAGGGAGGTTGTGGCTGCCCCCAGCCTGGAGGTGTTCCAAGCTGGGTTGGATGAGGCATTGAGCAAGCTGAGCTGGTGGAGGTGTCCCTGGGCATGGCAGGGGGTTGGAGCTGGCTGATCTTGGGGGTCCCTTCCAGCCCAAACCATCCTATGCCTCTGCGACTCTATGAAAGCCTCCCATGGCCTCACTCGGTTCCTGCTGTCCCACAGGCCACAGCTCTCAGCACTGAAGTCCCATCTGGGGCCATCTGCAGCTCCTGCAAGGTCAGCTGGATGAGGCCACAGCAGCAGCACCACCTTCACAAGCAGGTCCAGAGCCGGGATGGCAATGGAGGCAGAGCAGCGATCTGGTGTGGCCAGCAGAGAGCTGTTCCTCCCACAGCCCCTGCCCACGGAGATGATGACTAAGGGAGACATCAGGAGAGCATCAGGGTGCGGAGCAGCTCAGCACACGAGCACGTGAGGAGTCTGAGCTGAGGTCTGGAGTGCAGGCACAGGCTGGTGTCAGCCCTGCCAAGGGGTTAACTTCTGCTCTAGGGCTGCAGGAGCTGTGAGGGAGCACTTTGGGTGCTGTCATCTGACCATGAGTGGGCAAAGGTGGACCAAAGAAGTTGTCTGGGAGATGCCCCAGGAGAGCAAAAGCTGGGTGGTGATCTCCGTGGACTGGCTGCCAAGGGGCAAACGTAGCGTGGGGCACACCAACGTTTCAGCCATGGTCCTTCCACCCCCACGGAGCACGGAGGAGGCTGCCTGGCAGCCATCGGGCTGCTGGCTCCTGCCTCACCTTCGGAGAGCAAAGCCAGCCCCAGACCTGCTGCCCGACAGCCATGGGGGCTGCTCCGCCAGCCGCCGTGTGCTGAGCACAGACGAGAGCGATGCCAGGCTGAGGGGGCCAACACATGGCAGCTGCCCCCAGCCCCCAGCGCCCTCTCCAAAGTTCCCATCCCACAGGCCCCATCCTGTAATGCCCACCTCAGCCTGGGGCTCTGCCATGCACTGCTCAGACCCCAGACTCCCCTGGGGGGGAGGCACCAGGCCTGGCAGGCACCCCAGAGAAACAGAAGCCCCAGGGGACACTACAGGCTGTGCCCTCTGTGCCCGGGGCAGAGCCGTGGCAGCTGTGTCCGGCTTGCCCGGACGCCTCTCCGGGCTCTGACGGGGAGGGCACAGCGCCCTCGAGGAAGCTCCCGGGCGGCCGAGCAGGACCTTCCCAAGCCGGCAGCTTCCCAAGGCGTGACAAGGGGCGAATCGCGACCGGGCTCGGACGGGCAGCATCAGCCTGGGGGCAGGACAGACCCCGTAGGAACGGGCAGAGACCACCGGCTCCATAGGAATCAGCACAACCGGAGCAGCGGGCACCCAGCCGGATAACCGGGACCCCGGCGACCACCGGGGCCACTGGAACCAACGCGACAAGCGGGACGTCGGCGACCACCGAGACACCCCCAGAGCCGCCGCCGCCGCCCCGCGCCCACCTGCCTCCCGCGGGGCCCGCGCATGCGGAGCGCACCACGGCGGCCGGGNTCTATTTAATCCCCGCCGCTGCCGCACCGCCGGCTCCAGACCGAGAGCAGCGCCCGGTGCCGCCGCCTCCGCGCTGCGGCTCGGCTCGCCCCGGCGGCACCGTTGTCCCCTCGGCGCCACCATCATCGCCGCCACCGCCATGCTGCCCCTCGGCCTCCTGCTGCTCCTTGCCTGCTTCGGTGCTGCCCGGGGAAACCTCTCCCGCGACGGTGAGTGACGATCCCGGGGCCGCCGCCATCGCTCAACCCATCGCGGCGGGGACCGAAGGAGTGCGCCCGCGGGAGGGGAAAGCACTGGATGGGAGCGGCCCCGCGGGGAGGGCGAGCGCCGGGCGGGATCGGCTGCGTTCCGTTATGTGGGTCAGATGCGGCGGGGCCCGGCAGGTGCCGCCCGCCCCGCCCCGGCCCTGCCCTCGGGGCCCGCCCGCTCCGCTAGTCCCCGGGCGGGTGCGACTGTCGCGGCCTTGGGTGGCTGGCGGGGCTCAAGGTCACGGCAGCGGCTCCGGTGCTGCCCGCCGTGTCCCCCCGCCATCGCCGCGTACCGCCTGGGGCGGGGCTGGGGCGGCGGAAGGTTCCAGACAGGCCTCGGCGGGCGGCGGCGGCGCCCGGCCCCTCCCGGCGGTGCCCGCGGGGGGGGGCCCCCGGCGGATGGAGAATCCCCGGTGGGGTAGAGCCGTCCCGCATCGAGAGGATGCTGACCTCCGGGAGGGCAGACAGACATCCCCGGGGGAGCGGAGGGGATCTTTCCGCTGTGGGGAGACCCTCCCCCGGGATGAGGCGGGACCCCGGGTTCCCCCGGCAGAGGGGAAACCCTCGGTAGGAGCTACCCGGTCGGAGTCGTTCCCCCCCCCGCATCTCTGGGGCAGTGGGGAGGGGCGGTCGCTCCTATCCCGCTGACCGCCGCTGCTCCGGGATGTCTGATGGCATCCCGGTGTCTGCTCGCTCCTCGGCAGCACAGTGCCGGCGGCACGGGGCTCGGCCGGAGCCATCGGCCCCGCAGACAAAGGCTGCTCGCCCGGTGCAGCACCGCGGCGCTGGCAGCGGGGACGCAGGGCCGCGTTCCCTCTGTCACTCCGGCACGTCCGTGGCAGCCTCTCGTTTCCCGTGGTCGGTCACGATGCCAAACCCCAGTCGTGGGGCACGGCCACTCGCCGTGTAGGGCCTGGCGTTCCCGCGGGCAGCGGCGGTGGCCGTGTCAGGATCTCCTGGGCGCTGTTGTCGGGGGGAGGGTTGGGGGCAGGTCGTGGGCAGGTCGTGGGGCGATGCCTCTGCCCCCTATCAATGTTGTGCTTGGGGTGGGGGTGTTGTGGAGGATGCCAACGGGAGAGGGTCTGTTCGCCATCCGAGTCCCCACCCAGGGCTCGTCAGAAGCAGGGAGGTGATGCTGGTGTGACCCGGGGGTCCCAAGGGCTGCTGTCGAGGTACAGGGGTTGAGAGGTCTGAGCCCGGCAGCCTCCTGCCCACGGCAGAGCAGGGAGCCTCCAGCTGCCTCCCCATGGCTCATCGCAGGGCTGGAGGAGGTCGCTGTCAGCGGCAGAGCCGCTCCGGGGGCTGGTGTGGGCTGGTGGCTGCGTTCCCATCCACGACTCTCGGGGTTTATTTTGGTTATAGCCACGGCCCTCCCACGGGAGCCCAAAAGAGTCACTTGGGCGTGGGTGATGCTGAGGCCCACGGCGCAGGGATGTCCTGGTGATGCTCGGTGCGTGGGTCGCAGCCGAGCGGGAGGGGGTGGCCGAGCAGCCCAGCAGGTGCTCACGGGAGGAGGGGGTGGTCGTGACCTGAAGCCGTGTGTGGTCCTCAGGGCAGGATGCACTCCGGATGATGACACTGCAAGATTTCTTCCGGGACTGGCCTGCTGCTGGGGCCCAGCCCTGGACATCTCTTGCCTGCTGTAGTGAGATAAATGGACGACCCCCCCCCAGAAAAAAATCTCGGGGAGCAGAGCAGGTGAATGGCTGAGAGAGATGCTCCGAGAGAAGCTGCTGGCCTGTGCCCCTCAGCCGTGTGGCTGGGAAAGCCTCTCCCCAGCACCTTCCTTGGGGGCAGGAGTGGAGTCTCCCTCTCCTCTCCTTGCAGGAATGCTCCTCCAGTGCTCTGGATTCCAAAGCTGCAGCCCTGGGGGGAGCCAGCAGAGCCCAGCGAGGTTGCCTGCAGCTGGCAGCTCTGAGGCTGCTTCCCACCAGGGCTCTGTTTGTGCGCTTGGCCGGCGCCGTGCTGGGGTCGGCAGATTCCTGCGTGCCGGGGCTGGCCCCGGGGCTATCCTTGCTGGGAGCATTGTTCTCCCCACGGGGTTATTCCACTCCAGGCTTGTGTAACCCTTTTGTTTGAACAGTGCCCTGCTGTCGGTCCATGGGAAGCCTCAACGTGCCAAAAGTGGGCTTCTCGGGGCTGTTTTCCTCCGCGCTTGGTAGCAGCCACATCCAGCTGTGGCACATGCACTGGCGGGCACTGGGCACCCCTCGGTGTGCAGCACAAGGAGCAGCACTGTCCTGTGAGGGCCAGCAGGGAGCTGAGCTCGGGCTTGTACCAGAACTGCTCTGCTCACACTGCTCTGGCCAGGAGGAGCCTCAGAGTTAGGGTCTTAGAACTGAGTCTGCCTGGGCAGGTAGAGATGCCCCAGCAGGGCTGCCTTGTCCTGTCTTGGAGATGCTGGGGTCTGTTAGGTGGCTGTGTCCCTGCTTCCCTGCTGGGGCTGGTTGGGTGGCTGTGTCCACCCTGTTGGCTGAGGAGAGCCTGGAGACCATCTTGAGATGCCCAGAGCCTGATGAGATTGAGCTTCCTGCCTGCTGTTTGCAGAGAGGCAGGTTCAGGAAGCTCTTCCTTTCTGGAAGGTGGCATCGTCTGAAGCTGCTGGAGCTGTCTTCATCCAGAGCAGGCAGGAGGAGCTCTTTCTGGCTGGAGGAAGTGCCCTGTGCCTCCCGCTGGTGTCCTTTCTGTATGAAGTCATTCGCCCTGCTGGCTGGTGCGGGGATGGTGTCTGGCAGTAGGCAGGTGGGGCCGGGGATGAGGTTTGAATTCCCGCAGGGCTCTCGTTTCTAGCCGTGGAGCAGCTGCTGGCTGCAGGCCTTGCAGCTCTGCTCCCTCCGGAGGAGCTGCGGGGAGAGGTCAGTGCTGGTCCTGAGCCAGGCTGCAGGAGGCTGGGTGCAGTCTCCAGCCTGTAGCATTGGCCTTGAGCCCACCACAGGAGACCCTGGGGAGGGAGCCCTGGCACAGAGGTGCAGTGGTGACAGCCCAGGAGTTGTCTGGAGCATGCATGGTCCTTAGAGGGCTACTTGCAGCAGTGCTGGCACCCAATGGGCACCTGCAAGTGCCCCCTTCCCATGTGGCTGGGGCTCTCCATATGCTCCAGAGTCATCTTCTGCCAGCACCAGCCCCTGGCACTGGAGCAGAAGCAGCTGTGCCATCCCTGATGGCTCATGGGCACAAGTTGGGGGGGGAAGTGTGACCACCCTGCATCGCCAGCTGCCCACCTGGCCTGGCACTGGGTAGCTCTGCTGGGCTGCCCAGGGGATGAGCTGGGAGCAGCTCAGCCAAGAGCTGGGCGGGAGCACAGAAGCCACCACTCAGCTGTCTGGCACCGCTGGATTTGGAGACAATGCCCAGGATCAAGCCCTGCAGAGCTGCCCTGCCGCATGCCCAGACAGGGAGGGGAGGCACTGGCACCGCTGCCACGGGACAGGAACTCTGCTGCTGGCCCCATTGTGCCCCAGGCTTTGGCATGGGTCGTGATGCCAGGGTTGTCTGCTGGCAGCTTGGTCTGCTGCAGGAGAATCCCCCCCAGGGTGGGCTCAACCATGGTGACTTCATCACCAAAAGCCGCAGCTCTTGCGAGGGCAGAGGGCAGGGCACAGGTCAGGTCACCCAAGAGGTTTGCAGACCCCTGGGGGGGTGTTTCTGACCTCACAACCACCACCTGCAGTGGTGCCAGTCTTGGAGGGGGCATCACAGGGGCCAGCTCGCTTGGGGGAGAAGCAGGGGGAGCAGCAAGGCTGCTGAGCACCTCCCAGGTGTGGCTACCTCTGCTCTGGGAGGAGGTAGAAGGAAGCACCCAACCGGCCCAGGGCTCCCTGCTCCTGAGGTCTCCTCCCTGCTAGACGCTGCCCCTGCCCCCTCTGCCCAGCCTCCTCGCCGTGCCAGGGCTCTGGGAGCTGCCAGAGGAGCTGGAGGCATCGACACCTGGGCAGCCACCCTGGTGCTGGCATGGACGGGCATGGAGCCAGCTGGAGGGAGCTGCAGAACAGCCGAGGCTTGGGTTGGTTCTTCACTGGGTAGGCTTGAACCAAGCTCTGCTCCAGCCCTGGCTGTGCTGTGACCAGTTGGGTGCTGGCAGGAGAGGAGCTGTGAGAGGCAGGAGGCAGTGCCAGGCTGCGAGCACGTGGCCAAGGCGCCTTTGGTAGTGCCAGTGCCAGTGTGGTGGGCTTGGTGGGCTCCACGTGGGCTTGTGTGCTGCTGGCCTTGTTCTCCTGGGCCCCAGAGCACTTCTCATGCATTAGGTAAGTTGTAGAAGGTGGGGAGAGGTCGATGGCAGCTTGGGAAGGGCTCTGGAGAGACCTTAGAGCAGGCTTTGAAGGGCCCTGGGGAGAGCTGGAGAGGGACACCTGTAGAAAGGCCTGGAGTGGCAGGGCAAGGGCTGGTGGCTTCAGGCTGGGAGCAGCTGAGTTCAGCTGAGACATTAGGAAGGAATTTCTTCCCCACGAGGGCAGTGAGGCTCTGGAACAGGCTGCCCAGAGAAGTTGTGCAGGCTCTGAGCCTGGAAGTGTTCAAAGCCAGCTTGGTTGAGGCCTTGAGCAACCTGGGCTGGTGGGAGGTGCTGGGACTGGGTGTTCTGTAAGGTCCCTTCTGACTCAAACCATTCTCTGGCTCTGTGCTGGAGCTGCTGCAGTTTGGTCTCTCCTGTGCAAGTGGCTCCTAGGAGGTGCTCTGCTCCCTGTGCGTCCTGTGCCCACCCTTGTCTCCACCTGCCTTGCCCTCTGGGCAGCTTGGCTGTGCAGGTCATCACCTGGTTGAGTTATCTCCTCCTTGCTTGGCTCTGCAGTGGCTCTGTGGGAGCTGGAAGGTGATGGCAGTGCCATAACAGTGCCAGAGTCAATGGGTCTGATCCTCCTCCTCTGTGTTGCTAGAGTCAATGGATCTGATCCTCCTCCTCTGCATTTCTGGGTCAGCTCAGCTTGAGCCATCTGCTCCAGTTCTCTCCCCTCTGCTCTTGGCCAAGCACCTGCAGCCCTGAAGAGCAGCAGCAGAGGCTTCAGTGGGCAGTGGTGGTGAGGTGGCAGTGGTGGTGAGGTGGCAGTGGTGGTGAGGTGGCAGTGTCTCCTCTCCTGCTGCCAGCCTGCACTGGGGTGGATGATGGCAGAGCCAGGGCCGTGCTGGCTGGGGGACAGGAGAGGAGCCAGGCAGGGGTGGGATGCAATGGTGCCTGTGGGTGATTGGGCAGCCCTGATGCCAGTGGCACCGACCTCATCTGAGGCTCCCTAAATCAGGTCGTCACAGCAGGGGGAGGTGAAGGACCGGGCAGGAAGGAGCTCAACTGTCCCAGTCACCTGCCCGGTGTCACACTGTGTGCCCTTGGGCTGGTGTGGCACAGGCAGGTGCTGGTCGCTGCGGCAGCTCCCTGGTGGCACTGGGCTGCGCCAGAGGACAGCGACGCTCACCGTGGAGCCAGGCAGCAGCATCTCTGTAGGTGCCCCTGGGGCATGCCTGTGGCTGTGGAACAGCAGATCCGCAGGGTCCTGCTCCTGCCTCGGGTGGTGCTGCAGGCACAGATGTTCCTCCTTGCTCCACAGCACTCCAGAGGCCACACCTGCTGCATGCCTGCTGCGGGGCCTTGGCTTCTCCAGACTGCTGCTGCCCTGGGGCCCTTTGCCAGCAGTCCTGGCACCTCTGCTCTGCTGCCAGTGCCTGGGGCCAGGCGGGAGCTGGGTTCGTGTCCTTGGTGAGCAGACAAGCGCAGGGTCGAGCACGCCAGAAGACAGAGCTTGTGGGACCTCTATTGCCCCATGCAGCCTGGGCACCTGCCCAGGGCATGTGTTTGGTGGGCTCTGTGCTGCTGCTGTGCTCCTCAAGCTCCTTTCTGCTGCCAGCAGAGCTGAGCCCAGCTCCCCTGCCAGGCTGGCCCACGGTGGCATCTGTGCTGGCACAGCCCCTGTGGTGCCACCTGCAGCCAGCAGTCCTCCTGCCTCAGCTGCCTGCCACAGGGCTCTGCACTGAGCTGCTCCCCGAGCAAGTGAGCACAGGAGCAGGGCAGCAGCTCAGCACCTTCCCGAGGGGCTCTGCACCCTGCCAGCTTTGGTTTCCTGGCTCCTTTTGTCTCCCTGTGGTGCTGGGGGCAAACCAAGCAGCACCAGAGATGTCCAAAGCTGGGAGCTTTGCACTTCCCCCTGGGCATGCAGTGGGCTGTGGGGACTTGCTGCTGCAGCTGAGCACCAGAGAGCATCCAGCACAGCCCCCTGAAAGCTCAGCAGGATTGAACCTGGGCTTTGATGCTGGGGAACCTTCATCTTTTTAGCTCTTCCCTCCTGCGCTTCTGTGGAGTCAGGAGGAGCTGTTGGCATGTGGTGCCCATCAGCAGGCACGGGCAGAGCTGCCAGGCTGCCCCCACCTCTCCTTTCTGGTGCAGATCTCCTCTTACACAACCTTGTGTGTGTTTAATCTTTGGACAGTGGGGACAGAGTTTGCTGTGCCAGCTTGGGCAGGGCTCTGCTGCAAGGCAGCAAGGAGCAGAGCAGGGCAGCTGAAGCAACCATTTCCCAGCCACCTTCGCTGGGCAGGAGGGAGATCCTTAAAACAGAACTGTCAAAGCTAGGAGCTGGTTCCCTTGGCAACAGCCGTGCCGAGATTGGCCTCGGGGTAGGAGCTAAAAAACAAGCTCAAAAAAAGGGAGGGATCAGTTCTCTGCTGTCAAACTGAGGAGAGCCCTGCCAGAGGGGCACCCTGCCCGGCTCTGCCCACTGCTGCCTGGGGACAGGAGGGTCTGGGGGAGCTCACTGTGCCTTGGCAAGGGCTGAGTCCCCTTTTCCTGGACCCCTCCAAGGCTTTGCTGCTGGGCAGGATGCTTGAGTGGTGGCTCCTGGGGGCCCAGGGAGGGCTTTTCATCTCTGTCCTGCCTCCTCCAAGGACATGCCCACACTGGACAGGCTGGCATGTGCCCGGGCTGGGGTCTGGGCTGTGCCCAAGCAGGCATCGTTGTTGGGCTTTGGCTGGTGACCTGCAGGTCAGGGTGGCACAAGGTGCCCTCAGGCACCAGGCTGCCGGTAGCCTGGGGAGGAGGCGCTGGCAGTGCCCAGTGCTGGCATTGCCAACTGCTGCCACTGCCTTTGCTGAGCTAATTGGCCACCAGGCTGGTGTGGATGTGCAAACAGGAGAGCAGGGCTGCCAGCAGCAGCCTGCCTTTGTGTGGCTGCCAACGCTGCAGCCAGGAGCTGCTGCTGCCATCCGGGGGGTTCCCCAGCCCCCATCCAGCTCTCTGCTGAGCATTGCCTGGCCCTGGGGCAGCTGAGGGCAGCAGTTGGTATCTGGGGTGGCCCTAGCTGGGTGCTTGTGGGGCAGAAACAGTCCTGCTGGTCCTGGAGGAGAGGCTGCTCCCCAGCTGGGCTCTGATGCATAGTGAGGATGGACCCAAAGGGATGCAGGAGGGATCTGTTGCCTGGTTCTGGAGGAGGAGGGCAGCCTGGCAGCCCAGAGCTTCAGCAGCACTTGCAGCCAGCCCTTGCAGCCGCTGCTGTCTTGGCTGCTGCTTGATTGCTAATTGCTGGCCCTGTCTCAGTTGCTGAGCCCTGGTCAAGGTGTCACCAGCATCTGTCAGCTCTTGAGTACCTTGGGGCAGGGTCTGTCAGGGAGCTGTCCCCAGCCCCATGCTCTGCAGTTTGCTGCTGGTACTTGGATCTGAGTCTTGGTGCCCTTGGAGCAGGACCCTGCTGCTCTCACCCCATGGGGAGCGTGAGGCTGCTGGAGAGCATCAAAGAGATTCATCAATTTCTCTGGCATGGTCTTGGGAGAAGCCCAGCAAAGGCCTGGGGCTGAGAGCAAGCTGTGATGAGCAGCTGGAGCCTCCTGCTCTGCCATCCCCGGAGAAGCCTCCTGCACATCTCTGCTTCCAGCAGGCTGTGCTCTGGAGGCAGTGGAGGTTTCTCATGTAGCCCACATCCAAAGGTGTGAAGCTGTCTGCATTCCCCTGACCACTCCACTTGCAGGAGGAGAGCTGCTGCTGGCTTGGGAGCTTGGACAGCAGGATCCCTTCTCACTGCCCCTCCCCATCCTCCTCTGGATCTCACCCCCGGGTCACAAGCCCTTGAAGCAGAGGCTGTTGCAGGGCTGCTTCTGGCCTGGCAGAGGTCTGGAACTCAGGGAGGACTCCTCAGGGGTTGTGCAGTGTTTGTGTGGCTGTGACAGTCCTGTGGCAACCTTGGATCACAGCCCTTATGCTGGGGGGGGATGGGTCAGAGAGGCTGGAGGTACAGACAGAGGTGAGAGCTGGCAGAGGGGCCAGATGGGGAGGATTTGGCACCAGAGGCTGCAAGCAGGGATCCTGGATGGATACTGGGAAGGAAAAGCCAGGAAAGCCCCTGGGTGCTGCAGCCCCTGTGGCCTCTCTGTGCTGGGGAGAACCCAGCCTGAGAGAGCAGCTCAAGGTCTGCACTCCAACTCCTCTCCTGGCTCTGCCTGGCTTGTTGCATCCCTCCCACCACCACCTTCTCATCTAAGCCTGCAGCCTGAGTCCATCTGCTCCTCGCCTCCTGCTGCCTGTGTCCTCCTCTGCCTTGCTCTTGCTTGGCTGGCACAGACCTGTCCCACCTTGGCCAAGCCTTGCAGCCCTGAGAGTTGTCCCAGGCTGCAGGACTGGGGAAGGAAGCCAGGACTGGAGAAGGAAGCCAGCCCTGGAGCTGCTGCAGTTCCCAGAGGGATGCTTTCCCCTCTCCAAGAGCTGGAGGGTGCCAGCAAGCCTGGTTCCACAGGTGGGCACCGAGTGGCATACAGCAGATGCGTGGAAACAGGAGCAGGATTCCCCCTTCTAACAAAATCTGGAGCATGTCAGCCACGGGCGAGGAGGAGCCTGGAGCTGAGCTCTGGGTGCCCTTCACAGCCTGCTCAGCTCTGCTCAGCAGATGTCTGAGCCCAGCTCCAGGCTGCTGCCTCGGCAGGATGCCAGTGGCTGGGAATGGAACTGAGCAGCTTGGGGGAGGGCTTCAGGTCGAGCCCTTGGAGAGCAGGGAGCTGGGGGGGGCTGTGCCGGCAGGGAGCTGCTGGCAGCAGGCTAAAAGCAGCACAAGTGATGCTCCCTGCGCTGTGGTGGTGCTGGAAGGGACCTCTGGACCCTGCCAGGGCAGGGTCAGCTGGAGGAGGTCTCACAGGAACACATCCAAGTGGGTTTGGAATCGTTTCAGGGATGGGGACTCCACCACCCTCCTCGGGCAGTCTGCTCCAGAGCCTTCATGAGGATCCTCCTCATGTCCTCCAGGATGTTCTTCCTAGGATCAGGAGGAGAGGAAAAGGCCTGGGATTGCCCCAGAGGAGGTTCAGGTTGGCCACAAGGAACAATTTGTGTCCTGCAGGAGTGGTCAGGGCCTGGCATAGGCTGCCCAGGGAGGTGGAGTGCCCATGCCTGGAGGTCCTCCAGAACCCTGTGGCCATGGCACCTGGGGCCAGGGTTTGGTGCCCATGGTGGTGTTGGACTGGGTGATCCTGGAGGTCTCTTCCAACTGAAGCAGCTATCTGAGAGTCTCCCCAGGCTGGGCACTCCTCTCCTCTGCCCATGAGCAGGAGCCATTGCCTAGCTGGCTTGTGGGGGCTGGAGCTGCACAGCCCCCTCAGCCCCAGGGGCTGCTTTAGCCATGGCACTGTGTGGCAGAGGGCAGGTGAGGGGATGGTGCCAGCCCAGGCTGGCAGGTGACAGCATCTCCGTGCTGGCAGCAGGCACTGGCATGGCCAGGACGGATGCTTCCCTGAGTGCCCAGCACCTGTGCCTGGGCTGGCAGGAGCTGTGCTGAGGGCTGTGCCAGGCAGGCCTGCCAACTTCTGCAGCCACCTTGCTCTGCTCCCCAGCCTGCCTCTGAGCCCTGGGGTGATGCCCAAGGTCCCCTGGGTGCTGAGTGCCTGCTGCCCCCAGGCTACTGCAGTGTGCCCCAAGATACCCTTGCCTGGGAACCAGCACAGCTCAGAGCTGCTCTGCTTGGAGGAGACTTTCAACAGCAGCAGGTCCAGCCCAGCCTTCACCCAGCACTGCCCCTGGCCCTCAGCACCACAGCTCCAGGAAGGAGGACTCCAGCACTGCCCTGGGCAGCCTGACCCAGGCCTGGCCAACCCTCAAGGGGCACAAATTGTTCCTCATAGCCAACCTGAACCTCTCCTTTTGTGCCACCTCCTTTTGTGCCATCTCTTGTTCCTTGGCTCCAGCCTCCTCTCAGGGCATTGCAGAGACCCAAAAGGCCTCCCCTTGGCCTCCTCCTCCCAGGGTGAGCCACCCCAGTGCCCACAGCTGCTCCCTGCCAGGCTCCTGCTCCAGGCCCCTCCTCAGGCTCCGAGCAGGATGTGCCATGCCAGGCTGGGCCATGCCAGGCTGGAGCAGCTGCATTTGGGAGCAGTCACAGTGCAGGAGGCTCTTCCTCTGTGTGCCACTGTCCCCAGCCATGCCATGGCAGCATTGCCCCTTTGTGCCCCTCTGCCTGCCCTGCCAGTGAGGGGAGGCAGAGCCTGTGAGAATGAGGCTGTGGAGGGACTTGTGGCATGGAGTGAAGCTGCCAGTGGTGGGCACCACTGCTCTTGGCAAGGGGGTCCTGTTGCCCCCTCCCTGTTGTGACTCTGCCCCTGTTCTGTCAAGGGCCAGCAGGGCATGATTAAACCAAGGCCTATGGGCACAGAGGCACAGTCATGCCCATCTGCTGCTGCCAGCTGGCAGGCATGGCAGAGAGGATCTGGGTCGTGCCAGAGGGGCTATGCCCCCACCCCACACAAGCCCTCAGCACAGGCCTAAGGCAGCCATGTGTGGCTCTGGGTCTGCCAGGGGCTCGGTGCCCTCCCCCCATGCCCCCAGCCTGGGACTCTCCAGGTGCTCAGTGTGAGCTGTGGAGGGAGGAGGTTGCTGAGGCTTTGGGTCTGTTTAAGCTCTCCCCACAGGACTGCTGAGGTCAGCACTGGGGCTGCTAATTTGCTAATTGTGTGAACTAATGAGGAGCTCAGGTCTGTTCTGGGGGCTTCAGGCCCTGTCCTCTACTGCATCTGGCTTGGAGTGGTTTGAGTTTGGCTCCCAGCAGCTGCCAGCAGCACAAGAGCAGAGCTGCCTGGTGGGGAGCAGAAGCAGGGCACAGAATGGTGGTGCTGGAAAGGACCTCTGGAGGCTGAGTCCCAGGGCAGGGGCAGCTGGAGGAGGTCTCACAGGAACCTGTCCAGGTGGGTTTGGAATCTCTCCAGGGATGGAGGCTCCACCCCAGCCCCGGGCAGCCTGCTCCAGGGCTGCAGAGCCCTGTGGAGCCAGCTGGGTGGGCCAGGGGGGGTGCAGCCCCCAGCTGGGTGGGCGAGGTGGGGGTGCAGCCCCCAGCTGGGTGGGGGAGATGGGGGTGCAGCCTCCAGCTGGGTGGGCGAGGAGCAGGTGCAGCCCCCAGATGGGTGGGCAAGGTGGGGGTGCAGCCCCCAGCTGGGTGAGCCAGCCTAGCCCCTGCCCACGCAGCTCTGCTCCCTGGCACCCCTCAGAGCTGTCCTTGGGGCAGGCAGGGACTTCTCTGCTCCTGGTGCTGCTCTCCTCTGCCCTTGAGCTGCCTGGTACTGAGGTGCCCACGGGAGGTGAGGGATGGCTCTTGGTGAGGTGCCTGAGCTGGCAGCCTGGGAAGGGCCCTGCCTGACCCTGCCCAGCCCAGTAAGCAGGAGAAAATGCTGCCGAGGATGTGCCACCAGCTGCAGCCCTTGGGCCACGCTGGAAGGGCCATGGAGGCTGTAGCCCGAGGCAGGGGTGGAGAGGGTCAGCAGAGCAGCCCATTGTGTGGCACGCCTGGCACAGAAGCACCACCGGTGCCAGCCGCAGCTCACTGGCACTGCCAGGGTGACAGAGCAGAGCTTGCTGCCTCCCCAGGTGCCTCCCAGCCTAGTCCTGCTCCTGCCCAGACCCACTCATGCCTGGCAGGCGCCAGCTGCTGGGAGCCAAGCCTGGTACGGATGTCTGTGCCTGTTGGCATGGACCCTGGGGGTTGCAGCGTCCTTGGAGCCACCACCCAGGGTGGGCAGCAGGGTAGGTCCTGCCCCCTGCTTCTGCAGCTAGCTATAGAGGAGCTGTTCCCTACAGGGGGTGAGATGGCAGCAGAAGGCCCCCCCGGGGCTGGCACACGGCCGCGGGCAGGTCCCTCGGGTTTCTGGGGCACGCCAGAGGGCTGCTGGGCAAGGGCAGGTCCTCGTCCCTGCAGAGGGCACAGCTCAGCTGCGCTTCTCTGCTCAGCTGAGTGCTCCCTGCAGCACCGCGGCCAGCTCCGGGTCCTCGGCACAGACAGCGACGTGCTGGAGCCGGTGCCAAGGGGCACAGCGGTGCTGGCAGGGCTGGGAGTCCTCTCTGCCAGGCCAGGAGAGCCGAGGGGGAGTTCAGCCTGGAGAAGAGAAGGCTCCAGGGAAGCCTTCCTGAGACCTTCCCAGCCTTAGAAGAAAGCTGGGGAGAGGCTTTTGAGCAGGGGTTGGTTTTAAACTGTGAGGAGGAGACTCAGAGTGGAGAGGAGGAAATTTCCCAGTGCTGAGAGTGGAGAGAGCCTGGCAGAGGTTGCCCAGAGAACTGGGAGCTGCCCATCCCTGCAGCCACTGCAGGGCAGGTGGTTGGGGGCTCTGAGCCCCCTGCTGTGGTTGGGGCTGTCCCTGCTGGCTGCAGAGGCTTGGGCTGGGTGAGCTCTGAAGGAGCCTTTGACCCAAACCACTCCATGACTCTGTGCCCACCCCGCTGCCACCCCACCCCCCACTACCCATACTTCTGTGCCCAGCTGCAGGCTCCCTGGATCCAGCCAGAACCCTGGCAGTATCTCCTCTACCCCTCTGTGCTGGCACCCAGAGCAGCTGAGCAGGGCTGTCCCCTCCCTGGGCATCCAGGGCTGGGGACAGGGAGCAAATTGCCTGCCCCACACCAGCTGTGCTCACCCAGCACTGGCTCCCAGCTTGCCCCCGGGGCCGTGTGGGCACCACTGTGTGGCCCCCCCCTCTCTTTTCCCTTGCTTGCTCGGTGATGCTCCTGCACCCGTGGGCAGAGGCTGTGCCAGGGCCCCTGCTGACCCCTCCTGTCTGCCTGCAGAGAGCCAGCCCACGACGTCAGACGAGACGGTGGTGGCAGGTGGCACCGTGGTGCTGAAGTGCCAGGTGGAGGATCCTGACGACTCCTCGCTGCAGTGGTCCAACCCTGCTCAGCAGACTCTCTACTTCGGAGAAAAACGAGGTGGGTGCAGGAGCTGGGCGGGGGACAGCAGCCAGCTGCAGGACCACAGCAGTGGGGAGGCAGAGGGAAAGTGAACCTGGGCTGCTGGTGCCCAGAAGGTGACATCCCTCATGCTCCTGGCCCATGGTGATACCACCAGGCCAAAGAGCAGCTGGCAGAGTGATGTGGTTGGCACCAAGCCTGTCACCCTCTTGTAGTGACAGGACCAGGGGCAGTGGCTTCAAATGAGAGGGGATCCTGCCCCTCTGCTCTGCTCTGGGGAGACCTCAGCTGCAGGGCTGGGGCCAGACATGGGAACCCCAACACAAGCAGGACCTGGAGCTGCTGGAGAGGGTCCAGAGGAGGCCGTGGAAATGCTCAGGGGGTTGGAGCAGCTCTGCCATGGGGACAGGCTGAGGGAGCTGAGGGTGTTCAGCCTGGGGAAGAGAAGGCTCCAGGGAGACCTCAGAGCAGCTGCCAGTGCCTGAAGGGGCTCCAAGCTGGCTGCAGAGGAGCTGCTGGCAACGTCCTGCAGGGACAGGAGCAGGGACAATGGTTTGGGATGAGAGCAGAGCAGGTTGAGGTTGGCTGTGAGGAAGAAGTTGTGCAGCAGGAGGCTGCTGGAGCACTGCAGCAGGCTGCACAGGGAGGTGCTTGGGGCCCATCCCTGGAGCTAGGCAAGGTGAGGCTGGGACAGGGCTGTGGGCAGCCTGCTCTGGGTGGGGATGTCCCTGCTGAGTGCAGAGAGTTGGACTGGATGAGCTCTGGAGGTCCCTTCCAGCCCAGACCCTTTCTGTGCCTCCACCAGCCCTGCGAGACAACAGGATCCAGCTGGAGAGGTCCACCCCCAACGAGCTGACCATCAGCATCAGCGACGTGGTGCTGGCGGACGAGGGCGAGTACACCTGCTCCATCTTCACCATGCCCGTGCGCACCGCCAAGGCGCTGGTCACCGTGCTGGGTACGGCCCCGCGCCTCCTGCCGGTGTCCTGTCGGCTCTGCTGCCGCCCCTCGCCTCCTGCCGGTGTCCTGTCGGCTCTGCTGCCGCCCCTCGCCTCCTGCCTGCAGCTCTGCCATTGCCTCTTCCCTGCACCTCTGCTCTTCCTCCTCACCTCCTGCCTGCAGTTCTGCCGTTGCCTCTTCCCGGCACCTCTGCTCTTCCTCCTCTCCTCTTCACCTCCTGCCTGCAGCTCTACCGTTGCCTCTTCCCTGCACCTCTGCTCTTCCTCCTCTCCTCTTCACCTCCTGCCTGCAGCTCTGCCGCTGCCTCTTTCCTACACCTCCGCTCCTCCTCCTCTCCTCCTCACCTCCTGCCTGCAGCCCTGCAGCTCTGCTGCTGGCTCTGTGCCCGCAGCCCGTCCTGGCCGTGGTCATTGCTGCGTCCATCTCTGCCTGCGTCCGTCCCTGGGTGGCAGCACCCGCGCGGCTCAGGATCTGCTGTGTTGCTTCTCTCCTCCCGCAGGAATCCCCCAGAAGCCCCAGATCTTCGGCCACGAGCAGCCTATCGACGAGGAGAAGATCGCTCGGCTGACCTGCAGGTCCTCTGGCAGCAAGCCTGCAGCCCAGCTCCGCTGGAAGAAGGGCAACAAGGAGCTGATGGGTAGGTGCCCGAGCAGGAGTGTGGGCCCTGGGGGGGTGGCTGGAGGACACCGTGGAGGCGAGAGGGCACCAGGGGTTGCAGCTGTGCCCAGCGCTGGGTCAGGCTGGCAACCTGTGGTGCTGACCAGAAAGGGTTTGGAACACTTCCAGGCTCAGAGCCTGCACAGCTTCTCTGGGCAGCCTGTTCCAGAGCCTCACTGCCCTCGTGGGGAAGAAATTCCTTCCTAATGTCTCAGCTGAACTCAGCTGCTCCCAGCCTGAAGCCACCAGCCCTTGCCCTGCCACTCCAGGCCTTTCTACAGGTGTCCCTCTCCAGCTCTCCCCAGGGCCCTTCAAAGCCTGCTCTAAGGTCTCTCCAGAGCCCTTCCCAAGCTGCCATCGACCTCTCCCCACCTTCTACAACTTACCTAATGCATGAGAAGTGCTCTGGGGCCCAGGAGAACAAGGCCAGCAGCACACAAGCCCACGTGGAGCCCCCCAAGCCCACCACCCTGGCACTGGCACTACCAAAGGCGCCTTGGCCACGTGCTCGCAGCCTGGCACTGCCTCCTGCCTCTCACAGCTCCTCTCCTGCCAGCACCCAACTGGTCACAGCACAGCCAGGGCTGGAGCAGAGCTTGGTTCAAGCCTACCCAGTGAAGAACCAACCCAAGCCTCGGCTGCTCTGCAGCTCCCTCCAGCTGGCTCCATGCCCGTCCATGCCAGCACCAGGGTGGCTGCCCAGGTGTCGATGCCTCCAGCTCCTCTGGCAGCTCCCAGAGCCCTGGCACGGCGAGGAGGCTGGGCAGAGGGGGCAGGGGCAGCGTCTAGCAGGGAGGAGACCTCAGGAGCAGGGAGCCCTGGGCCGGTTGGGTGCTTCCTTCTACCTCCTCCCAGAGCAGAGGTAGCCACACCTGGGAGGTGCTCAGCAGCCTTGCTGCTCCCCCTGCTTCTCCCCCAAGCGAGCTGGCCCCTGTGATGCCCCCTCCAAGACTGGCACCACTGCAGGTGGTGGTTGTGAGGTCAGAAACACCCCCCCAGGGGTCTGCAAACCTCTTGGGTGACCTGACCTGTGCCCTGCCCTCTGCCCTCGCAAGAGCTGCGGCTTTTGGTGATGAAGTCACCATGGTTGAGCCCACCCTGGGGGGGGCTTCTCCTGCAGCAGACCAAGCTGCCAGCAGACAACCCTGGCATCACGACCCATGCCAAAGCCTGGGGCACAATGGGGCCAGCAGCAGAGTTCCTGTCCCGTGGCAGCGGTGCCAGTGCCTCCCCTCCCTGTCTGGGCATGCGGCAGGGCAGCTCTGCAGGGCTTGATCCTGGGCATTGTCTCCAAATCCAGCGGTGGCTTCTGCGCCACACCTGGGAGGTGCACTGGCACTGGCACTGCCACAGCCCTGCTCAGCAGCCTCTGCCTCTGCTGGGCTCCTGTCTCCAGCAGCTCTCATGGGCTCCTGTCCCTACAGCTGAGGGCACTCAGGTGGAGGAGGACCCCAACGGGAAGACCTTCACCGTCAGCAGCCGCGTGGAGTTCCGCGTGACCAAGGAGGACAACGAGGCCGAGGTGACCTGCACCGTGGACCACGAGTCCCTGCAGAACGCTGAGAGGTCGACCACCCAGAAGCTGCAGGTCCACTGTAAGTGGCACAGCAGGGCACACACGGGGCAGGGAGGAAGGGCACAGAACCGGAGAGGGGAAGGAGAGACCTCAGCACGGCCCCAGCTGAGGTCGTTTCATTCCAGCTCCTCCTGGGTGGAAAGGGAACTTCAGGAGGCTTTTGTCTTCCTCCAGAGCGTGATTGTGAGCTGCAGGCAGGACACAGAACCAGAGAGTGGTTTAGGTTGGGAGGGACATTGAAGCTTAGCTAGTGGCAGCCCCCTCTGCCACAGGCAGGGACACCTCCCACTAGAACAGGTCGCTCAAGGCTTCATCCAGCCTGGTCCTGAACACCTCCAGGGAGGTTGTGGAGCACAGAAGCACCCAATGTGATCGAAGATCACATTGGGTGCTTCTGTGNCCACCCTCACCCTGTGCCAGGCTCTCACCACCCTCACATCTTTCTGACATCCACTTTCAATCTCCCCTCTGCCACTTCAAACCCATTCCTCCTCCTCCTCCTCTCACTACAAGCCCTTGTCAATAGTCCCTCCCCAGCCCTCCTGTAGCTCCCTTCAGCTCCTACAAGGCCACTCCAAGGGCTCCTGGAAGCCTTCTCCTCTCCAGGCAGCACAGCCCCAACTCTCTCAGCCTGTGCTCAGAGCAGAGCTGCTGCAGCCCTCTCAGCATCTTTGTGGCCCTATCACTGCAAGGCCACTGCCCAGTGGCACATCTGCTGCTGCACACCCTGGGTTTGCCCTGCCTGCCTCCTGTGCCCTCTCTGTCCTCTTCTCCCCCATCCTGCTGTCCCCACTCCCCTTATCCCACACGTCCCAGGGCATGCCAAACGTGAGGGACACAGGAGCTCCCTGAGCACTCTGAACTGCTGCCCCCCAATGCCCCCAGGGACCCTCCCCCTGCCCAAGCACAGCCGGGGGTAGGGTCAGGGTTTGGGGTGCCCCCTGCACAGTGGGGGCAGGCACAGGGGGCACCCACACCCAGCTCTTCCTCTGCTCTTTCAGACAAGCCGACGGCGAAGATCGAGCCACACCCGCAGTACCCGCGGGAGGGAGAGAAGCTGCAGCTGCAGTGCGATGGGCAGGGCAACCCCATGTAAGCCTCCCCATGCCCAGCCCCAGCAGGCCCTGCCAGCTCAGCCTCCCGCTGCCAGCCTCCCGAGCTCACCACTGAGCCCAGAGCAGGACCGTGGCAGGGAGCACTGCGTGGGCTCAGGGCCGGGCACAGCCTGGCACCGTGGGATCGTTTGGGTTGGAGGAGGTGACTTGAGTGCAGTCCTTAGCCTGACACTGCCAGGGCATGGCCAAGCCATGGCTCTCAGCACCACATCTCCACAGCTTGGAAAACTCCTCCAGGCATGAGGTGCTCCAGCACTGCCCTGAGCAGCCTGGGCCAGGCCTGGACAACCCTCAAGGGGCAGAAATTGTTCCTCGTGACCAACCTGAACCTACCCTGGGGCAACCTGAGGCCATTCCTCTTGTGCCATCTCTTTCCTTGACAGAAGAGTCCAACCCACACCTGGCTGCAGCCTCCTCTTAAGGAGCTGTAGAGAGCAATGAGGTCTCCCTTCAGCATCCTCTTCTTCAGCCTCACCACCCCCAGCTCCCTCAGCTGCCCTTCTCCAGACCCTTCCCCACCTTTGTCACCCTTCTCTGCCCTGCCCCAGCTTCTCAATGTCCTGGCACCGAGGAGCCCAAACCTGAACTGGTCTCCAGTGCCAGGCTGTGGAGAACAGGCCAAGCCTTTGTCCTCTCCCAGGAGCAGTAAATTCCTCCTGGCTCATCCCTAAATGTTCTTCATCCCCTCCTGCTGGAATCCTCCCACGCCCTCCCCTCCTTGTCCCCTCCACTACCCAGCCGTGGGGGGTGGGGGATGGGACTTGCTCTGCCCCAGGGCACGGAGGGGAGCAGGCAGCAGTGCCCAACCTTTGCCCATCCCACAGCCCCCAGGAGTTCCTGTGGGAGAAGGAGGGCAGCGACGTACCCCTGCAGCTCAGCTCCGACAGTGTCCTCCTCTTCCCCTTCCTCAACAAGAGTGACAGTGGCACCTACGTCTGCACTGCCACCAGCTCCATGGGCAGTGTGGTGGCCAAGTACAACCTGGACGTCAGCGGTAAGCAGGGCCCCTGGTGGCATCCAGCTCCTGCCAGCAGGCACTGCGTGGCACAGCCACCTCTATCCCAGCTGCATCTTGCATCTCCCCCTGAAGGGGGCTGTGGTGGGAGCTGGGGGGGATGGGGTGGGGGGTGTGGTACTGGCAGGGTGGGGGTGAGTGGCTGGGTGCATGCAGCAGGGGCTTGGCTTGCTGGCTGCATCCCAGCTCCTCCAGGCACATCTGGCAGCCCCAGCCTTGCCCCTGCTCTGTGGGGCTGCTGCCACGGGGGCCAGAAGGGCAGAGAGCACTTTGAGGGGGGGTCAGGGTGGGGACACAGGCATGGCCCAGGCTGAGCTCAGCCCCTGGAGCTCCTGGTGAGGAGCAGGAGAAGCTGTGGCAGGGAAGCTGCCAGCAGAGCTCTGCAGGGGTCTCTGGGGCAGGGGGCAGAGGCTGCCTGTACTCCTTAGCCTGGCACAGGCAAGAGGCCTCTGTGTGTCCCCACCCTGAGCCACAGAGCATTTCCAGATGGTGCCAATCTCTCCCAACCACGAGGTGCCCTGGCAGCCCTGTGCCAGGCTCCTGGAGATGAGGCCAATGGTTCCCCCTGTCCTCGTGTGCCACGTCCCTGGTGCCTGCCACCCCTCAACACCAATCGTGGCGTGGGACACCTCCACCACCATCCCCTTGCCACCTGGCTGTGCCATGCCCTCGTGTTTGCTGTCACTGTGCCATGTGTCACCACCTGTGTCACGCAGGGCTGCCAGCGCTGCTGCCCTGGCTCCCTGCTCAGCAGCTTTTCCGTGTTGCTTCCCTGTGGTGCTGGCATCAGGGGTGAGATTTTCCTCCTCTTCTGCCCAAACTTTTGCCATCTCTCTTCTCTCTGCCAGCCTTGGACTTCTCCTCTTCCAGCACTCCAACATGCTCCAGCTCTTCCCTTTCCCATTTCCATTCCCTCTCCTCCTGTTCTGGGCACTCTTGGCATCCTGCCCCTGCATCATGGCTGTGGGTAGATAGAACCCATGGCAGCAGTGGCACCTTGGGCACCCTGTTCCTCTGAGTCCTCCTCTTCTGCCTGCCTAGGATGAGCCCCAAAGTGCCCAGCCCTGCACAGTCATCCATCAACTTTTGTGCCCTCTCATCCCCCTCGATGCAGGCTCTGCAGAGGAAGCTGGTTCCTGAGCATGGCTGTGAGTGGGCAGCAGCACCCAGAGCCCTCCAGTCCCATCCAGGAGCGCAGCAGCCCATAGGGTGCTCAGCACCCACCCACCCACAGGCTCACGGCAGCAGCCAGGGTGCTTGATGCCATCCGTGAGCAGATGGCACCCAGAATGCCACTGTCCCTCACCCAGCTGGTGTCATAGCCCCAGCAGAGGAGCACCACATCTGGGCTTGGTTCTCCTTGTCAGCTCCCACATCTCTTCCTCAGAGCCACTCTGGCCCTGGGCACCGTCTCTGGGGTAGGTGCCCTGTCCAGCAACCACCTTGCTCGGCAGCGAGGGGGAGCGGGGACGGAGCAGCCCCAGAGGCTGGATGTAGGTGGCACCTCGGGTGGCACCTCATGCTGGGTGGTGCTCTCCAGACACCACACTGCCAGGGCTCCCAGATAGGGGAGTCTCAGTGGGGTCCTTCATGAAGGGTGCTGGGGGAGAGCTGCTCCCAGCAGCACATCCCAGAGCACAGCGGCAGGAGGAGTGGGACCCGTGGCTGAGAAGTGCTTCAGGGAAGGAGCCGAAAGGAAAACAGCTCCCGTCAGGATGGGGGAGGGGCTGGGGGTCCCCTTCCGTGGGTGCCTCCCTGGCACCTCCCCGGGGTTGATTTGTGTGCCTGTGTTTTGTCCTCCCCAGATCTTTCCCAGCTCCCCACCCCACACGTTCACTCCACTCCAGCCCCTCCGCCGGGCCCTTCCCAGCCCTCCTCTCATGCATCCATGGCCACCGCTTCATCCTTCACTCCAGCTCCCATCCAAGGTACCGTAACCTCAGCTCCTTTTATCTGCCTTTACGGACCCCAGCACGGCAGGAGAAGCTCCACAGGAGATGCTCCTCGACCAGGGACATCCTTACCACACCCGCGGTGCCCAGTCAGGCTGCCTTGTGCGGCTGCCCGCGGGCAGGGGTGGCCTCGGCAGCCACCGTCGCAGAGCTTCGGGGCGGTGCTGTGCGACCGAGAGCCGAAGTGGCGGAGCCTGGGCTGCAGGAAGGTCCTTCCACACCTCTTCCTGGCAGGTTGTGGTAGCTGCAGCCTGTTCCTTGTGTCCGTGTGAGATGTTGTCCCTCTGTCCTGTCACCTCCCCCTCGTCTTTCCCACCCCCTCGTGTCAATGCCTCCGAACCCCACTGAGCTGCCAGGGCACAGCAAGAGGAGCAAGGAGGATCCTGGCACAGGCAATGCTGCAGGATGTGCCTGACTTGGGACTGATCCTCGGGGTGCCACCTTCCCTGGGGTGCTGTCACCTCCTGGGGAGCAGTTGTGGCCATGCCAATCTGTGTATCGCCTTCCTGCTGGCACAGCACAGCCCTGCCACCTACTCAGCCCTGCCACCTGCTCAGCCCCTGTTTGCCCCCAGGAAGGATGAGGAGGTGGAGTCCTGGCTGTACGGGCAGGCAGAGGCACCTCAGGCTGCACAGAGCATGTTGGCACTGCTGTTCTCTGGGCACATCACAGGCAGCAGGGCACAGGGTGTGGCTTTGCCCGTCGCAGCTCTTCCCAGCTGCCTCCTGCCCGGGCAGGGCTCCCAGGGCAGCTGTGGGGGCTCAGCTCAGCTCCCCGCAGGAACTAATACCTCTGGCTCTGGCTTTTTCCTCCTTGCTTCCCCTGCTGCCTTCCCTTTTCTTCCTCCCACCTCAACAGCTCTTACCCTGCAGCAGGATCCAGTTGACGGCACCAAGCCAAGCAGGATTGGGCCCTGCAAAGTGCCCACCTGTAGCCGCGGGCAGCCTGTGCTGCAGAGCAAGGAGCTGCAGCCTCTCCCTGTCTCTTTTCTCTCCCTTTGCCACCTGGGCAGATGCCAGTCCGGTGCCCTCCACGTCCAGCACATACCACGCGGTGATCGGCGGGGTGGTGGCCGTCATCGTCTTCCTCCTGCTCAGTCTCCTCATCGTCCTGGGGCACTACCTGATCAGGCACAAAGGTAGGGGGCAGCACGGGGAGGGCACTCAGACAGGCCCCCTGTGCCGTGTGGGAGCAGGTGGCGCAGGGCTCCTTTCCTGCTCAGAGGGGCTCGGGAGCCAAGGGGTGAAGGGAGGCAGCTCAGTGCCCTGCAGACCTGCCCCGTGCCTGCATTACCCAGCACAGCCCTGCTGGGTCTCAGGGACTGCTGCCCGTGCCCATGCTAGCACTGGCCTTAGCGTGGAGTGAGTCCTTGGAGCTGGGCAGGACCAGGTGGAGGCAGCTCCTACCCTATTTCTTCATCTCTCCTTCACGACTTGGCACCCACTGCCCCTGGACTGCCCACGACGCCATCTCCACCTGTGCCTGGTCTCACCTTCTCCCTCTCTGCCCTCCTCACTGCCCCTTGAGCCCTTTGTCTTCCTCCTTGCCCTCCACCGTTGCCATCTCCCCATCCCTGCCCTCTCATCCGCCCAGCAGGTTTGTGCCTAAGCCACGGGCAGACGATCACCTCCAGACACCGGCAGCCCCCCGCAGAGGTGATGTGTGAGTAGAGCCCCACCCCCACCCCTGCCTCCATCCCTGCCCTGCCAGCCCCACGGAGCTGCCGCCTCTGCCCCCGCACCGAGCTGGCTCCAGGGCAGCTGCAAGCGGAAGCCTCCTTGCGGGTGCAGCTGTGCAGGACAAGCCTCTGGCTTCCCGACGGGGACAGGGGCGCAGGCAGATGGGGAGAGTGCAGGGAGACCTGCCCGGAAGTGCAGGCAAGAGCTGCTGCCTGCCCGCAGGGAGGCCCCAGGCAGGGCTCGTGGCAGGGACTCCGATGACTTTTCCATTGCAGGCCAGACCCGGAGGATTTCCTTTCACCTCTGCTTTCCAGGCAGCCTCAACCTCCCCCCCTGCTTGCGTGGGAGTGAGGATGCCTGCAGGGCCGCCCTGCCTGTGACGCTGCATCCCCTCCTCCTCTCCCCATCCAGGTACCTACCTGACCCACGAGGCCAAGGGCTCCGACGATGCCCCCGATGCCGACACTGCCATCATCAACGCGGAGGGCGGCCAGGCCGGCGGCGACGACAAGAAGGAATATTTCATCTAGGGGGGGGCATGGGAGAGAGCCAGAACCGGAGCCACCGCACCCCGATGGAAACGGCAACGAGACCACAAACCCCACACACCCCAACGGATTTTCTCTGGCGCCCGGCACAGGCGGACGGACGGACATGAGGGATGGCAGGACGAGAGCGGAGGGCAACCAGCCCCGCGAGGTGGCGAAGCTGCTTGGACTTGTACAGAGCGCGGCCGCTGCGGCCACGGCCTCGCACGCTTGCTTGCTCCTCACCCCTGCCACCGGCGCTCGCAGAACGAGCAGTGAGCGACCTCCTGCAGTGAGCAACCTCTTGCAGCGAGTGAGCAACCTGCTGCCTCTTGCAGTGAGCAACCTCTTGCAGTGAGCGAGCAACCTCTTGCAGTGAGCGAGCGACCTCCTGCCTCTTGCAGTGAGCAACCTCTTGCAGTGAGCAAGCAACCTCCTGCAGTGAGCAACCTCTTGCAGTGAGTGAGCAACCTCCTGCTTCTTGCAGTGAGCAGCCTCTTGCAGTGAGCAAGCAACCTGCTGCCTCTTGCAGTGAGCAACTTTCTGCAGTGAGTGACCTCTTGCAGTGAGCGACCTTCTGCCTCCTGCAGTGAGCAACCTCTTGCAGTGAGCAAGCGACCTGCTGCCTCTTGCAGTGAGCAACTTTCTGCAGTGAGTGAGAGGAGAAGGAGGAGGTTGGCCTCTGCTCCTGCCTCCTGCAGTGAGCGAGTGACCTCCCTCCCTCCTCCCTTGGACCTCCGCTTCGGTTTTGTGGCTGCTCTTGCTTTGGGCCCTGAGCTGGGATGTTGGCTGGGGTTGGTGTAGCTCTTTCCTTTGTTTCTCTCAATTTTGGGTTTCTTTGACATCCAAGGATAAAATCAGCTCCAGGCCCTGGTGCAAGCTCGAGGGCAGCTGTGGGAGGTGGGGGGGCCACCTCTGTCCCAGAACACTGGCCCCACACCTCCCCCTGCCAGCCCAGAGCTGCCTTCCCATCGCTGCCTCCAGTCTCGGCCGCTGCGTGGCAGCCCCAGCCCTGGCTGGCACAGGGAGCATGGCAGAGGCTGGGGTGCCAGCAGGCAGCGTCTCTGCCTCCGAGGTCTTGGCAAGCAGCTGGGAGGGAGCTCAGGCCCCCGCCCTCATTTTGTCCTTGGTGGTCGGCGTGGAGCAGTGTCCGTGCGGGGCGGGGGAGCTGTCCTCCCGCCGTAGATGTGTGAGGGGGAGATGAGCTTCCAGGGTGGGAACCGCTGAGGCCCCCCAGAGAGCCTGCGAGCTGCCCAGTGCTGCAGCCCCGCGGTCCCACCCCAGCGGGAGGGGGGAGGGCAGAGATTTGGGGGCAAACCCAGAGAGAGGAAGCCCCAAGGCGACAGATCCTTGTGTCGGGAACATCGATTGAAGTCATCTATTGAGACGTTCAGTGCAGGGGGCAGCTGTGCTGGCAGCGCTGGGCAGAGCCAAGGCAGGGGGGGATCCATCACCACATCCCTCCACCTGACTGGCTCTGGGCTCTAGCCTCTGGGAAGGTGCTTTAGACCTGAGGGTGCTTCGGCCAGAGGTGGCAGAGATGGTGGCAGTACAGGAGGTGACAGTGCAGGCAGCCCTGGAGCGCTGTGAGCCTTGGGCTTGCTGCTCTCCAGGGGCCCAGCAGGGAGGGGCTGCACCAGGTCTGCCGCTTGCTTGGGGCTGCCTGGTCCCCTTCCCCGGGTTGCAGTCAGCAGTGTGCCAGAGATGCCCAGGTCAAGTGTCTGGGCACTTTAGGGGTCTCCCAGGAGGCTGGGGGCTTGCCCTGCCTCCTGCCTGCTTCGCTGTCGCTTCCAAGGTGAAACCAAGAAGCTTTCCCAACCTTTCCAGGGGTTCTGTTGGCCCACCCCAACCACACACCCACAGGATGGGGCTGCCAAGGGATCTGTGCTGCCAGACTCCACCTCTCACCTCGGAGTGAGGCTTTGTCACCATCCCAGCAGCTCTTGCTGTGGGCACAAGGAGTTTGCTGAAACCACCCTTTGGCTGGGGCACCCCTTTGGGTTGTCTGGAGGAGAAGAGCTCCATGGGAAGGAGCAAAAGCCCTTGGTGGGTAACCCTACCTTGGAGGCAGAGGAAGAGCTCATGTCCTCTGCTGTGGGGCACCAGGTGCCCATGAGGCAGGTTGGTGATGCTGCCATCTAGATCCTGCAAGCACATGGCACAGGGAGGAGGCTGTGGGGAAGCCATGGCAGAGCAGGTGGAGCTGGGAGGTAGCTGGGACCAGCCACAAGAGGAAGAAGAGGCAGAGCACAGTGGCAGGCCTGGAGTGTGCACGGGCACAGGCAGGAGTGGGTTCTCCATGGGTCAGGAGCCTCTGGCCAGCAGGGTACCAGTGCCATCTGTGGAGCCTTTGCACGTGAGGAATAAACCTGGCACTGCTCCCTGTGCTTCCTCCCTGCCCATCACTGGAGGAGGAGGAGGAGAAGGAGGAGGTTGGCCTCTGGTCTCATGTTGTGGCTGGTTTGGAGGGCTGTAGCTATTGCTGGCAAAGATAAGGCTGCAGATGCTGGTGCCAGTAAGCACCCAGCACACATAGGCCCAGGCCTGGCACCATGTGTGGGCACCATGCATCAGCTCCTGAAGCCACCCTGCAGGCACCTGCTAGTGACTGCAGCTCAGTCTCCTTGTAAAGCCCCAGCCTGGGGCCAAGGAGGGAAGGGGCTAAGTGCCCCCTGGCAGCTGAGGCTGCGTAGGGAGTGTTGTGCCCCTCCGAGGCAGCATGGGCACAGCCTTGGCTGGTTCATCCCCAGTGCTGCTGCTCCAAGGGCTGGCACCGGTGGTCACTGCCTTGCCCTGCTGAGAGAAGTCAGGGTTTGGTCTTTCTGTGATGCCAACGCAGTACAGGACCTGGCAGGGTGTAGCACAGGGAAAGACTGGGCACGGGGCCCTGGGGCATGACCTGCCTGAAGCAAAGGATGGCCCAAGTGCCACCTCGGTGGGTCCTGTGTCCTGCGGCCGCAGCCAGGGGGCTGAGCAACGGACACAGGCTCTGCAGGTCCTGGGAGCAGTCAGGGCATGGGCATGAGGCTGTGCCAGGGCAGGAGCCAAGGGGCTTTAGAAGATGGCAAGGCAGTGGCAGACCCACGGGCACGGGGGCGATGGGAGCCCCGTGTCACGTGTCAGGAGTGGCAAATCCACCAGGTGCTTTGTGTGGAGAGGGGATGGTGAGGGGTGTTGGGGCACATCACGGTGTGGGGAGGGGCAGCAATGGGGCACGCAGGGGGATGCAGAAACCACTCTGCAGCTTTGAGGCTTTGGTGGTGCCGTGGGTGCAAGATTTGGGGAGGCTGGGGGCAGGCTGGGGGGTAGCAGGTGTTGGAGGGGTGAATGTGCCGTGGCACAGGCGGGCAGAGGAGCATGCCATGGGTGTCAGCTACTCGCTGCACCACGCCACGAGGGGGACACGAGGGAGTGACCCCGTGCTTGGGCCCCCGTTGTAGGTGCATGTGGCACCGTGGAACATAGCCCCGGGGCTGCCGCAGGGTGTCGGGCACCTGCTGAGTGCCAGAGGTGACGTGGATCGTGTGGAGGAGCAAGAAGCTGCACCTTGGTGCCTGGGGGTGACACCACACAAGGAGGTGGCAGGAGGGTGGCATCGCTGCGGCTGCTGGCAGATGGGCGGCACCGCAGAGGGGAGAAGCGACAGGGCAGGTGGTGCTGCTGGAGTGGCGACGCGAGGGACGTGCTGAGAGGGCACTGAGCTCCTGCCCTTCCCTGCTGGCACTGCATGGCTGGGGCCAGCCCAGGACACAGCCACCCCCCACCTCCCCCCTTAGCCGTCAGTGGCCGCGGGGAGCACAGGTTGGGGGGGGGTGGGGGGGAGGGTCCTCGTTGGCCACGCAGGCAGGGACCTCCAGACTCACCTCCATCCACCCTGTGCCACTCAGCGCTGGGTCCGGGGCATCCAAACCAGCAGGCAGCTGGGGCGGGGGGAGCTGGCAGCCAGCGGCCCCGGGCGGGCACTGAACGCTCAATAGACAGAAAGCCATAGGCGCAGGGAGCTCGGGCGGGGCAGGGCAGAGGAGGGGCTGTGTTGTTGTGCTGTGTTCTTGTCTGTACATACGAAAAACAAAGGGAGACAGCGACCGTGGATGTGACTTTATAACCTTTCTAATAATCCCTGTGCTAATCTCGGAAAAGAATCCTGCAAATATACCTGGATTACACAAACCTCCCTGGCTGCGCCCCCTGCGCCGCCCCCTGCGCCGACCCCCGGCCCGGGCTGCCACCCCACGGCCCCCGACTGTCACCCCTCGCCTCGGCTGCCACTTCCCCCCATCCCGACTGTCACCCCCTGGCCCCGACTGCCACCCTCCAGCACCGGCTGCCACCCCCCGAGGGTGAGGGACAGGCAGGGGAAGGGGCAGAGCTCAGCCTAGGGTGGGGGGGACAGGACCCCAAGGCTGATCCCCAGCGCCCGGCGTGGCTGAGCCCAGGGCACTGAGCTCACGGCGCTGTCCCCAGCCCCCACCCAGCCGTCACTGCAGGGATCCAGATTGTCTCAGCTCCTCCCAGCCTGTGGAACAGCATCAGCCACAGAGGTGCTGGGTGGAGATCTCGGAGGTGATTAAGTCCAATCAACCCCACCATGGGCACCAAACCCTGGTGCCAAGTGCCATGGCCACAGGGTTCTGGAGGACCTCCAGGCATGGGCACTTCACCACCTCCCTGGGCAGCCTGGGCCAGGCCCTGACCACTCTGGCAGGACACAAATTACTCCTCGTGGCCAACCTGACCCTCCCCTGGCACAATTCCAGGCCATTTCCTCTGCTTCCATCACCCAAGACTGGGGAAAGAGCCAAACCCCCACCTCACTGCAGCCTCCTCTCAAGAAGCCATAGAGAGCAACAAAGCCTCCCCTCAGCCTTCTCCAGCCTCAACATCATCATTGTTAATCCCTTGAGGCCTCCCCAGTCGCACTCCTCCTCTAGGAACACTCTCACCAGGCATGAGAGCCACCAGCTGCCGGCAGGCTGCAGCCCGAGGAGGCTGTGAGTCAGCCCCGATGCCGCAGGGAGAGCTGGCAGGATCTGGTGGCCTCTCACCAGGGCATCCTGAGGAAGGGCTGCAGATTTCCTCGCCCTGTGGGAGCCGTGCCCAGGCCGTGCTGCCGCGGGGGGTCCCCTCGCCTGCTGCCCCCATCCCACAGCCGAGTCTGTGCGCGGCTGGCACCCCTGGAGCTGCACCCGCTTGAGCTCGGGGCAGCCGCAAGAGGCGTCCCCGGTGCCGGTAAATCAGGCTGGTGATGAGCTCAAGGTGCTCTGCCAAGAGCTGATTGCTTCCTTCCCGAGCAGCCCCCGGCTTGTGCCAGCCACTCGCCGCCTTTCCCGGCAGCCCCGGGGCCGCCTGCTTCCTCCAGGCCCTGGCACAGGGGCTTGCCAGGCCGGGGGGGCTGCGGTGAGCTGTTATCTGCCGAGCACAGCCCCTCCCCTGCGCCGCGGGAGGGGCAGAGAGAGCAGAGGCTCTGACAGGCACCACGGCTCTTGGAGAGTGGGCACTCTTCTGTGGGCACCCTTGAACCTGCACCACTGGGCACAGCACTCTGCCGCACACAGCACCCATCAGAGACCACCAGAGCCAGAGGAGTGGGTGCCAGCCTGGGACACACATCATGGGCAACTGCATCCCGGTGGTGAGTGCTTCCTCTGCCCCTTCTGCCCAGTGATTTCCCATCCTCCTGGGCATGAGGGCTGCGGCCACCATGTGTGTGACCACCACCTGTATGCCCAGAGCTGAGCAGAGCCACAGCTCATAGTAGGTACTGCCAACAGACAGCGGCAGATGGCTCGGTGGGGTTGGTGGCCATCTACTGCAAGGTCTGCACTCACCCATTGCAGGGTCTGCACCCACTTACTGCAGCGTTGGCACCCATCTGCTGTGGGGTTGGCACCCCCCCCCCCCCCCGCCCCCGGCTCTGCAGCCCTCCTCTGAGGCTGTAAGGAAATTTGTGCTTCCCTGTGCCGCGGTGTCAGCCTGGGGCCATCCTGCAGCCCCGAGGCACCAGCGGCAGGTGGCCTCCTCCCTGCCGTGTGTCACTGCCTGATAAATCGCCAGGCTCAGACTGTGCCAGGGCTCTGAATCCCCTGGCATTGGCAGGGCAGCAGGTCCATGGGGAGAGGAGGGGGTGGTAGTGCCTCAAGTGATGACATTGGGCACCTGCGGTCCCTGCTTGATGCCCACCTGCAGAGCCCCAGCACCCTGCAGAACGGAACCATCCTGGAGCTGTGGGACATGGACTTCAACCTCTCCTACGCAGACTTCAACCTCTCCTACGTCTATGAGTCCTTCACAGACTACAACTCTGTGCCCTGCCACAACCACTACTGTGCCCACTTCCAGCGCGTGGCTCCCACCTTCCTGGCTGTCACCTGCGCCGCGGCTGCCCTGGGCACTGGAGCGCTGCTGCTGGCCCTGGCCAAGCGGCCCCACGCCTGGCGCTGGCCCCACAGCCGAGTGCTGGTGGCCCAGCTGGCGGTGGGGACGGGTCTCTTTGCCGCCCTGCTGCCACTAGTGGCGGTGGGCATTGGGCAAGGTTGGCGGCTGGGCAGCGTGCTCTGCAAGCTCACCCACCTGCTGTGGCACTGGAGCCTGTTTGCACAGGGGCTGCTGGTGGCCACCAGCTCTTTCTGCACTGCCTGGGCCCGCTGGGACTCCCGGAGCCAGCGGCTGGCTGCGGCTGTGTGGGTCTGGGCACTGCTGCTGGCAGTGCCAGCGGCGCTCAACAGCGGCACGGTGGCAGCTTCGGAGCCGATCTGCATCTACCGGAGCGTGGACGTCCTGTCCCCGGTGTACCTGCTGCACCTCATCCTCTGCCTCTGCCTCTTCCTGCTGCTGCCAGCAGCGCTGGTGGTGGCGACCGCGGCCGTGCCACAGCTGAAGGCAGGCTGGGAGCCTGGCATCGGCGTGAGCTGGCTCTTCCTTGTGCTCTGGTTGCCCTATGGCGTGGGGCTGGCCGTGGATTTTCTGCTGCAGGCTCGGCTGCTGCAACCTACCTGCGGCACCTTCCAGCACTTTGACTTCGTGCTGGGGCTGAGCCAGGGGCTGGGGGTGCTGCACTGCTGCCTGGGGCCGGTCGCGCTGCTCGCCCTGCGGCTCTGCCAGCCGCGGGAGGCTGCCAGCGGCTGAGCTCCGGCCGCTGCCCGCTGAAAGGCTCCCGGCGCTGTCGTTTGGCCCCGCAGGACCCAGGGGAGGGCAGTGCGGGCCCCTTGCAGAATCCCAGGATCACCGAATCGTTGTGGTTGAAAAGAGCAAGCAGGCAGGAGCTGACTCATGCCCCTCAGCTCCTCCACGGCAATAAAACACCCTAAGGAACCACCTCCTCGGGCAGCCTCTGCCAGTCTTTGAGAAACCTTTCAGTGAAGAAGTCGCTTCTAATGTTCAACCCGAACCTCCCTTGGGGCAACTTGAGGTTATCTCCTCTTGGCCTGTCCCTACCCAACCCCTACCTGACTGCGGGGAGCTGCAGAGAGCAGTAAGCTCTTCCCTCAGCCTCCTCCAGCCTCACCACTCCCAGCTCTTCTCCAGACCCTTCCCCAACTTCTTTGCTCTTCTCTGTCCCTGCTCCAGCCCCTCAATCCTTCTGGCAGTGAGGACCCCAAACCTGACCCCAGGATTCCAGCTGTGCCCCCGCGGTGCCCAGCACAGGGGTGTGATTTCTCCCCTACTGCTGCTCACCAGCCCTACTCTCCAAGCACAGTTCCTCTCCTTCCTCCAGCCCTTCCTTGGGGTCTCAGCCACACTCTTTGGGGCCAGAAGCCCAAATTTGCTGGCTTGCCTCAAGCATCTCACAGGGGGTGTCAACCCCGAGGCTCAGCCCCCCCCAGCTCCATGAGGACCTTCGGGTTGGCAGGGAGGGCAGCGTGGTCGAGGGGTGGTGTTCACTACCTCCTGCCAAACCCAGGTCAGCTTCTGGTCCAGGATAAGCCCATGGGAGTCACACACAACAGCCCCAGCTGCCAGAGCCTCACCCATATCCGTCAATGGCAGGGGCTGGGAGGTGCCGGGGGGAGGGGGGGGCGGGAGGGGTGATAATCATCACCTCCGGCCAGGCTGCCGTGGGCTGAGGACCGGGAAGCAGGAGGTGTCTCCTCCTTGTGCCTCCGCATTGGTAGGAGAAGCTGCTCCTGAGAGTCTGCTGCTCATCAGCGGTGAGCTGCACCCAGCGCCGGAGGCAGCTGAGCCCTGCCTGGCCCACGAGGGACAGCCACGTGGGGTCACAAGGCCCACGGGCGTATGGATAGACAGCTGGGGGATGATCATGGAATGGTGGGGTTGGAAGTGACCTCTGGAGATCAACCAGTCCAATCTCCGTGCCAAAGCAGGGCCACCCAGGGCAGGGCACAGAGGAACACACCAGGGAGGGTCGGAAAGTCCCCAGAAAGGAGGCTCCACAACCTCTCTGGGCAGCCTGCTGCAGGGCTCCAGCACCCTCACACCAAGGAAGTTCCTCCTCATGCTCAGGTGGAACCTCCTGGGTTCCACTTTGTGTCCACTGCCCCTTGTCCTGTCACTGGGCACCACTGAACAGAGCCTGGTCCCTCCTTCCTGCCCCCCTCACAAGCACTCTTTACATCTTGCAGAGATGGACCACGGGGGTCAAGCAATGAGGAATCAGCACATGCAGAGCTTACTGCTAGGTTGGGGGGCATGGAAGGGGCTGGGAGTGGTGAGACAGCAGGAGTGGAAGCTGGTGGACTAACTGCCTCCCTGAAATGCTTACACACCAGTGCATAGAGCATGGGGAATGAGCAGGAGGAGCTGGGGATCTGTGTCAGGCTGAGTGACTGTGATAGAACTGCATCACTGAGACACAGTGGGACAGCTCCCACGGCTGGAATGTTGCCATGGATGGCTCTGGACTGCTCAGCAAGGACAGACCAGCAAGGTGAGGTGGGGGAGCTGCCCTCTGTGTGCAACAGCAACTGAAACGTGCTGAGCTCTGCCCAAGGCAGGAGGCAGAACAGGTTGCAAGCTTGTGGGTAAGAATTAGGGGATGTGGAAAATGAGATGGAATTGTTGTAGGCATCTACTGTAGACCACCAGACAAGAGGAAGATGTCCATGAGGCCTTCTGCAGACAGCTGGAGGTACCCTCTAGAGCTAACTCCTTGGTGCTCATGGGAGACTTCACTCACCCTGATGTTTGCTGGGAGCTTCACACAGCCAGGCACAGGCAGTCCAAAAGGCTCTTGCAGTGCATCAGTGACAACTTCCTGATGCAGGTAGTGGATGAACCAACAAGGAGAGGTGCACTGCTGGACCTTGTTATCAACTAATAAAGAGGGACTGGTTGAGGACACTAAGGTCAGGAACAGCCTTGGGGACAGTGTTCAGGACATGGTGGAGTTTAGTATTCTACAGGGTACAATCAGACCAAGAAGTAGAATTGCAACCCTGGGCTTCTGCAGAGCTGCCTTTGTGCTCTCCAGGGACATGCTGGCAGCAGTCCCATGGGCTAAGGCTCTGGAGGGGAAAGGAGCCCAAGAAAGTTGGCTAATTTTTAAAGACCACTTCCTCCTAGCCCAAGCCAGGTGTGTGCCCCTGAGTAAAACATCAGTCAGACGTGCCAGGAGAGCTGCATGGCTGAGCAAGGAGCTCCTGAAGGAACTCTCAGGGAAGAAAGAAACTTCCAACTCATGGGAGAAGGGATTGGTCNGGAAGCCTGGAGGAGGGAGTGCTCCCCACTGCTCAGTGCAGACTGGGTTAGGGATCAGTTACACAACTTAAACATTCACAAGTCCATGGGCCCTGATGAGCTGCACCCAAGGGTGCTGAGAGAACTGGCTGAGGTTATTGCTCTGCCACTCTCCATCATCTTTGCCAACTCGTGGCAGACAGGAGAGGTGCCTGAGGACTGGAGCAGAGCCAATGTCACCCCAGTCTTCAAAAAGGGCAAGAAAGAGGTTCCAGGGAACTATAGTCCAGTCAGCCTCACCTCCATCCCTGGAAAACAATGCAGCAGAAGAGGTTCTGCCTCAACACAAGAGGGAACTTCTTTACTGTAAGGGTCTCAGAGCACTGGCCCAGGCTGCCCAGAGAGGTTGTGGAGTCTCCTTCTCTGGAGCCTTTCAAGACCTGTCTGGATGTGTTCCTCTGTGATCTGTGTTAGTTAGTATTGTCCTGCTCTGGCAGGGGGGTTGGACTCAATGATCTCCTTGGGTCCCTTCCAACCCCTAATACCCTGTGATCCTGTGATCCCACTCTTCAGACATTTGAAAACACCAATGAGATCTCCTCTTGGCCCTCTGATGGAGGAGCACAAGTCCATGGCTGGGACCTGCTCAGCCATGGAGTCCATGGCACATGAGGAGCTGCCCCAGCTGAGCCAACCCTGCAGGACCTGGAGGCTCAGCCCTGGTGAAGTGAGGACTGACCTGGTGGGGACTGAGTCCACAGCATCCCCCAAAAGGCAACCAAGAGCACCCCACTGTTGCCCTGCCACGAGCCACCCTCAGCCTACCCTTTCCCCACAGCCCCAGCCTCGAACCCCCCAAGCCCAGCAGCTAACCCAGCACCATCCTGCTGCAGCCCGGGGCAGACGAAATCCTGTCCCTTGCCAACCTCGGCAGGGGACAGAGTCTGCTGCGTACCAGCCCCACTGGCTTGCAGGACACACGGACACCTTGAGAGGACGCAGGACCTTTGGCCGCTTGGCTTTGCTGTGGTTTCTTCTGCCACCTGGTGCCCGCAGCTCTGGCTTCAGGCTCCAGCCCTTTGACCAGGACGTGTGGGGCAGAGGCTGAGGAGGTGCCCAGGAGCTGCAGGGCAGGCTGAGGCATCTTCCCCTGTGCCTCTCAGAGGAGTCGGGATAGAACCGGGTCACCCCCGCGGGTGGTTTGCAGGGAGGGGCAGAGAGATGACGCCACGTGGCCAGGTGCCCCCACCAGCCGAGTGGGCATGCTCCAAGAGCACGGTGCCAAGGGGGAGCCTCATGTGGGCAGATGACACAGGGTCTTGTGGCACGGCCCCATGACAGCGTGAAATTACTCCTCCCGGGCACGCCGAGCAGCCAGGGATGGGATTGGGGGGGACGCAGCTCCCCTCCCACCCTCCAGCCCATAAAACCCACAGGCAGCTGCCCCACGCCCAGGGAACTCCTCTCGCAGCACCATGGCAGTGCACGGGACCGTGGCCCATCTGCAGCTCTGTCTCGCTGTCCTAGCTGGGCTCTCAGGGATCGTGGCCCAGGAAGGTAGGGGCGATGCCAGGGGACAGGAGCTGGCACAGGGCGGGTCCGGGGGGGACGCGGCGGCAGCTGCCAGAGCCCTCTGCTTTGTGCCAGAGCCTGGGCAGCGGCGCTGGAGGACGCCGGAGCAAGGCTGGGGGCAGCAGAGGGGATGTCAGGGATGCGGAGTCACCAGAGGGGGACAGAGGAAGGCTCAGGGGCAGTCAGAGTGGGCTGTAGGACACTCCCAACCTCCCACCACATCGCCTCTGTCATCCCCCAGACCTCTACCGCAAGGTCTTTGTCTTCCGGAAGGACCCCAGCGACGCCTTCGTGCTGCTGGAGGCCAGGCTGGAACAGCCCCTGCAGAACTTCACCGTCTGCCTGCGCTCCTACACCGACCTCTCCCGGCCCCACAGCCTCTTCTCCTACGCCACCAAGGCGCAGGACAATGAGATCCTCCTCTTCAAGCCCAAGCCCACAGAGTACCGGTTCTACGTCGGGGGCAAATTTGTCACCTTCCGCGTCCCCGAGGGCCACGGGGACTGGGAGCACGTCTGTGCCGGCTGGGAGTCGGCCACCGGCGTCGCCGAGTTCTGGCTCAACGGCAAGCCCTGGCCCCGCAAAGGGCTGCAGAGGGGCTACACGGTGGGGGTGGAGGCAGCCGTCATGCTGGGGCAGGACCAGGACACCTTCGGGGGCGGCTTCGACTTGTACAACTCCTTCTCGGGGGAGCTGTCCGACGTCTACCTGTGGGACGCGGTGCTGTCCCCGGACAAGATGCGAGCTGCCTACCTGTCCCTGCGCCTGCCGCCCGCCCCGCTGGCATGGAGGAGCCTGAGCTACCGAGTGAAGGGCGACGTAGTGGTGAAAGCTCGGCTGCGGGAGGCTCTGGCACCGTGAAGAACAGCCAGACCCAAGGTGGAGGTGGCCTCGGCCCCTGCTCTCCCCTCCCTGTCCCCAGCCACCCTTCACCTACACAACCTGCCAAGAAGATGCTGCCATCGCCACGGCCCGGATGAGGAACTCCTGCTGAGATGAAGCTCGGATGGAGATGGGGAGGGCTGGGGGCACCGCTCAGCCTGGCAGGGTCCCCTCGAGCACCTGCACCTGCAATTACATTGTCACTGACCCCTGAGACGCTCACCTCACCCCCCTTGAGCTGCCTTGTGGCAGGCTTCAGCGCTGCCCTGCGTGTCCCCAGCGGCTCAAACACTGCCCTGCGTGTCCCCAGCAGCTCCAGCACTACCCTGCGCTGTCCTGCGGCAGGCTCCAGCACCGCTCTGCGTGTCCCAACCAGCTCCACCTCTGCGCTGCGTGTGCCCAGAGGCTCCAGCACTGCTCTGCATGTCCTCAGCAGCTCCACCACTGTGTCCAACATCTGCCACCCACGCGGCAGGCAACAGAAGTGATCAGGGGTGGGCAGGCAGGGGCACAGCACAAAGCACCTGTCCGAAGTGCCCATCCCCAGTGCCCATCCCCATGCACCGGCACTATCCCCGGGCTCCCTGCCAGCCTGCTGGGTTCAACAGGCCCCCCGGGCAGGCAAACCAGCCCCAGGCCTCTCCTCAGATTGCCAAGCAGCCCCAGGTCAGTGTCCATGGGCGCTTGGGGATGAAGGCCACAAACAGATATCACTGCTGTGCAGTCACACTTGGCCCAGCCAGAGCCTGGGCACACTGCTCTGCTGCTCTCCATCACCACCAAGGTGCCAGCTGCCAGGCTCCACAGCACCACAAGGCAGCTGTGGCTCAGCCTCCTCACCCTCGAGGCACTTTCCAACCTCTCTGCCCTCCAAGGTGAGGTAAAAGGGGCTGCACTGGGCCCCCCCCGCTCCAGGTCCCATGAGGAGAGTAGAAAGAGCTGTGGGGACAGGGGGACACGCAGCAGTGGTGGCAGTGCTGCAGGAGGGCAGCAGTAACACGGAGCTCTCACAGGCTTGCACAGCTGGCACCCACAGGAGAGGGGCGCGGGGAGACTCCCCCCACCCTATCTGACCCTTTCCTCCGGATGCTGCAGAAGAACTGACTGCCCCGACCCAGGCTCGCCCACCAGCACCCACCCTGTACTGCCAGGTGATGCTCTCCTGTAGGGTCCTAGGGGACCCGGGATAAGATGCTCCCCACCCTCTGGCAGGCACTGGCATAGCACCGGTGCGAGGCAGGCAGCCCTGGCAGCCCCAGCCGCATGGGCAGCAGGAGGAAAAGAGGCTGGGGAGGGAACATCGTGGTCCCTGCACGTCCCTCCAGCCCACAGCATGGCCACCCTGTGGTGTCCACCTGCCTGAGTGACCCCTGGCCTGGCATAGCCCCCGGAGTTCCTATGGGACACGGAAGGAAGCCACAACCCCCTGCAGGAAGGCCCCGGCAGTGTCCTGCATTTCCACTCCTTCAACGAGAGCCACCTGGGCACCTACACCTGCACGGCCACCGGTTCCCGGGGCACCGCCGTGGCCACCTACCACCTGCAGATAGATGGTAGGGAGAGGACCAAGGGAGTGCTCGGGGGACAAGGGTTCTTCTCCTCCTTCCCACCCCGTGCCCATGGCACCCCATGTCACAGCCCATGCGTGGCTGTTCTTGGTGTCAGAAGCCACCCCTGGGCCCGATGCCAGAGGCCCACTCCAGCGTGGTGGTGGCTCCCTGGCAGCCACACTGTGTCCCCTGCTTCCCCGCGGGGGGGCCGTGGCAGGATGCCCTTGGCTTGGCAGGCAGCAGCCACCTCTCTCCCTCTCTCCCCCGTTCCAGACCTGGTGCAGAAGCTCTTTGTGTTGCCACAAGAGACTGAAACCTCCCACACGCTGGTGCGGGCACAGCCTGGGCAGCCCCCGCAGAGCTTCGCCGTCTGCCCTGCCCTCCTACCCCGACCTCTTCTCCCACGCCACCGAGGCGCAGGACAAAGAGATCCTCCCCTTCAAGTCTAAGCCCACCGAGTACAAGCTCTACGTCGGGGACAGGTTTGTGACCTGTGCCATCCCTGCCAGCGGCACGGTGGAGAGCGAGCACGGCCGTGCCAGCCGGGAGTCAGCCACCGGTACCGGCAGCTTCTGGCTCAGCGGCAAGCCCTGGCCCAGCAAGGGGATGTGGAAAGGCTACAGGGTGGGCACGGAGGCAGCCATCGTGCTGGGGTAGGACTCCCTCGGGGGCAGCTTCGACCCTCACCAGTCCTTCGTGGGGGAGATCTCCTCCGTGTAGATCTCCTCCGTGTACCTGTGGGACTCGGCGCTCTCCGGCTCGGCAGTGCGGGCGGCCATGAACGACCACCCCGACCGAGCGCCCATCGTCGGCTGGAGGAACCTCCCCTACCGGGCAGTGGGCGAGGTGTACCTGAAGCCCTGCGGGTTGGCACGGGGCTGTGCCAGCGAACGTCGGGTGAGCCTCGATTGCCAGGGGGTCTGTGTCCCGTCCCGTCCCCCTTCCCCTGTTCTGTGACATCCCCACCCAAAGCCCCCCAGCCTCAAATAAACGCAGACATGGGTTTAGGATGCAGCCACGGGCACTGCGGGCACATGGAAGGGGCTGAGGGCACACGGAAGGCAATGAGGGCACAGGGAAGGCACTGAGGGCACACGGAAGGCAATGAGGGCACAGGGAAGGCACTGAGGGCACACGGAAGGCAATGAGGGCACACAGAAGGCGCTGAGGGCGCACGGAAGGGGCTGAGGGCACACAGAAGGGGTTGAGGGCACACGGAAGGGGCTGAGGGCACATGCAAGGGGCTGAGGGCACACAGAAGGCCCTGAGGGCACAGGGAAGGCGCTAAGGGCACAGGGAACGCAATGAGGGCACACAGAAGGCACTGAGGGCACACAGAAGGCAATGAGGGCACACACAAGGCACTGAGGGCACAGGGAAGGCGCTAAGGGCACAGAGAAGGCAATGAGGGCACAGGGAAGGCACTGAGGGCACACAGAAGGCTCTGAGGGCACACGGAAGGCAATGAGGGCACAGGGAAGGCAATGAGGGCACACGGAAGGCAATGAGGGCACAGGGAACCCCTCGAAGCTCAGCCTGAGTCAAGGAACGAACCCAGGCACTGTGGGAAAGGGAAGGGACAAAGTAACCTGCCCAGGGCCCGGCTGCCATGCTGCGGACACTGGCACCCAGCAGAGGGGACAGAGCGGGCACCCTTTGCCCAGCGCTGGCGGATGGGCACCCCCGGGGCACGGAACGGGCAAGAGTAGCAGCTCCGGGACACCGTGCCCCCGGGAGGCAGTTCCATTGCTCCTGGGAGGTGCAGCTCCGTGTCCCGGTGCCCCGCGGAGCAGTCCCGGTGGCCCCGGGAGGTGCAGCTCCGTGTCCCGGTGTCCCCGCGGAGCAGTCCCGGTGGCCCCGGGAGGTGCAGCGCCGTGTCCCGGTGTCCCCGCGGAGCAGTCCCGGTGGCCCCGGGAGGTGCAGCTCCGTGTCCCGGTGTCCCCGCGGAGCAGTTCCGGTGGCCCCGGGAGGTGCAGCTCCGCCTCTGTCACCGTTCCGGGCCCGCCGGTGCCGCCGCTCTTTGCAGACGCTCCCGAGCCTCCGCTCCGTCCCCGCCGCAGCCTCCTCGGTACGGCTCACCGTGAGCGGCCCGAGGCTGCGGGGTCCGTCCGCACCGAGCCGAAGCGAGGCGAGGGCCGGGCCTGGGCGGTGCGGCCTGCGGCGAGGGCAGGGCCTGCGCGGGGGCCGAGCCCGGGGACCGCGGGGGTCGGAGCTGGCAGTGCTGGCGGCCGGGCCAGGGCGGCCCGAGGGGGCTCAGCTGGCAGTGAGAAGGGCCTGGCCAGGGGGGCTCGGGTGGGCGGCTCCGGGGCTGTGGGCATGGCCTCCTGAGGGACTCGGGGGCGCTCCGGGGGCACTCAGCTGGGAGTGCAAAGGGCCTGGCCAGGGGGGCTCAGCCGGGGGTCCTGAGCGGCCTGCCCGGGGGGGTTCAGCTGGGAGTGCAAAGGGCCTGGCCAGGGGGGCTCAGCCGGGGGTCCTGAGCGGCCTGCCCGGGGGGGTCCTGGCGGCTCTGGGCATGGCCTCCCGAGGGGCTCTCGGGGTCTCCGGGGGTGCCGGCAGCCCTGTGCCCTTGGGCCGCTTCGGTGCAGGCCTGCGGTGCTGTCCCCGCAGGCGATGGGGGCGTGCGAGCCCCCCAACTTCTCGTGGGTGTGTGCGGGGCGGCTGGCGGGCATGGGCATGCCGCGGCAGCCCGGGCACTACCGCTTCCTGCGGGCGCAGGGCGTGCGGCACCTGGTGTCGCTGACCGAGCGGGCACCGCCGCACCACGGCTGCTGCCCTGACCTGCAGCTGCACCGCTTCCGAGTGCCAGACTTCACCCCCCCGGCCCCAGAGCAGATCCGCAGCTTCCTGCAGCTGGTGGAGGATGCCAACGCCCGCGGCGAGGTACGGCAGTGGGCACCTGGCGGCGCCGGGGGGAGGGCGGCAGCAGAGGGGCAAGGAGGTGGCATCCAGGTCAGAGCCTACAACGAGGGGGTAATGCCAAGGGAGGCAGCGCATGTCACATGCAAGGGTGGTGGCTGGGAGCAGAGTGGAACCGTGGCAGGGACACCCACAAAGGGGACGCCCTTGGCAGGGACACCCCCAGCAGGGACACCTCTGACAGGGACACCCCTGACAGGGACACCCCTGGCAAGGAGACCCCCAACAGGGACACCCACAAAGGGGATGCCCTTGGCAGGGACACCCCCAGCAGGGACACCTCTGACAAGGACACCTCTGACAGGGACACCCCTGGCAAGGAAACCCCCAGCAAGGAGACCCCCGTCAGGGACACTCCCGAAGAGGGCACCCTTGGCAAGGAGACCCCCGGCAGGGTCCCCCCCGGCAGGGCCGCTGTGTCCCTCCGTGGCAATGCCAGCTGACCGCGTGGCACTGCGCAGGCTGTGGCAGTGCACTGCATGCTGGGCCAGGGCCGGACGGGCACCATGCTGGCCTGCTACCTGGCGAAGGCACAGGGGATGAGTGGCAGCGATGCCATCCGCGAGATCCGGCGGCTGCGGCCTGGCTCCATCGAGACGCAGGAGCAGGAGCAAGCAGTGATCCAGTTCTGCCAGCACGCTGGGTAGCTGCAGCCCAGTGCATCCCTCCGCGTGCCAAGCTGGGGGGCACAGCTGGTGGCATGGCTGGCACAGAGAGGGGAGGTGCAGCTCCCGAAGCCCACCTGGCCACTGCAGCCTGCCCTGTGCCAGCGCTGGAGAGGACGGCAAGGAGGTGTGAGCAGGGCTGTGCCCCTGGCACAAGCACCACGGGGACTCCATGGAGACTGCTGCCAAGAAGCGCTGGGGGTGCCCTTCCCCCGAGGGTGCCCTTCTGAGCCCTGCCACGCTGCTGCTTGTCCCCTCCCGCATTAAAGGACTCTTCTGTGGCTTCTCTCTGGGTCAGTCTGTGAGAACTTGGTGGGCAGCACAGGTACTCGTGGCTCTGCCAAGCTCCCTGGTGTGCCACTGTGCTACCTGGTTCAGTGGGCAGCCACATCCTGGCCTGTGGGGTCTATGCCTAACCTCAGCCCGTAGGGAACACGAGCAGCTGCACCTCAGGGCAAAGGCAGCCTGGGGAGGAGGTGACAGGAACAGCCCTGAGGAGAAGGCTTTGGGGGTGCTGGTGGGGGAGAAGCTGGGCAGGAGCCAGCAATGGGCACTGCCAGCCCAGAAGGCCAGAGGCAGCCTTGGCTGCACCCAAAGCAGTGTGGGCAGAGCTGGAGAGAGAGGACCCTGCCCCTCTGCTCTGCTCTGGGGAGACCTCAGCTGCAGGGCTGGGGCCAGACATGGGAACCCCAACACAAGCAGGACCTGGAGCTGCTGGAGAGGGTCCAGAGGAGGCCATGGAAATGCTCAGGGGGTTGGAGCAGCTCTGCCATGGGGACAGGCTGAGGGAGCTGAGGGTGTTCAGCCTGGGGAAGAGAAGGCTCCAGGGAGACCTCAGAGCAGCTGCCAGTGCCTGAAGGGGCTCCAAGCTGGCTGCAGAGGAGCTGCTGGCAACGTCCTGCAGGGACAGGAGCAGGGACAATGGTTTGGGATGAGAGCAGAGCAGGTTGAGGTTGGCTGTGAGGAAGAAGTTGTGCAGCAGGAGGCTGCTGGAGCACTGCAGCAGGCTGCACAGGGAGGTGCTTGGGGCCCATCCCTGGAGCTAGGCAAGGTGAGGCTGGGACAGGGCTGTGGGCAGCCTGCTCTGGGTGGGGATGTCCCTGCTGAGTGCAGGGAGTTGGACTGGATGAGCTCTGGAGGTCCCTTCCAGCCCAGACCCCTCTGTGTGTGGTCCAGAGCTGGCTGCCCGCTAGAGCGGTGATGCCGCCGGGGAGGTTGGCAGCACATGAGGGCTGGCGCAGGCCGTGGGTGCTTACGGCACAGCTTAGATGGAATTTAGGCATCTCCATCCAAAAGTCCAATCCTGAAAATCTCTTCTCAGCTGCTCCTAACCTTGGTGGCATTTAAATCCCAAGTGTCACCCTCCCCTGTCCCCAGGCGTGTGGCACGGGGCCGGCAGCGCCTGGCGCTCACTGGACAGGAGCACAGTGCCCGCGCCCTGGGCTGGCAGGGGCATTGCCTGTGCCCGGGGCATTGCCTCTGCCCGGCAGCTCCGTGCTCCCCACACTGCCCAAACACCCAAATGTTGTCCCCTTCCTTGGGGAGCGAATCAGCAGCGCCTGGCACCGCTGGCAAAACTGTGCCCTGCTCAGAGCTGGGGGGGGGGGGCGAGAGCCTCAGACTAGCTGCAGCTGCCCAGCTCTGCCCAGTGCCCCACAGCCTCTCCCTGACGGGCACTGGGGATGTGCCTGTGTCCCACAAGCGGTGCCATGGCCCTGGTGGGCAGTGGTGGCACAAGAGGACGTGGAGCTGTGCGGGGCTGCTCACCTCTGCCTGACCCCCTGCCCACGGGCACAGAGGGCTGGAGGGAGGTGAACCAGCACTGCGCTGGGGGGCAGGGACGGGGGCAAAGGGGGCAAAGGGGGCAAAGGGGGCGATGGGGACGGGCAGCACAGTGCAGCCGCAGTGCCTAAGCCCGCGGAGCTGCAGCACTCCCATGGGCCCAGGCGGGCACCAAAGCAGCTTACCCGCAGAATTATTGCCCTTAGCTCCTCTTACTTTAGCTCTGTCCTTAATAGTCTCCCAGGCTCAGCAGGCCGGGCCAGGCCGGGCTGGGGGGGGCACCAAGGAACCCCCTGGCCCAGGGCAAGGGGGCCAGGGCTGAGGGCTGTGCCCAACCATGCCCAGCGCTCAGCACTGCTCCTAGGACTCAGCGGTGCCACAGATCAGGGCCTAGCCTGGCACCCATGCCCTGGCGTGACCATGCTCCATCCTCTATGCCAGGGCCCGTGGCACTGGCAGGACGTGGGGGATGTCCCCTCCCTGGTCACCTCTGTCCCAGGAGGCCTTCCAGAGCCCCCAGCCTGGCGGGCAGCCCAGCTCCGGCTCAGCCTGGCAGGGTGGGGGCATCGCCCTGGCAGCCGTCACGGTGCCAGGGACGCCTTTAGGATGGGATTAGAGAGGAGGCATCTGGGGTGGGGAAGGGCAAGGGGGGAGCCCTGGCATGAGGGCGGTCACAGGGGTGCCCACATGTGTGCTGACTCCCTGCTGCAGGGCGGTGCGTGGCGTGGCAGGGCTCAGCTTGGCATGGTGTGGTGCGGCAGAAGAGAGCTTGGCAAGGCATGGTTTGGCTTGGCATGGTATGGCATAGCAGGAGAGAGCTTGGCATGGCATGGCTTAGCTTGGCACAGCATGGGTTGGCTTGGTTTGGTATGGTGTGGTGTGGTATGGCAGGACGGAGCTTGGCTTGGCTTGGCTCGGTGTGGCAGGAGAGAGCTTGGCATGGCATGGCGTGGCTTCGCTTGGTGTGTTGTGGCAAGAGCGAGCTTGGTATGGCATGGCATGGTTTGGCTTGGTGTGGTGTGGCATAGCAGGACAGAGCATGGCATGGCATGGCTTAGTTTGGCATAGCATGGATTGGCTTCGCTTGGTTTGGTGTGGTGTGGTACGGCAGGAGAGAGCTTGGCATGGCATGTCTTGGCATGGCTTGGTGTGGCAGGAGAGAGCTTGGCATGGCATGGCTTGGCATGGCTTGGTGCAGTGTGCTGTAATATTGCAGAAGAGACCTTGGTGTGGTACAGGATGGCATGGTATGGCACAGGATGGCATGGTATGGCATAGCTTGGCTTGGTGTGATGTGCTGTGTGCCAGGAAAGAGCTTAACATGACGTGGCATGGCTTGGCATGGCATGGCACACTGTCTGCCACAGCATCCTCCTGGAGAAACCATCTGCTCATGGCTTGGCCCTGTGGGCACTTCACTGGTTGGGAGCAGGCTGGTGCCAGGCCCAAGGGGGGGTGGAGGTGAGTGCAGGTGGGGTCGGTCAGCAGTGGTGCCCCAGGGCTGGGCACTGGCACCTGTTCCCTTTGATGTCTCCATCAGTGAGACCTGGCTGAGGGCATGGAGGCTTCCTCAGCAGGTCTGCAGGTGGCACCCAGCTGGGAGGCTGTGCTAGAGGCCAAGAAGGGATGTGGGATCCAGGGCTGGATCCATGGACCAAGGCTGATGGATGGGACTCAGCGAGGCCACAGCGGCAGGAGCGGTGCAGGCTGGGGGAGGAGAGGCTGAAACACAGTGAGGAGGGCAGGGAAGGTGGGGAAGGGTCTGGAGAAGAGGCTGGGGAGGAGCAGCAGAGGGAGCTGGGGGTGGTGAGGCTGGAGAGGGGGAGGCTGAGGGGAGACCTTCTGTGTCTCTGCAGCTCCCTGAGAGGAGGCTGCAGCCAGGTGGGGGTTGGGATCTTCTGCCCAGTCTCAGGTGATAGAAGGAGAGGACATGGCCTGGGGCCGTGCCAGAGGGACCTGGCAGGGCTGGAGCTGTGAGCTGAGGCCAGTGGGGTGAGGCTGGACAAGGGCAAGTGTTGAGTGCTGCACTTGGGTCACAACAGCCTCAGGCTTGGGCAGGAGTGGCTGAGAGCCGCTCAGGGGAGAAGGCCCTTAGGGGGAGCTGATTGATGGCTGCCTGCAGAGGAGCCAGGGGGTGCCCAGGTGGCCAAGAAGGGCAGCAGCAGCCTGGCAGGGACCAGCAATGGTGTGGGCAGCAGGGGCAGCGATGTGATTGTCCTCCCATGCTGGGCACTGGGGAGGCTGCACCTTGAGTGCTGAGTTCAGTTTTGGGTTCTCACTGCCAGAAGGACATTGAGGAGCTGGAGCAGGGCCAGAGAAGGCAAACGAAGCTGGGGAAGGGTCTGGAGAACAGGGCTGGGGAGGAGCAGCTGAGGGAGCTGGGGGTGGTGAGGCTGGAGGAGACCTCATTGGCCTCTACAGCTGCCTGAGAGGAGGCTGCAGCCAGGTGGGGTTGGGCTCTGCTGCCCAGAGTCAGGTGATAGAAGGAGAGGAAATGGCCTGGAGCTGTGCCAGGGGAGGGTCAGGTTGGCCACGAGGAACAATTTGTGCCCTGCAAGAATGGTCAGGGCCTGGCCCAGGCTGCCCTGGGAGGTGGTGCAGTGCCCATGCCTGGAGGTGCTCCAGAGCTCTGTGGCCATGGCGCTTGGGGCCAGGGTTTGGTGCCCATGGGGGCGCTGGGTTGGTGTTGGACTGGATGGCCTTGGAGGGCCTTTGCAAGCAAGACAATGCCGTGATGCCATGGCGCCATGGCATGATGTGGCATGGCAGGAGAGGGCACGGCACAGCGCTGCATGGCCTGGTCTGTTCTGCTGTGCCATGGTCTGACATGGCAGGGAAGGGGTCTGAGCAGCTTGGCACAGCTCAGCCTTGGCCACGCATTGCCAACACTGCCGGCCGAGCTGGGTGCGCCAGGCCGGTACCGCTGCACGGTGCCCCCCGCCCCGCAGGTGCCGCAGCCCCGAACCCTCCCCTGGGCCTGGCCCCGCCCGAGCCCCTCCCGAACTACAGCTCCCAGCAGCCCCCGCGGGCCCCGGCCCTGCGGCACCATTGGCTGCCTGGTGCGGCGTTTCCCATTGGTTGTCGCCATGGCAACGAGCGTGGGCGGGGCCGCGGGTTTGTTTGTGGCCGCCCGGCGGCGGCGGCGGCCGGAGCCGAGCGGGAGGGCTATGAGGAGCGGAGGGACGCGGAGCCGCCAGCGCCCCCCGCTCGGGGCCGGTGCGCCGTGGGTAGCGCGGCCGAGCCCGCCGGTCCTCGGACCCTAAGGCACAGGCACTGCGCAGGCCCCCGACAGCGACCCAACTGCTGGCCCCCGGCGACCCGCCGCCGCTCGGTTCCCCCGCCGTGGGCTATGCGGTGGTGGCTGCGCGCCGCCGTCCTCAGCCTGCTCGCCGGCGCCGGCGCTGAGGGTAAGGGGCCGCCGCTGGTTCAACCGGGGCGGGAGCCTAGGGCGGGGGCGGGCGCGCTGCTGACGGGGCCGGTCTGGCCGGTGCCGGGCCCCTGGGAGGTGGGTGGCGGCGGCGGGGACAGCGCGCACGTGGTGCTGTTCCCGGGGCGCGGGGGGCAGCCGGCTGGGAGGGGGCTGGAGCAGGGTCCCGTCCCGGTGGCGGGACTCAGCTCCTCCCGCCTCGGTCCCTCAGGCAGCGGGCAGAGCGAGTCCCGGGCCGTGGTGGGGCGAGTCGGGGAGAGCACAGTGCTGGGCTGCGACCTCCTGGACTCCCACGAGGCTCGTCCCCCGCTGTACGTGATCGAGTGGGTCCGCTTCGGCTTCGTTCTCCCCATCTTCATCAAGTTCGGGCTCTACTCGCCGCGGGTGGACCCGGAGTACGCCGGTAAGCCCCGCGGCTGGGGCGGGTATGGAGCCCTGGGCGGAGGGGCCCGACCGAGGCGGGATGCGAGGCTGGCAGGGCTGCCCCACAGCTCTGCTCTCCTTTCACTGGGCCCCAGCCGAGGGCTGCCCCTGTCAGAGCGCATTAATCATGCTCCCGGGGCGGTGGGGACGCGAGGAGCTGTCCCCCAGCCCCGGGCAGCACCAGGGGACAGGGCGAAGTTCCCGGGGCAGGGCACGTCCGGCAGGGCTCATGCGGCAGCTCCAGGGGTGGCACAGGAGGCACTCAGCTCTCAGTCCCCAGCCCGGCTCGGGGGTCCCTGCTGGAATGGCGATAGGAGAAGCTCTCCTGGCACTCATCCGGCGCCGTGGCCTCCCCTAACGCCACTCACTGTGAACAAGGCAGCCAAGTCCCCGCCAGGCTGTGACATCCTGGTGCTGCCCTGGCTCCCTCATCCTGCCTGCTGCGCTGAAACAAAGGCTGGTGACAGCAGGGTGCCCTGTGCCACAGGTTGTGGCTGTCTCAGCCCATTCTGGTGGCTTGAAGGCTGAGCCTGAGGAGGGGGTTTTGGTGAAGCTGCTGATTTGCCGGGGCTGGGATTTGGAGCAAAGCTGTGCTGGGGAAGGGCTGCTGCGTGGGAGGGGGATCGTGGCCTCTTTACTGGGTATTTAAGAGTGAGGCAGCAGCAGACCTTGAGGGATCCCTGCAAGCACGGAGTAGAGGACAACAGAGCATCCCTCGAAGATGGGGTCAGCAGGGGAGGAGAGGAAGGGGCTGCAGGTTGGCAGCATTTTGGGCTGAGCCCGGCTGATGCACAGGATGGTGCCAAGATCAAGAACCTGACCCGCTGCCAAAACCAGCCCTGTCCTGAAAACACCCAAAAAGTGCCCAGCAGGCTGAGGGCTGAACCTGGCTTGGCCAGGGGCACAGCTGCTGCCTCATCTTTGGGCCCACCTGGGGCTGTCCCCTGCGCATTCGCTGATGCTGGGGACACCTCCCCTCCCCAGCCCGCCCCAGGCAGTGACAATAACCCCTGTAGAGCTGCCAAGGCCACTGCCTTCCCGGGAGAGCTGGGCTGGGCTCCTGTTACCTGAGCCTGGCACTGGGGCCCCTCGGCCGCAGGAGCTCCTCCGGTTACCCAGAAAGGGCCTGGCAGCTCCTGCCCAGCGCTGCCCGCAGCCCTCCCCCTGTCCCGGGGGGTTGTGGAGCAGGTTGGGATCAGTGCTGGGGGAAGGGGGCTGGTGGCTGTAATGAGGGCGAGGTGGGTGGGCAGGGGGGGCTGGTGGCTGTCACCATGGCAGCGGGGCGGCTTGTTCTCAATCCTCTGGGAGGCTGGGAAGGGATGGAGGGAAGGGAAGGAGGCTGTGGGTGCAGGGGAAGGGTGAGGACAGCCCTCCCCATCCAACCCTTCCCAGGCAGAGCAGCTCTGGTGTCACCCAGAGGGATCAAGAGGCCTCTGCTGTCACCCATGTCAGGCAGTTGAGGGGTCTCCTGGGGACAGGGTGGGCTACAGCTACCTCCAGAGAGCCCTTGGGTCGCTGGGGGGGGAACGAGGTCAGCTCTCTTCCCCCAGGTGCCTCCACCCCCCACAGTGTCATGGGTTCCTGTGCCCTGGAGAGGGGCTGGTGGTCCCTAGCCTGTCTGCCTGCTTGGGCACCCTGTCCCTGGCGCTGAGGCTGCGGCCCCCTTTGTGTCCCTCTGAATGGCGGTTGCCAGGCACTGGGGGATGCTGGTCTGGAGGGCAGCAGCCGTTTTGTTATCGGCAGGGCGGTGGAAGAGGAGGAGGGGGCTGGGGCCTGCAGAGGGGATTAGGGGGAGGCTGGGGGGGGGGCGTCCCCAGGGCACGCTGATCCCTTCCAAAGGGACCTTTGTTCAGGAGCCTGCTGCTGCCGCCGGCTCCTGGGGCTGTGAGCTGGCAGCTGCGGGCAGCGATGGAGCTTCCCAGGGCTCCGTGCTGGGAGCTGGTGAGGGGTGGGAGGATGTCTTGCCCCACAGGTCTGCTGCCGTCTCTCGCTGTCGAGGTTTGCCTGGGGCGTTGCTTCGTGCCTGAGTGAGAGATGCTGCCAGAAGCACCCAGGCACAGCCATCCCTCTGTCCTCACACCTCCAGCCACCCGGGGGCTGGGCTGGCAGTGGCTATGGGGGGAAAGCAGTAGGGATGGGGGCTGGGGTGGCTGGAAGAAGCTCTGGGTGCTGATGGGCAGGGGTGCCAGGTGTTTGTGCACTGGGTTTGCATGGGCCCAGAACTTGGCACGGGATCCTTGCCCAGCCTCCATGCCCCAACTAGTCTGCCCAAGTCTCGATGCCCATCCTCCTCCCCCTCCTCCCCAGGCTCTTCCAGCAGGATGCAGCCTTCCACTGCCAGTAGCACACAGACAGTGCCCGACCTGGGCTCTGGTGGCTCAGGTGGTGTGTAGGGACTGCCCAGAGGAGTCCCACCGAGCTCCTGAGGAGAGCTGCCGATGGAGATCAGGGCAGATTTGCTTTGCTGGAAACACCTCTGGAAGCTGCTGGTCCCTGGGGAGATCTGAGGTGTTGTCAGGAGCATCCTGGGCAGCTCTTAAAGCCAAGAGCAGCAGGTGGTGCCAGCCACGGCCCTACAGAGCTGTGCTGAAAGTGAGGCCACCCTCACTGTGCCATGCTTGGGGCTGAACCCAGCCTGGGGTAGCTCTCAGGGCCATGGATGCCTGCAGTAGGACAGGGGGCACAGAGCTCCGGGGGTGCCAGGGCAGTGTGGGCTCAACCCAGCGTGGAGCAGCTCTCAGGGCTGTGGATGCCTGCAGTGGGACAGGGGGCACAGAGCTCCTGGGGTGCCAGGACAGTGTGGGCTGAACCCAGCCTGGGGCAGCTCTCAGGGCAGTGGATGCCTGCAGTAGGACAGGGGGCACAGAGCTTCGGGGGTGCCAGGGCAGTGTGGGCTCAACCCAGCGTGGAGCAGCTCTCAGGGCTGTGGATGCCTGCAGTGGGACAGAGGGCACAGAGCTCCTGGGGTGCCAGAGGAGTGGGTGCCACTGTGCTGTGCACCCCAGCTGGGGCTGAGCCAATTGCCTGCTGCACGCCTGAGCCGATTATGGCTCTGATAATAGCCCCGGGGATTACCGAGCCGCGCTCGCTGCCGCTTTGCGCCCTTATCCTCCTCCTCATCAAAGAGGCCATGGGGCGCAGGGCTGCTGCCTGCTCGGGACCAGAGCGCCCTGTGGCCCGGGAGCACCCCCCCCCAAGTGCCGTGCTCCTCGAGGAGTCAATGCTGCTTGCCCCAGAGAGGTGGGCGAGGGGGTCGGCTTGCCCCGCCCCCCCCCCCCCCCCTCTGCTCCGTGCCCTCCTCTGCAGGGAGAGGACGGTGCGGGGGTGCCCAGGGCTTAGCAGGGCTCCTAAGGGTGAGGCTGCCGGGCAAGAGGGCGACCGAGGCTACGGGGGAAGGGTCCCTGGAAGGAAGGACTGGGGGGTAAGGGGGAGGGAAGCGCTTTGCAGCTCGAGGAGGGGTGAGCTGGGAGCGATTCCTCTGCCCAGCTGCCAAGAGCGATGCCCGAGACACCTTGCAGGGGGTCCTGTGCCAGTCACCGCCGCGTCCCGACGTAGCTAAGAGTCGCTGCGAGCGCTCCCCGCACCGCGCGGCGGTCACCTCCGCTGCTGGGCCGGGGCGGAGGGACGGGCGGACGTCCCCGGGGCCATCCGCGTCACCCGGGGGCCAGTCTCTGTGCCAGCATCTCGGTGCACACACCCCACAAGCGCCCCCCTCCCCTCGCAGGTCGTGTGCGGATCGAGCGCGGTGCCTCCCTGCGCATCTCCTCCCTGCGCGCCGCCGACCAGGGCTGGTACGAGTGCCGGGTGCTGTTCCTCGACCGTCACAGCACCGACGCCGACTTTCGGAACGGTTCTTGGATCCATCTCACCGTCAACGGTACCCTCCGGGGTCGTGGCCATCTCCCCCATCCCCCGCAGCTCTGCCTGCCGCCAGCAAACAGCTCTCGGGTGGGGAGGAGGGGATGGAGGAGCTGGAACTGGGCGGTTGAGGGCAGGGCAGGGAGTGAGGGTCTGAACTTGCCTTTACAGCACCCCCAACCTTCCTGGAGACTCCCCCTGCCTTGGTGGAGGTGCGGGACCAGGACACCCTGAGCCTTACCTGCACAGCTGTTGGCAACCCCCAGCCTGTTGTCACCTGGAAGAGGAGTGAGGTGGCAGTGCAGAGCGGGGGCACGGTGCAGGTGAGGGCATTAGGTCACTGCTTACCCCCCCACACACACCCACCTCGGCCCGAGGATCTCCTGAGGGCAGCTAGGCTGGCAGAGCACCACTTAGCTGGCCAGCAGGCACCTGTCTCCACCACGGTGGCATCCACCTCCTGCTGCCAGCCCTGCCCCTGGCACTGTGTTTCCTGGTGTGTGCTGTCCCTCGGCGGCTGTGCCATGTGGCTGTTGGCGTTGCAGGTGCGGAACGGGACGCTGAGCATCGCCGCGGTGGAGCGTGCCAGCGCGGGCACCTACACCTGCCATGCCTCCAGCCAGGAGGGCACCATCACCCACACCACCCGCGTGTTTGTGCAGGGTAAGAGTGGGTGTCCTCCCGTGGGCACGCAGAGGGGGAGCCTCTTGTGCAGGGCTTGGTTTGGAGACAGGCATTGGACTCTGGGGGTGAATAGAACCATTCCCTGTCCCCAACCCTCACCATCCTCTCTCCTCCTCACTGCAGGGCCACCCATCATCGTGGTGCCACCCCAGAATGTCACTGTCAACATCTCCCAAGATGCCTTTCTGGCGTGCCAGGCTGAGGCATACCCGGGCAATCTCACCTACACATGGTTCCAGGGCAGCACCAATGTCTTCCACCTCAGGTATAAGGGATATGAGGATGGCACCAAGGTGGGCTGCTGCCAGTGGCACTGGGGCTGGCAAAGGCTGCTGTGGCCCCCTGGCCATGAGCATGATGAGCTGCGTGGTGCATGGCAGGGGGGGTCACTCATCATAGGGCAGTGGGGTCGGTCCCAGCCATGCCTCCCCCTCCCCCACAGCCACCTCCAGGCTCGGGTCCGGGTGCTGGTGGATGGGAGCCTCCTGCTGCAGCGGACGGCCCCAGAGGACGCAGGCAGATACACCTGCACGGCCAGCAACGGCCTCTGGCAGCCTCCCTCGGCCTCAGCCTTCCTTACCGTGCTGTGTAAGAGCCCCCCGCAGCCCCTCGTGGGCCCTGGCACTGCTGACACAAAGACCTCTCTGGGCCAGCTGTTGGGGGGCGCATCCCCACGGGCTGTGGTGGGGCAGCAATGCCCCTTCAGCTGCCATGGCAACCCCAGCAACCCTGTTTGTCCTCACAGACCCAGCCCAGGTGACCACCATGCTCCCCGAGACCCACCTGCCCAAGGGGATGCAGGGTGTGATCCCCTGCCCCACCAGGGCCAACCCTCCTCTGCTCTCTGTCAGCTGGACGAGGGATGGGCACCCGCTGGAGCTGGGCAAGGTACTGCCACCTGTACCCTCCCCTGCCCTTCCCACCCTGGTGAGCCTCTCGTCCTGAGCCTGTGCCCCCCTCTCTCCCAGCTCCCTGGCTGGTCCATGCGAGCAGATGGCTCTCTGGTCGTGGCGATGGGGAACGACGACGTGCTGGGGGTCTACACCTGCACCCCCTACAACAGCTACGGCACCGCCGGCGAGTCGCGGCCCACCCGCGTCCTGCTGAAGGTGAGGCTGGGGCTGGCCACGCTGCCCCAGCCCAGCCTGCTCCCACCCTGCTGTGCCATGCCTGAGGCTGAACCCAGCCCGGAGCAGCTGTCTGGGCTGTGGATGCCTGCGGTGGGACAGGGGGCACAGAGCTCCTGGGGTGCTGCCCAAACCCAGCCTGCTTCTACTCTGCCATGCCCAGCAGCCCAAGTGCACCGCCTGCTTGGCAGGCTGCCCTGCTGTGCAGGGCTGTACCCTGTCCCACCTGGCACCAAGCCTTACACCCTGCCTGCCTGTCCCCCCCAGGACCCTCCCACCTTCACCGTGCGCCCCAAGGAGGAGTACTTCCAGGAGGTGGGCAGGGAGCTGGTGATCCCCTGCGCTGCCCATGGGGATCCCCCACCCACCATCACCTGGCTGAAGGTAGGAGACATCATTCCAGGGAACCAGTTGAACCTTCCTGGGAGGGAGACCTCTGTGGTGTCCCTTTAGGGCACTCCCCATGTCCACATGTCCCTGCACATGCTACAGGGCCACATTTCTCCAGGTTCCTGCCGAAGAGGCTCAGAGCACTTTGCTTTAGTTGCCCTCTAAGACAGGACACTGGCACAGGTTGCCCAGGGAGATTGTGGCTGCCCCCTCCCTGGAGATGTTCCAGGCCAGGTTGGATGAGACCTTGAGGAACCTGGGCTGGTGGAGGTGTCCCTGCCCCTGGCAGGGAGCTGGAACTTGATCAGCTTTAAGGTCCCTCACTGCCTGAAGCAGCCCTGAGGGTGAGGGGTTGTGGTTGCCCACCCTCAGCATAGAATCATAGAATGGTTTAGGTTGGAAGGGACCTCAAGGATCATCCAGCTCCAACCCCCTGCCATAGGCAGGGACACCTCCCACTAGAGCAGGCTGCTCAAGGCCTCATCCAGCCTGGCCTTAAACACCTCCAGGGAGGAAGCATCCACAACCTCCCTGGGCAACCTGTGCCAGTGTCTCACCACCCTCACTGTAAAGAACTTCCTCCTAACATCCAGTCTAAATCTCCCCTCTTCCAGCTTAAACCCATTCCCCCTCGTCCTGACATTACCAGACCTTGTCAATAGTCCCTCCCCAGCCTTCCTGTAGGCTCCCTTCAGATACTGCAAAGCCACTCTAAGGTCTCCTCGAAGCCTTCTCTTCTCCAGGCTGCAGAGCCCCAACTCTCTCAGCCTGTCCTCATAGCAGAACTGCTGCAGCCCTCTGAGCATCTTCGTGGCTCTCCTCTGGACTGGCTCCAGCAGTTCCATGTCCTGCTTGTGTTGGGGGCTCCAGAACTGCACACAGTGGAGCATGTCCACGGCTTGCTGTGCAGGTGGGCAGCGTGGGGAAGAGCAGTGCCCAGGTCGATGGGAACAGCAGCCTGGTCCTGCGGCCACTCACCAAGGAGCAGCATGGCCACTGGGAGTGCAGGGCCAGCAGCCAGGTGGCCAGCGTCAGTGCCACCACCTTGGTCCACGTGCTGGGTGAGTCACTGCTCCCTGGCAGGCAGAGGCCATGGCTGGGCACCACCTGTGCTGGAAGGGATGGAAATGCCCCTCCACAGCTGTCTGAGTTGTCTACTCCCCCTGATTGGTCTTCTCTCTGCTTGCCCCCTCCCCCCCACCCCAGGTACCAGTCCCCACGCTGTCACCAACGTCTCTGTGCTCCCTCTCCTGCTGGCAGCCAACATCTCCTGGGAGCCAGGATTTGATGGGGGCTACTTCCAGAGGTTCAGCGTCTGGTACACCCCACTGTGAGTCTCACACCCCACACATGCCCCACCTGGCACCCTCAGCTCTGGACTTATGGGTCCCACATCTCCTCCTCAGGGTGAAGCACCCACCCCGGGCTCATCACGACTGGGTGTCGCTCTCGGTGCCAGTGGGGGCTCAGCATCTCTTGGTGGAGAATCTGCAGCCAGACTTGAGCTACCAGTTCAGTGTCCTGGCCCAGAACAAGCTGGGCAGTGGCCCCTTCAGCCAGATTGTCACCTCCGTGCCCAGGGGTAAGAAGGGGCCTGTACATCCCCCCCGAAGCAGCCCCCCAGGACCCTCCAGAACATAGGAAGCTTCTGTTTCTTGCCCTGCTGCCCCCTGGCATCAGCTCCCACGCCAGCATCCTGAGAAGGAGCTTGGAGTGAGGCTGGTGTTGGCCTCTTCTCCCAAGTGCCTAATGACAGCAGAAGAGGAAAATGGCCTCAAGCTGCTGCAGGGGAGGTTTAGGTTGGAGATCAGAAAGAATTTCCTCCCTGCAGGAATGGTCAGGCCCTGGAACAGGCTGCCCGGGAAGGTGGTGGAGTCCCCATCTCCGGAGGGGTTCCAGAAATGGGGCATGGTCTAGCTGGCACTGGGAGGTGCTGGGTGAAAGGTTGGACTCGATGCTCTTTAGAGGTCTTTGCCAACCTTACTGCTTCTCTGACTCCGTTGATGCCCTCTGCCACCAGGCTTCCCGGTGCCCACAGTGCCTGCAGAGCCGCCAGCCGTCACGCTGCGCATCCTCCTGTCCCCGCCGCAGGCCCTGACCGCCAACGAGACCCTGCGCGGGGTCCTGCTGCGCTGGCAGCCCCCGGCCCAGCTCTCGGTGGCGCTGAGCGGCTACGCCCTGGAGCTGCGGCAGGACAAGGGCGGCTGGGAGGTGCTGGACAGCTCCATCCCCAGCACCAAGACACAGGTCCTGGTGCCAGGACTCATCAAGGTGGGAATCGTCGTGGATGCTCCCTGGCTGCAGGACGGCTCCGGGGGGGAATGCAACAAAGGGAAGGGACAGATGCGGTACCTGAGGGTGCTCCAGGAGAGCTGGGGAGGGACTTTGGACAAGGGTTGGCAGTGCCAGGAGGAGGGAGAATGGCTTTGAGCTGGGAGAGGGGAGAGTGAGAGTGGAGAGGAGGAAGAAATTATTGAGAGTGAGGCTGGGGAGAGCCTGGCACAGGCTGCTCAGAGATGCTGTGACTGACCCCTCCCTGAAAATGTTCCAGGCCAGGCTGGATGAGGCCCTGAGCAGCCTGTGCTGGTGGAGGTGTCCCTGGGCATGGCAGGGGGGCTCGAAACTGGAGGAGCTTTAAAAGTCCCTTCCAGCCCAACCCATTCTATGAACTTTTGAGTCTCCTGCATGGCTGCTGCCCGGAGCCAGGGCCCCTGGTGATAGCCACAGAACTGTCTGGCTCTGTGGCAAGGTGGGCTGGGGCTTGGCTGGGCACTGTGCCAACCGAGGGCCATGGCCCTCTGCTCCCCCAGGACGCCTTCTACGAGTTCCGACTGGTGGCCTTCGCTGGCAGCTACATCAGCGACCCCAGCAACACGGTGAACGTCTCCACAGCAGGTGAGGCCTGGGCTGCCACCCTGCCCTGGACACAGAAACCAGGGGTGTGAGATGCCCAGCGTGCTTCAGGATGTCCCCCAACAGAAATCCCTCACCCTGCCCCCCCCACAAAGTGTGCCAGCTGCTGGGCCAGGGGAATGCGGAGTTCAGGGCAGGAGCCCAGAGCTGATGCCATGGGAGCAGCCCTCTCAGGGACACGAGGGGACACAGTCTCAAGTTGTGCCAGGAGAGGTTCAGGCTGGATGTTAGGAGGACGTTCTTCACAGAGAGAGAGATTGGCATTGGAATGGGCTGCCCAGAGAGGTGGTGGAGTAGAAATGGTGGAGTGCCCTGGTCGTGTTCAAGACAAGCCTGGATGGGGCACTGAGTGCCATGGTCTGGTTGACTGGATAGGGCTAGGGGAGAGGTTGGACTGGAGGAGCTTGGAGGTCTCTGCCAGCCTGGTCGATTCTATGATTCCACATGCAGATCTGGTGTGACTTTGGTCTCAGGGCCCACGTAGCAGGAGAGCTCTGCATAGAGCATCCCTGCCCCTGGTACCTGGCATGGCAGAGGGCACAGGTCCACCCAAAGACAGAGCAGCCCCAAGGCAGGGCTCTGCTGCTTCTCTCTGTGGTGCTGGTGAGGCCAGGGAGGCTGTGCCCACTCTGCTGGCTTGGTCCATGGGTACCCTGGCTTCTGACGGCGTCTCCTGTCTCATGCCCAGGCATGGAGGTGTACCCGTCTCGCACCCAGCTGCCAGAGCTCCTTCCACAGCCCGTGCTGGCAGGGGTCATCGGCGGGATCTGCTTCCTCAGCGTCGCTGTCATCTTCAGCACCATGGCCGCCTGCATCATGAACCGCCGGCGCGCCGCCCGCATCCAGAAGAGAAGGCAAGGTAGGAGCTGCTGCCCGGGTGCAGGCACCTGGATCCCAAGGCTCCCAGGGAGCTCAAAGCAGCATGTGCCGGGAGGGTGGCAGCAGCTGGTGCCCGGAGCACCCTTGTGGGGCATCGCAGGAGTGGGCAGCAGGGCTGAGCGGTTGCCGCTGTCTCCTCATCGTCACTTTTGAGTTGCTGGCTGTGATCCCCTTGTGTTCTCATGACCTTCCAGATCCACCACTCGTCTTCTCCCCCAGCAAGAAGCTTCCACCTCCACAGTAAGTCATGCCATGCCATCCATGCCACGCCACGCTCCCTCCCCCTCCTGCTCCCTCCCTGTCTCGCTGCGCTCCACATCATTCGCTCACCGCTGGCTGAGGGCAGAGGGACAGACTGGGGTGGCTTTAGCAGAGGGGTGCTGGGTGCCAGGGTGTGCCGTGGGGTAGTGCTGAAGAGAGGACCAGAACATGCAGCAGCAAGGGTGTGGAGCCTGCAGTAGCAGTGCAAGGTCACGGCGCCTGCTGCCAGGTTCATGGCACAGGCTCTCCTGGCACAGGGGGCAGCCAGATGGGCACAGAACCCCAGCAGGACAAGCCAAGTGATTCACTCTGCTCTTGTGAGGCCTCACCTGTAGCACCTTGCCCAGTTCTTGAGCCTCCAGCACAAGAAGGACATGGAAGTGTTGGAGAGGGTCCAAAGGAGCCCACAAACATGATCAGAGGCTGCAGAACCTCCCCTGTGGGGACAGGCTGAGAGTGCTGGGACTGTTCAGGCTGGAGAGGAGAGGGCTCCAGGGAGACCTTAGAGCTGCTTTGCAGTAGCCAAAGGGGCTCCAGGAGAGCTGGGGAGGAACTTTGGACAAGGGCTGGGAGTGATGGGACAGGGGATGATAGATTGAAGCTGGAAGAGGGGAGATTGAGACTGGGGTTGAGGAAGAAATTCTTTAGAGTGAGGGTGAGAAGACCCTGGAGCAGGTTGCCCAGGAAGGTTGTGGCTGCCTCCAACCTGGAGGTGTTCCAGGCCAGACTGGATGAGACCTTGAGCACCCTGGACTGGTGGGAGGGTGCTCAGGCACCCTTCTGCCCGTGGCAGGGAGCTGGAACTGGATGATCTTGGGGATCCCTTCCAACCCATTCCATGAGTCAAGTCGTTCAGCCTCTCCCCTCTTCCCTGCAGCAATTCTCGTGGCTCTGGTAGCCCAGACAGCACCATGAAGCTGAAGCTGCAGGCATCTCCCTACCAGAGCCTGCGCCGGACGCTGCTGTGGGGCGAGAAGGCTGGCACCAGCCTGGGGCTCAGCATTGCCGGGGCCGGCTCACGGTACGCCGTGTACGAGAGCCACGTCGGGGAGCACAGCGAGGGGCACAGCGGGGAACATGTGCCCCTGGAGCGCATCTGCCGCGGCCCCGACGGGCGCTTCGTGGTGGAGAGCGAGCCGCAGCCTCAGGAGAGCAGCTTCGGGGCGCTGCCCTGCTCCGGGCCAGAGCCGTGTTCCCAGCAGGGTCCCGCAGGGCCACAGCCCCAGCCCTATCTCCAGCTGCCTGAGGAGAAGAAGGAGGAGGAGGAGCCCATCTGGCGCAAGGGGGTCTCGCTGCGCCCCCGACCTGCCGGCCAAACCCGACGTGGAGCCCGGGCCGCCAGCTACCGCCACGGCCGTTACTTTGGCTACGTCAGCAGCAGCCCCGTGGACGAGGCCGCAGCTTTGTGCATCATCAACATCAGTCCCGTGGCCTCGGCCGCCACTCTGCCTTACGGCGCCGTGGAGGAGCCACAGGCGAGCCCCGGCAGCGCCGCTGCCTGCCCGAGCACCGCCAGCACCCTGTGGGACTCGCTGCCCCTCGACGGCTCCCTGCAGCCACCGCCTAGCTCCGCGGCCGCCGCCAGCCCCGAGCGCAGCCGCCAGGCGGCTGGCCCCGCGGCGCCGAGCGGCATCCTGCAGTACCTGAGCCTGCCCTTCTTCAAGGAAATGTGCGTGGACGGGGACTGGCCGCCCGCGGAGGAGCCGGCAGAGCCCAGCCGTGCCGATGCCCAGCCAGAGCCTGCCGACAGCCCCACACCCTCTCCGCGGGGGGCTGGGGGCTCCCCGCAGCACGCAGGGCAGACGCTGTGCCCGGACTACATTGACACATGTGCCAACGTCACCTCCCCCACTGCCACCGCATTCCTCAAGCCCCCCAGGCTGCCGGTGGGTCCTGCTAAGGCCTCACTGCCTGGCACTGCTGCCTGGCACAGCTCTCCCAGTCCCAGGGCTGGCCTGCGACCCCAAACCCAGGCGGCTCACCACCTCCCCACCACCAGCAGCAGGACTGAGGCTGTGCCCTCGGCTGGCACCACGGAACCGGGCTGGGCACCAGGCAGGCTGCTGGATCCTGCCCCTTTGGAGAAGCTGCCACGGGGTAGTCTGACCAGCCAGAGCAGCGGCCGGGGCAGTGCCTCTTTCTTGCGACCCCCCTCCCTGGCACCCTCCCTGGGCGGCAACTGCCTGAGCACACCCCTCGGGGACAGGGGCAGCTGGCACAGCGGAGGCTCAGCGGCAGAGGAGGGCAGAGCGAAGATGGATCCAGTCCTTGGCAGCACCGGAAAGAGGTGAGCCGCAGGCAGGACGCCGCAGACGAGCCGGTTCACGCCAGGGCAGCTCTCAGCCTGTCCCACGGGGCTTGGCCACGGCCGGCCCAGCGTGGAGCTGCCTCTCTGCTTCCCAGCCCTTGCGGCATTTCAGCCACCGCTCCCCGAGGGACACCCCTCGACGGGGTCCCCACCAGCCCTGCGCCTGGAGACCACCTCAGCATCCCTGCCCACCCTTGCTGCCCCCAGTGTCCCTCTGTCTCTCGGGCTGGGTGTGGGGCCGGTCCTGATGCCCACTCCCACAGGAGGAACACCTCGGTGGATGAGAACTACGAATGGGACGCGGAGTTCGCGCTGGAGTCGGACATCCTGGAGGCTCTGCAGCTGTACCGCAGCGGGGCCCCGGCCCGGCCGGTCTCTACCATTGCCCTGCGCGACCTCGAGCGGCAGAGTGAGTGTGGCACCCCCGGGCTGCCCCCTACCCTCCCCAGGGCCAGGCGTTTGGAAAAAGGAGGTGGCAGGACCCTTTGGCACCCACGTCCCTGGGGGTGGCCGGGCGGGCAGGCGATGCAGCGGGGCCGGACCCTGCCTGTCTCCTCGCAGAGCCCGGCGGCAGCTCCTCGCCGGTGAGCTCGGTGTCGGCGGAGGTGTTGGCGGCGGTGGTGGGCGACCCCCCGGACCGCGGCGCAGCCCTGCAGCAGGAGCTGGTGGCCTCCCGGCGGCGCAGGGAGGTGACCCAGCAGCGGCGGCGGCAGCAGCGGCTGGGCCAACGCGGGGGCTGTGGTGAGCGCTTCGAGCTGGCCACGCTGCTCTAGGGACCGACCCCCCCTGGGCCTTCCCTTGGAACCGCCTGGGGCCTCTGCACCAGTGTGGGGGGGTGGGGGGTGGAATAAAGAGGCGTGAGAGCAGCAACAGTTTGCGTGTGGCAGGAGGACAGGTGCCCGTTAACCCTGGGGCACCTCCTGTCCCCAGCGTCCCTGGCCCCTTCAGGGTCCTGCCACCCACCCATCCCAAAAGTCCTCATCCTGGCGCTTCTTGCGTATCTGTGGGGCACAGCCCCCCCCATCACCCCCCTCATCCCCTCACCCCAGCCCTATTCCATCGCGCCCCTTCCANGTGTCACCCCCTCCCAGCCCCTCTTCGTGTCCACCAGAAGGATCTCCCCCCGCACACTACCACCTCAGTTCCCAGTTCCTCCCTTCCGTTCCGTTGTGTCGCTCCCACCGCGTCCCCGGTGTGTGTGCCCCCCCCCGCCACTGGTTCCCGGGCCGCGGGCGGGGCCAGCGCCGCTCGTTCCCTTCTATGGTCACAGCGCGGGAGAGCGTCACGGGGCGGGGGCACTCCGGCTGACGTCATCGGGCCCGCCCTGCGCCGGGGGTCGCGGCTGGGCTGTGCCCTGGGTCACCTTAGGTCACCTCGGGCACCCCCGGCCTGCGTCCGGAGCCGCCGTTACTCCTTCAGCTCTGCCCCGTGCCCCCGCGTGACCCTGCCTGTCCCCGGTGCCACCCCCGGGCCTGCCCCTCTCTCATCACCCCCCACGGTGTCCCCCCTCACCCTGCCCTGTATCCCCCGAGGGTCCTGCCCATGTCACCCCCACAGTCTCCAGCGACATCCCCTGACCATCCTGCCCCGTGCACCCCCTCACCTCTGTGTTGTCCCCAGCCCTGTCCCCCCGCGAATCCTGCCATGTGCCACCCCTCTCCTGTCCCCCTCCCCTCAGTGCTACACCTTCAGGACTTGTCCTTGTCCTCCCCACGTCCACCCTGGTGCTCCTGGGTCACCCACATTCCCCATGTTGCCCCCAGCATTGGTCCCCCTCCTCTCTTTGTCCTCCAGCCACACCTCCCTGTCACCGTGGGAAACCCCACTGGAACTCCCGTGGGGACACCTGCAGCCCAGAGGGACAAGGATGCCAGCACTGCCCTGCCGCCTGTCACCCGCGGGTGCAGGAGGGGCACTCTAGGCCCGGTGCCGTCGCAAGCGAGCTCTAGATGATGGTGGCAGCTCAGATTGCCCCCGGGGGGTGGGTACTGAGCCCAGGACAGATCTCGGGTGCTGAGGGCCGGGTGGGGTGGCAGGGACGCCAGGGCGGCGGCTGTGTCACCCGCTCCGCGGGCGGGCGGCGGCTCGGGGCCGAGGTTTTGTTTGTTGTTTTGGTTGCACTTTGCCATGGAGACAGGACTTGTGCAAGAGCCATCGGCCCTGCTGGCGCCGCTGGGGACACCACCACAGCTGCCGGGTGGCCTTTTCCTGCGGCAGCCCCCGGGCTGTGCCCTGTCGTCGTGACCGCAGCGGGGCCCTGCCACCTGCCACATCTTCCACCGTGCTTGTCGCCTGCTACGGCAACTGGGCCCTGTCCCCACCACAGCCTTGACCCACACTGCCACTGTGCTGGGCTCTGTCACCACCAGAACCTCGATGTCCCTCAGGCATTGCGGTGAACCCATCCCCACCGCAGCTGCCCTGCCCCCACCGCTGCCACCCTGTCTTCACCTCAGCCACCACTGCCACCCTGTCCCCACCACTGCCACCCAGTCCTTACTCTGGCCACCACTGCCACCCCATCCTCACCACTGCCACCCTGTCCCCACCACTGCCACCCCATCCTCACCACAGCCACCCTGTCCCAAACACTGCCACTCCGTCTTCACCTCAGCCACCACTGCCACCCTGTCCTCATCATTGCCACCCAATCCTTACTCTGGCCACTGCTGCTACCCCATCCTCACCGCAGCCACCCTGTCCCCAACACTGCCACCCTCTCTTCACCTCAGCCACCACTGCCACCCTGTCCTTAGTCTGTCCACCACTGCCACCCCATCCTCACCACAGCCACCCTGTCCCAAACACTGCCACCCTGTCCTCATCATTGCCACCCTGTCTTCACCTCGGTCATCGCTGCCACCCTGTCCTCACCACAGCCACCCTGGTCCTCACTACAGCCATCTTGTCCCCACCACACTCCCTCTAGTTCCTCTGCCACCACGGTCCCTTTGTCCCTCACTGCCACCACAACCGTCTGCTCCCCCTGCTCATCCAGAAGCCCTCTCCTCGGGTCCGCCAGGCGGGGCAGGGCGGAGCGGCATTGCCCGGGGCGCGGTAGCGGCGCGGCCCCGGCCTCGACCCGCCGGACCCGCCCCGGGAGCGGGCGGTACTGAGCCGCCCCCGGCCGCGCTGACATCAGCCGTGAAAAGGGCGCGGGCGGCGGCATCCGGCAGTGCCGGCACCGGGATCGCGGGATCGGCGCCGCAGGTAGGGAGGGGTACGGGCAGCGCCCGCGGGTAGCGGGCGGCAGGTGGGCACGGGGGACCCGGGGTGGGGATCGGTATAGCGATGAGGGCCGGAACAGTACCGGTCACTCTGCTCTAAAATGGCTGGTGCCGCGCTGCCCCGGGGGCCCGGAGCGGGACCGGCTCAAGGGCTGTCCCCCAGCCCTGCCCCTCTAACGGCTCCGGGCAGCGCTGGGCGCCGCGCCCGTGGAACCGCCGGGACACGCAGCCGCGCCCGAGAAGCGGGACCCGGGTGCGGCTTCCGGCCGCGCCGGGCGCCCCGGGGCGCGTCTATCCCGGGGCTGCGCTGCCTCGGAGCCGGCACGGCCGCCTCCCGAGCCCCGGTCTCCGCCCCGTTGTCCTCGTAGCGGCTCCGTCCCGGCAGGGCTGGTTGCGGTCCCCGTCTCGGTGCCTGCGGGGTCCCCGGGGTGGCCGTGTTCTCGTCACCTCCCCACGGCTTCCGCCTGGCTGTGTGTCCCACCTGGGGGTGCCCTCCCCGCTGGCCGTATCACAGGATGCAGCCGCCTGGCCGCTGCCCCCGGGGTGCCTCGGTAACCCCTGGATGACTGTGCTGGCCGCGGTCCCCTCCCTATTGCACCGGGATGGGGTCTCTAACGTCCCCCGTGTGCCTCTGGGGACACTCTGGTGGCCGCATCCCAGCTGGGGCCCCCGGGGTGCTGGAGGGTGGCCGCGCCCCACTACGTCCGGGCATGGCTCCCTCCTCGCTTCCCCCGGGGCTGTCCGTGGCGGCCGGGCTGGGTGCAGGGCCCGCGGGGTCCGCAGTGCGGCAATGGCCTGGGCTTGGTCCAGGCCCCCCTCGCCCCGGGCTGGGCAAGCCCCGGCGGTGCCGGGAACCCAGCCCCGGCCGCACCAGTTCCAGCTCCTCTTTGTTTCCCAACCCGCTTTGGCCCCCGGCCGGGCGCTCCCGGCTCCCTCCCCGCGGGACCTCCCTACGCTCCAGCCCACGCCCCGGGGAGCCCCGCGGCGGCCCCTGCCCCTGAGAGTGGGGAAGCACCGATGCCGGCTGCGGTGCCACAAGGGCACAGCTACCCCGCTGCTGCCACCGGCTTCCCCAGGGGGTGATTTTCCTCCGGTCCCCATGAGCTGGGGCGGCTCGGCACTGGTTGGTCCCGGGCACAAGAGCCCCCAGCCCAAAGTCAGGCATGGGATGGGGTCGACCTCTGTCCCAAACCGAGCCTGATCTCGCCCCGCCGGGGCTGGGCTGCCCTAGTCCCGCAGCTGCCACATGTCCCCAGTTGGGGTGTGGGCATCTGGGCTGTAAGGAACACCACACCCATGGGAGGGACAGCATGTGCTCCTGTGTGCCAGGGTGCCCCCCAGTGCCAAGGCTGGGGGTGCGTGGCCTGGGCAGGGGGCTGCAGCCCCCTCTCAAGCTTTGAGCACCCTGGCCATATGGGCAGGGCAGCGCTGGTCCGCTCCTGTCCCCACATGGGCACCTTGCTCAACCTCCACCCTTCTCAGCACGAGTGGCACTGGCTCTGGAGACACCTTGGCAGAGGCAGTGCCCAGCCATGGGGCCCGCCAGATCTGGCTCCCTTCCCTGGGGTGGGGGCACCGCTGCTGCTGGCCCCATGCTCCTGAAGCAGTCCCGGATCTGGCACCCGGCCCGAGCAAACGGGAGAGCTCTGCAAACAAGCTGCAACCAGCACCGGGCGCCTGCCAGGGCCACATGCACTTGGCAGGGCTGAGGCACGGGGACCAGGATGCTTGAGGCGAGGAGTCTGGTCCTGGCACTAAGCAGCCACCGCGTTGCACACCCTGCCTGGGGCTCTACTGCTCCATTGCCCTCGGGTGGGCACCCACTTTGGGCTGGCTGGGCAGGAAGCGAGCAGGGCAGGGCAGAGCCCAAGCAGTGCCTGGCATGGGTGATAAGGCTCCACGCCGGACATCCAAGCTGCCTGCCCAGCAGGACTCTGTCAGGCTGCTGGGGACTGTGCCTGCTGTCGCCTGCTGTCACCTGCTGTCCCTAAGGGGCTCCGCCATGCCGTGAGCACGGGGCCATGTCCAACATGTGCTAGATGCCCCCCATGCCACCAGAAGCACTGACAGGGGTCTGATCTCTGCAGACCCCCCCACCGCCGTCAGCATGGCAAACCGGGGACCGTCGTACGGGCTGAGCCGGGAGGTGCAGCAGAAGATCGACCGGCAGTACGACCCCGAGCTGGAGCAGGTCCTGGTGCGCTGGATCCTGGGGCAGTGCGGTGGGGACGTCGCGCAGCCGGCGCCCGGCAGGGACGGCTTCCAGCAGTGGCTGAAGGATGGCACCGTGAGTACCCCCCCCAGGGTCAGCCCGTGGTGGGGCGGCCGCCGCGCCGCGCCGCTGAGCCCCGGCTCTCCCCCGGCTCTCCCCTCGCCTAGGTTCTGTGCCGGCTCATCAACAGCCTGCACCCGCGGGGCCAGGGGCCCGTGGCCAAGATCCAGGCGTCGGCCATGGCCTTCAAGCAGATGGAGCAGATCTCGCAGTTCCTGCAGGCGGCCGAACGCTACGGCATCGCCGCCACCGACATCTTCCAGACCGTCGACCTGTGGGAGGGTGAGCGGCAGGGCGGGCAGCGGGGACGGCGGGGACGGGGGCGGGCGGGGACGGGGCTGAGCCTGCTTGCGGCGTCGCAGGGAAGAACATGGCCTGCGTGCAGAGGACCCTGATGAACCTGGGCAGCCTGGCTGTGGCCAAGGGCGATGGGCTCTTCGTGGGAGACCCCAACTGGTTCCCCAAGTAGGTGGCGGGGGCTGGCGGGGGCGCGGGGGGCCGCCAGGTCCCGCGGGGATGCTGACAGCCGCCGTGCCCGCAGGAAGTCGCAGGAGAACCGTCGCGTCTTCTCCGAGGACAAGCTGAAGGAGGGCCAGAGCATCATCGGGCTGCAGATGGGCACCAACCGGGGCGCCTCCCAGGCTGGCATGACGGGCTACGGCATGCCCCGCCAGATCCTCTGAGCGCCTGCTCCGCTGGCACGGCCCCCCCATGCCCCGCCTGTGAGGGGGCCCCTGGGGCCGGCCCCCAAACTGCCCTAGCCCCACCCTGCCGTGGGCCAGCCCCCTGGCCCGGGTGCCCCCCACCCCCCCCCCAGTATTTCCGGGACCAAAATCACTTTTTTATTATTATTATTTCGCTGGGGGGGGGGGGGGGGGGGGGGGGGCTGCGGTGCTGCCCTCCTCCCGCTGCCGCGCCCGCATCCCCCGAGTGCCTTAGGGGCCGTGGTGCCCCTCAGCCGTGCCACTGTGCTGGGCATGGGGGGAGCACCCCCTCTGCACCCCAATAAACAGCTCCTCTTCTTTACAGGGCTGAGTGGAGTGTTGGGGAGGCAGGCGAGAGACCCCCTGGGTGAGGGGGGTCTAGCCCCAGGGGTGGGGCTAGGGCTGGGGGCGGGGCCAGTGCCGGGAGGGGCGGGGCAAGGGGTTTATCATAGGGACGGAACCGTTTGGCTTGGAGAAGACCTCTGAAGTCGTCCAGTCCGGCACCAACCCATCCCCACCGTGGCCACCAGACTCTGGCCCCAAGTGCCGTGGCCGCAGGTGTCTTCAGCGTCTCCAGCCATGGGCACTGCAGCACCTCCCTGGGCAGCCTGGGCCAGGCCCTGACCATTCCTGCAGGGCACAAATTGTTCCTCATGGCCAACCTGAACCTGCCCTGGGCGATTTTGAGGCCATCTCCTCCTGCCCTGCCCTTCGCTACTTGGCAGAAGAGCTCAACCTCTACTTCACCTCTCAGGGAGCTGCAGAGGCCAATGAGGCCTCCCCTCAGCCTCCTTCTCTCCAGCCTCACCACCCCCAGCTCCCTCAGCTGCTCCTCCTCAGCCTCTTCTCCAGACCCTCCCCCACCTTCCTTGCCCTTCTCCGGTCCTACTCCACCCCCTCAATGTCCTCCTGGCACTGAGCCCAAACCTGCCCCCAGGCTTCCAGCTGTGCCCTCCCCAGTGCCCAGCCCAGGGGCACAATCCCTGCCCTGCTCCTGCTGCCCACAGCATTGCTGCTCCGGGCCAGGCTGTTGGTGCCCTTCTTGCCCACCTGGGCACCCCCTGGCTCATCGCCAGCCGCTGTCGGAGCCTTTCACCTCGGGCAGTTTCCAGCCGCAACCCCAAGCCCGGAGCCTGTGGGCGGGGCCTGGTGGGGTTTGTGGGCGGAGCTCTAGTGTGGCCACGCCCCCTCCCGCGTTTCGCCGTTACCGGGGAGCGCGCGGGGGCCGTTGCCATGGTGACAGTCGGCGCGCGGCGGGATGGGGCGCGCGGCTTGCCCCGGGGCACCGGAGCCGAGGCCACCGGCGACTGCCCTTCGCCACGGCTTGCAAACGGCCCCTTCCCACCCGCACCCCCACAGCCGCTACCGGAGGCGAGCTCGGAGCGCCGAGGCGGACGAGACCCTGTTCGGGGAGAGCCGGGTAAGGGGGGCCGGGATCACCGAGGGTACCACCGTCTGCCCGGCTGCCTGCTCCGGGCAGCGCCACGGGGCCGGCCGGGAGCTCGTCAGGCCGGAGCCAGCCCCGTCCCAACCGGAGCACCGTGACGCTGGAGTTCCGAGCGCTCGCTACTTTCTCCCCGGGTCTCAGCCCGCCCCGCTCGCTTACCGGAGGCTCTTCTCCGCCTCCACGGGCCCTGACTTCCACCACCACCCCCATCCTCCCGGTGCGAGACGTTATCACACCCCCTGCCAGCCCGCTCCGGGCCTGGCTCCCTCCCCTCTCTTCATTCCCAGGAGCCAAATTCCTTCTGCGAAGGGCACAACGCCCCCGACCCAGCCTCTGCCTGGGGGCTGGCCAAGGCCAGCAGCTCAGGGGCTCTGCTGTGCCCCTGTGCCCCTCCCTGTCCTTGGCACCTCCAGCTCCCACTTTTCACGGGGGATTAGTTAATGAGTGGGGCCCAGGAGCCGAGGAGGTGACCCCTGGCGAAGGCGAGGAGCTGGCATGCTGGGGGCCGCAGTTCTGTTCCGTGCGGGATGGAGAGAAGAGTGCTGGGAGCTGGGGCTGGAAGCTTCCAGAGCAGCTGCCTGACAGCAGGCTCAGCCGTCGGGGAGCTGCGGAATCAGTCCCCGTGGAGACGAGGCAGAGCCCCCAGCAGGTCTCTGACCCCCTGGCGGGCTGCCCCGGCCGCCGAGAGAAGAGATAAACAGGGAGCGAGAGCTGCTTCCGCCGGGCTCTGCCGCTGCCTTCCTCCGTACTTGGCCCCGGGCTGTGCGGGACAGCCTCAGCTGCGGCCACCCAGGAGGGCAACACTCGGGCAAGGGCGATGCGTGGACCCTCCCACCCGCGCTGCTGCTTCCCCACCACCTCCCGCGCCCACTCACCCTCCCCAGGGCTACTCCAGGGGCAGGTCGGGTTTATGGCTGCAGCTGTTGGCTTTCCCCACCCTTCGTGTGGGCTCTGGCACAGCTCGAGGTACAAGGGCCAGGTTGGCTGCCAGGCTGGGTGCCAGGCTGGGTGCCAGGCTGAGTGCTGCTGGAGTTTGTCCCATCTCGCAATGGGTGATAAAACATGGGGTGGGGTATGGGGGGTGGGTGTCAGTAGTCCCAAGGGGACCACGCCGTGCCGAAGGCACTCATCCCTCGCTGGCGTTGCTCGGGGGAGGGGAGGGGGGGTGCTTGCAGCTGTAATTTCCTCTCCTGGGTCTTATCACTCGAAACAAATCTGGCCAAGGAGCCGTGCCAAGGCCTCTGGCTCTGGGAGGCGAGGAAGGAAGCATGGTGGAGGAGATCGCTCTGGCTCCCAGCTCAGGGCTTGGGGAGCTCCCAGGGAAGCGACCTGCCCCAGGGGCTGCTCGGGCCGTGCGCCTCGGCGTGCCGGGGGAGCCCCGGGCAGGTTTGTGCTTTGTTCTCTCGGAAGCCTTCCAGGCAGTTAGATTTAAAAAGAATGTCCTTGAGACTCACGGGAATGGGAATTGAGTTCCCGGGGACTTATCCAGGTCTGGTCCCCGGGAGCTGCCCCTGCGGCAGGGCTGGCCGCGCTGCCTGGCAGCATTATCGCTGCGTGCAAGGCTGTGCCAATGCCAAGCCCTCTAATGCAACAGCTCACATCTGGGGCCCGGGGATCTGGGACACTGTTCAGGTCTCTGCCGTGCTGGGCTGCAGGAAAGCCTCTGGCTTGGGCCATCAGCCCCCTCCGAGGGAAATATTCCAACCTCGTCAAAGGGAACCAGGATCCTGCGGACCTGCTCAGCACCCAGCTGGCCGCAGGGCTTGTTCCAGCGGTGACCTGGGGGGTTACAGCTGAGCCCTTAAATAGACAGAATCGTGGAGTCCCCAGAGGGCTTGCGTTGGAAGGGAACTTGAAGCTCATCCAGCTCCAACCCTTTTGCCATGCCCTGGGGCACCTCCACCAGCCCAGGTTGCTCAGGGCCTCATCCAGCCTGGCCTGGAACACCTCCAGGGAGGGGACAGCCACAGCCTCTGTGGGCAAGGCTCTCCCCAGCCTCACCCACAGCAATTTCTCCCTCCTCTCCACTTTCACTCTCCTCTCTCCCAGCTCAGTGCCATCACTCCTTGTCCTGGCACTGCCAGCCCTTGTCACAAGTCCCTCCCCAGCTCTCCTGGAGCCCCTGGGCAACCTGTTCTGTTGTCTCCCTGCCCTCACTGTCACAATTTCTTCCTCCAGTCTCAATGTGTCCTCCTCAAGCTTAAATGAAATTAAAGGGAGCCCAAGGGGAAGCAGAACCTCTGTGAGCCTTCAGGAACCTCTGTGAGCCCTCAGTTGGCTCTCCTCATTCCCTGCCCCGGGCCAAGATTTGGCCGGGGATGCTGCACTGTGGCTGGGCTCAGGGCAGTGACCCTGAGCAGCTGAAGCTGCTATGCTTGGGATTCCCAGCAGGGAATGTTCCAGAATGTGCTGGTGGACTCCAGCATTCCCCTGGGATGGTCGCTGGTCCCCACTCCACTCCACCCCCAGGCTGGTTCTTACCTCTCACAGCCCCTGTGGCCTGGCTGGGGGCTCTCGTGGGGGTGCCCTACACCTGCCTGGGACTTCCCTCAGGTTCTCCCAACCCCCTTAGGGGCACCCAGTGCCCACTGTGCCCAGGGGTGTGCAGTGGGCTCCCCCCCACCAGCACCACACAAGTGGTAATGCTTCACTAGGTGGCAGCTTTGGCTCAGGCAACCGGAGTGGCACCAGTCCAAGCCGTACCGGGAGGACTGGTTTGTGCCCGCTGCTCTCGTCTGTCTCTTGCTGCCCTTCACGGCCAGACCTGGAGCTGTCCCAGCTGCCTGTTCCCAGAGCCTCCCTGCCAGCTCCCTGCGCGTTTGGGTCACTCTGGGCTGGTTCCCACCCAGCTTTTCCCAAGTTCCTGCCAGGGGTGAGGAGCAGGGCAGGGCCCAGCTGCCATCAGCCCAAGGTACCCAAGATGATGCCTGAGCCTTTGTGAGGTGTTGCCCTGAGCTCATCCTGTGCCCCAGACCTGGCTGAGAGGCTGGCACCCAGATTTTTAGGGCAACCCCAGAACTGTCAGGGTACTTTTGATTCTCCCCCATGTCCTCCTCAGAACTGCAGAGCTGAGGCTTGCCATGGCCAAAAGCCCTTCCCGTGCCCAAACGTCACCAGTCTGGGTGCTGCAAGAGGGCATCGGTCAGAGCCCAGGGGAACCTGGAGCTGCTTGTGCCCAGGGTACCTCTGTGCCCAAGGCAGAGAGCTGGGCATGGGCTGGTGGCAAGGAAGTTGCAGTGACTTGGATTTGGTACCAGGGAAGTTGGTGGGAGTGGGGGGAGTGGGGTAACTGGTGAGTGTGAGTGGGGTGAGTGGGGTAACTGTTGAGTGGGGTAACTGGTGAGTATGAGTGGTGGGGTAACTGGTGAGTGTGAGTGGGGTAACTGGTGAGTGTGAGTGGGGTCAGCCATGCTCTGAGGGTCCCACTGTGATCCTCCAGGATGTGCAGACTGCCCAGAAGGCTTCAGCTGCTGCTGGCCACAAGCCCAGGACCACTCTGCTCATCACCAAGGACTTGATCCGTGACCTCATGTAAGTCTGTGCCCAAGTGGCAGCTCCCAGAAGGTTTTGAGGCTCTGTGTGTCTGTCCCAGCACCATCTCAGTGCATAGAGCTTGTGCCACTCTTTGCTGGCACCTCTGAGGGCAGCAGCCCCTGGTAGACCTGGCTTGTGTGGCAGCACCTGACCAGTGCTGGGTGTTGAACTAGATCATAGAAAGCATTGAGCTGGAAGGGACTCTCCAAGGGCATCTTGAACAACCCCCACTCAGCAGGGACACCTCCAGCTAGAGCAGGTCACTCAGGGCCACATCAGCTTTGAATATCTCCAGGGATGAGGCCTCCACCTCCACCACATCCCTGGGCAGCCTGTGCCAGTGTCTTCTCCACCCTCATGGTGCAGAACTTCTCCTGAGGTCCAACCTCAATCTGCTCTGCTCCAGTTCCAAACCCCTGCCTCTTGCCCTACCACCCCAAGCCCTTCTGAACAGTCCCTCCCCAGCCTTCCTCTGGGTCCTCTTTGGATATTGCAGTGCAGCTCTAAGGTCTCCCTGGAGCCTTCTCTCCTCCAAGCTGAACAGCTCCAACTCTCCCAGCCTGTCCTCTGGATGTTCTCCAGCAGGTCCACATCCTATGTATGGAGTGCCACAGCTGGGCACAGCCCTGCAGCTGAGGTCTCCCCAGAGCAGAGCAGAGGGGCAGGATTCCCTCTCTCCATCTTTGCCCACACTGCTTTGGCTGCAGCCCAGACTGGCATTGACCTTCTGTGCTGCCACTGCCCATTGCTGGCTCCTGCCCAGCTTCTCCCCCACCAGCACCCCCAGGTCCTTCTCTGCAGGGCTGCTCTCAGCCTCACCAGCCCCAGCCTGGACTGATAGCAAGGATTGCTCCAACCTCATCGTAAGAGTCTTCATCTCAGGAGGCTTTCAAGGCACACCTGGACCTGTTGCTTCCTGTGTGATCTGCTGTAGGTCCAACTTGATCTGCCCAGGGCCCTGGACTCAGTGATCTTCAGAGGTCGCTTCCAGCCCCCACCCATCTGTGATTCTGTGCTAAGAACCAGTGGAGAAAAAACTCCAGCAGCCAAAAAAAAGCTCCTTCTGAGCTGAGCAGCACCCCCAGGGTGACAGCTGCCCCCTACCCCCTATCCAAGGCTGCCCCAGCACTGAGAAGCCCCAGGTGGGACAGGCTGTGGAGGATCCCCCCCCCAGCCCCCACACTGCAGGAGCTCTCTGCTTCTGCACAGGGAGGTTTTATGAGCAAGGCTGAACTGCAGGAGCCCTGTCCCTAATTATTACACCTCGTTAAGAGCCTGCAGCACACAGACCAGAACAGAGCCATTATCCTGGCCAGCTCTCATTTAGCCTCATTTTGACCTCCCTGCCTTTTCCTGGTGGTTGTCCCTCGGCACGAGGCTCAGCTCTGCTTCCTGTTTTGAACCTCAGGCAGTCAGCACTGCCCTGGCACCTGCCCCTGCGTGGCCTGGGTTTGGGACATGGCACAGAGGTGCTGGCTCCGGCTCTGAGCCTGGCTCAGGATCCAAGGTTGGCTCAGGATCCAAGATTGGTACCTGGATGTAGACCTTCACACCCCTCTTTGTTCCGCTGCTGAAGCTGCTGGTTGCAGATGTGACATGGCCTCAGCTCCAGCCCCATCTGAGCTTGAGAGCAGCCTTGAGCAGAAGGGCTTTGGGGTGCCAAAATCACCATGAGGCAGCAACAGGCACAGGCAGCCCAGAGCCAGTCCTGAGCTGGGCTGCAGCCAAAGCAGGGAGGGGATTCTGCCCCTCTGCTCTGCTCTGCTCTGCTCTGCTCTGCTCCACCTGCAGCACTGCAGCCACTTCTGGGGCCCCCAGCACAAAAAGGACCTGGAGCTACTGGAGAGGGTCCAGAGGAGGCCACCAAGATGAGCAGAGGCTGCAGAACCTCCACTGTGGGCACAGGCTGGCAGAGTTTGGGGCTGTTGAGGCTGGAGAAGAGAAGGCTGCAGGGAGAGCTTAGAGCAGCCTGGCATTGCCTGAAGGGGCTGCAGGAGAGCTGGGCAGGGACCTGGGACAAGAGCTGGGAGTGATGAGACAGGGGATGATAAATTGAAGTTGGAAGAGGAGAGACTGAGACTGGGGTTGAGGAAGAAATTCTTTAGAGTGAGGGTGGGGAGACCCTGGCACAGGCTCTTTAGAGTGGGGAGACCCTGGCACAGGTTGCTGAGGGAGGATGTGACTACTCCATCCCTGGAGGAGGTCCAGGTCAGGCAGGTTGAGGCTTTAAGCACCTTGGGCTGGTGGCAGGGGGAGGGTTGGAAC
>WAAF01006662.1:124169-153752 GCA_013400475.1 Tricholaema leucomelas
GGGGGGTGTTTGCTTTGTGTCGGGGGGGGGGGGGGGAGTCCCTTCCAACCCAAACCATTCTATGAATCTCTGCTGGAAACTGTTTGTGCTGGTTTCAATTCCTGAAAATCAGGCCCTAGACATCCCAGCAGGGCAGGCAGGCACGGGGCCAGCAGCAGCAGCAGCAGCAGCAGCAGCAGCAGCAGCAGCCACACTGTGTCATTACCTTTATGAGGGCCATTGTGGCCTTTGCCATTCTTGAGCAGCGTCCCTGGAATCCGATGCTGTGATGCAGCTCTGGGCTGCTCATTAGGCAGGTATCTGTTCATATTCACCAGGGTGGATGAAAGGTGACACACAATAATAATGAGTAAATTCTTAGTCCTGGACATCTTCAAAGTGCTTTCTGCATTTGGCTAATGCAGGCTCCTCCACCACACGCCTCCCCCTGGGACCTGAGTAATGCCAGAGGTAATTAACTCTCCCTACAACTCCCCTGCCAAGCAGCCCTGTGTCATTAGCCACATTTTTACCAGTGGGGAAATGGGGGCACCATCAGCTTCAGTGATTCCCTCTAAACCACAGCTTGAGTCACAGGCAGGGAGCTGGTGGCTCTGCAGAGAGCCAGCAGCAGAGAGGGGGTGCTGAGGGATGGGGCAGTGCTGCCTTCCCTCCTCACAGGATCACAGAATGTTAGGGGTTGGAAGGGACCCAAAACGATCACAGGATCATAGAATCAGCCAGGTTGGCAGAGAGCTCCAAGCTCATCCAGGCCAACCTCTCACCCAGCCCTACCCAACCAACCAGACCATGGCACTAAGTCCCCGTCCAGGCTCTTGTTGAGCGCCTCCAGGGACAGTGATTCTGCCACCTCCCTCATCGAGTCCAACCCCCCTGCCAGAGCAGGACCATCCAATCTAGCTCAGGGCACACAGGAGCACATCCAGACAGGGCTGGAAAGGCTCCAGAGAAGGAGACTCCACAGCCTCTCTGGGCAGCCTGTGCCAGTGCCTTGGGACCCTTCCAGTCAAGAAGTTCCCTCTGGTGTTGAGCTGGACCCTCCTGTGCTGCAGCTTCCATCCACTGCTCCTTGTCCTATCCCAGGGGGCAGTGAGCAGAGCCTGTCCACCCATCCTGACCCCCAGCCCTTAGATATTTAGTCTCAGTCTTCTCTTGTCCAGACTCTCAGCCTCAGGCCCCTCAGCCTCTCCTCATAAGGCAGTGCCCTCCAGTCCCATCATCATCCTTGCAGCCCTCCCTTGGGCTGTCTCCAGCAGATCCCTGTCCCTCTTCAACTGGGGAGCCCCAAGCTGAGGGCAGTGCTCAAGATGAGGTCTCACCAGGGCAGAGAGGAGGCACAGGAGAACCTCTCTGGATCTGCTGGACACACCCCAGGATCCCATTGGCCTTCTTGGCCACAAGGGCACATTGCTGTGTGACAACTTCTTATCCTCCCATGCCACTTAGCTCCCAGGAGCAGCAGAGCCCAAGCTGGGCTGCCCTGTGTGGCTCTGGAGCCTGAGCAGGCTGAGTGTCATTGAACACAGCACAGAGGTTTCTAGCTGGCACACAGGGGCAGTGGCAGTTGATCAGGGGTCAGGAGTGAGCAGCCTGGGCCCCTGCAAAAGGGCTGAGGGCAGTGCTCCAGGTGGTGCCAGGTGAGAGCTGGGAAGCTCAGGCTGTGTAGGTTTTATGGGGGCTGACTAGACCTGTGCTGAATGTTCTGAGCTTTCCCCTGGGAGGCCCCAGCCAGCCCAGGCTCATCCCAGCATGCTGCATCACAGCCTGCAGAGGCTTTCACTGCACTTTCCTCCTCTGCTTGCCCAGGACAGTTTGGTCCCCACAGCCTCGGTGCTTCCTGCATTGCTCTTGGGTGACTCCTGGTCCTGCAGCTGCTGCTGGTGTGGGCAGCTCTGGGCAGATCCCAGGGCAGGTAGGGGACAGAGGCAGCTGTGTTGGGGGGGCTCTGGCACCACTGACTGTTCCCTGTGACCTGTGCCAGCAGTGTCCCTGCAGAGAAGCCAGCAGCATCTCTCTTCATGGGCCAGGAGGACTTCCAGTGCATGAAGGCGGCAGCGCGGGTGCTGGGCAGGGAGGAGCACCAGGCCAGGCTGGCAGCCCTCAAGGCAGAGAAGGAAGCAGCTCTTGTAGGCATCTCCCTTCTGCCCCTTCTCTCCCCTCTCATCTGGGGGCTGTGGGTGAGGTGGATGTGCCTGGGCACAACCAACCTTGTGTGGCATAGACACAGAGTCACAGAACGCGAGGTTGGAAGGGGCCCTCCAACCCCCCTCTAACCCACACCTTGGCTGGGGCTGTCCTCAGAGCTCTGCTCAGATGCCACCATCCTCACCCCTCTTTCACCCACGCTTGGGTGTGCCCATTGCTGCCAAGGCAGCACAACTGCTGCTCTCAGGTCTCCTCTGATCCTCACAACTCAGGGTCCCTGGGTTTGCCCATGGGTGGGGAAGGGATCCCACTCTGGTCATTCCCCCGACCCGTGGTGATGCCAGGGGCTGTGCCGCAGCCTCTGTGCTGCGTTTCTGCCACTCCACAGCGCGGGGGGAGAGTGGGAGGAAGCCGTGGAGGGGCTGTGCCCCTCTGCTCCGTGCTCAGCCTCCCGGGGCTGCCCCAGGAGGGTGCCCAGCGGTCGGCAGCTCTGCCCGTGCCCGCAGGAGGCGGTGAGGGAGCGCAGGAGCGCGGCGCAGCAGGCGGCCGCCCGGCAGCAGCAGACGGGGCCGCGCAGCGAGCTGGAGGAGGAGGCTCGGGAGCGCGCCCAGCACCTGCTGCAGAGGGCTAACAGGATGCGCATGGAGCAGGAGGATGAGATCAAGGAGTTCAACGAGGTAGGGCTAGAGGCTCCCTGGCACCACCAGCACCACGAGGCCTTCTGCCAGGCCCTCTGCCCGCTGAGCCAGGCGGCTGAGCCCCAGCAGTGCCACCAAGCTGCTCTGCTTGCTGCTGTCCAGGGTCCCCTTCCCTTTGCCACCTGCCCCGTCTGTGTGCCTGGCGCTGGTGGCGCCGAGCCCAGGGAGTGCCCTTGTCCCCGCAGATGGTCCTGGGTGCCAAGTGCCACATGATCCGCGACGCACAGGTCCTGGAGAAGCAGCTGATCAGCGAGGAGCTGCGGGAGGAGGAGAAGCGGCTGGACAGGATGATGGAGGTGGAGAGGAAGAAGGCCGAGGAGCTGCAGGAGGAGCTGGAGAGCAGAAGGAAGCAGGAGCTGATCAGGTTTGCAGAAGCCTCCCTCAGAGGCAGTTGTCCTTGCCCCAGGCTGTGTGCTGGGGTTGGGGTCACCTCTGGGCAGCACGATGGAGCCTCCCCCTCTGCTGTGCCCTGGTGAGGCCACACTTGGAGCACTGCCCAGTGCTGGACTCCTCACTTCAGGAGGGACAGGACAGGATTCTACTGCAGAGTCCAATGGAGGCTCTGAGGATGATGAAGGGACTGAAGCATCTGTCTGGTGAAAAAAAGGCTGAGAGCCCTGAGGCTGTTTAGTCTGAGGAGGAGAAGGCTGAGAGGGGACCTGATCAAAGCCTGTAAACATCTGTGGGGTGGGGGGCAGGGTGAAGGTGCCAGACTCTTCCTCAGTGGTGCCCAGCAATAGGACAAGCTGGAACCCAGGAGCTACCACCTCAGGCTTCTTTGGTGTGAGGGTGCTGGAGCCCTGGAGCAGGCTGCCCAGAGGGGGCTGTGGAGTCTCCTGCTCTGGAGACTTTCGAGACCCCTCTGGATATGTTCCTGTGTGCTCTGTTCTGGGTGCCCTGTTCTGGCAGGGGGTTGGACTGGATGACCTCCAGAGGTCCCTTCCAACCTCTATGCCCTGCCTGAAGTCCGTGCTGGCATTTCTGGGAGCGTGAGGGAGCCAGAGGGAACCTTTGGCTGTCTCCTGTCCAGAGGCAGGCATGAGATCGTGAGGCAGATGGAGAGGAACGCGGAGGAGAGGGCACTGAGAGAGGCGCAGCAGGAGCAGGAGACACAGGAGCTGCTGAAGCACCTGGAGAGGCTGAAGGTGGAGGACCTGAAGGTGTGAGCAGTGACCCCCCCGCCAAGGGAGCAGGGAAGGGGCCGGGGAACAGATCTGGAGCTTGCTGGCAGAGTGGCCTATTACTGGGCGAGTCAGACCCGGGGTGCAGACAGCAAGCAGCAGAATCAAAGCTTGGGGCTCCTGGGGAAGTTGGGGCCGAGCTGCTGGTCCCTTCCCCACCCCAGAGGAGCTGCTGACCCGCGGGAAGGTTCCCAGGGAGCAGTGGAGGGAGCGCTGCCTGCGGCGGCTCCTGCCCTGCCGCTCTCCAACTCTCTGCTCCCTCCTCAGGAGCTGGAGAGGAAGCAGGAGCAGCAGAAGCAGATCCAGGCTGAGATCAGACGAATCAACAGAGAGAACCAGCAGCTGAAGGAGAAGCAGCAGCAGCAGGAGAGGCTGGAGGACGAGCGGGTGCTGGAGTACCAGAGGCAGAAGATGGTAACGGCACCCAGCGTGGGTGGCACTGGCACAGGGTCAGAGAGCAGTAGGGCAGCTGCAGGGGAGCTGCCACAAGGCTCTGCCCCATGCAGGAGCTTGAGGCCAAGTTGGAGGCTGAGCAGGAAAGACTCCGTGTGGAGAAGGAGAAGGAACTGTCCCGGCTGAGGGCCATGCAGGAGCGGGCACGGGACCGGCAGGCAGAGCAGGTCTGTGGCTGTGGCTGGGGTGGGGTCCCCTTCCCCGTCCCCCACCTCTGCAAAGTGGAAGCTTCCCTGAGTGTGAGTCTGCTGGGGCACGGCTGGCCAGGACCAGCAGCTGGAATCATGAAACCATAGAAACGTGGAATGGTTTGGATTGGAAGAGACCTCCAAGGTCATCGAGTCCAACCATTGACCAATCACCACCATGGGCACCAAACCCCAGCCCCAGGTGCCGTGGCCACAGGTTTCTTGAACTCCTCCAGGGATAGGCACTCCACCACCTCCCTGGCAGCCTGTGCCAGTCCCTGACCACTCTTGCAGAACAAAAATTCTTCCTCATGTCCAACCTGAACCTCCCCTGGCACAATTTCAGGCCATTTCCTCTTGTCCTGTCCCTTGTTCCTTGACAGAAGAGCCCAACCCCCACCTGGCTGCAGCTTCCTCTCAGGGAGCTGTAGAAGCCAATGAGGCCTCCCCTCAGCCTCCTCTTCTCCAGCCTCACCACCCCCAGCTCCCTCAGCTGCTCCTCCCCAGGCCTCTTCTCCAGACCCTTGCACAGCTCCAGCTCCTCGATATCCTCCTGGCACTGAGGAGCCCAAACCTGATCCCTGTGGCTTCCGCAGTGCCCAGTACAGGGGCACAATCCCTGCCCTGCTCCTGCTGCTCCAGGCCAGGCTGCTGGTGCCCTTCTTGGCCACCTGGGGACATTGCTGGAGCCAGGTGCGGGGGAGAGGCAAAGCCATCTTCAAGCCCACTCAGACCTGCCCCGGGAGGGAAGCCCTCTGCGACCCCCGCAGTGTCGCCTTCCTGCCCCTCTGCAGGACGCGCTGCGAGCCAAGCGCAGCCAGGAGGCTGCGGAGCGCCAGTGGCGGCGCCGGGAGCGGGAAGCGGCGCAGCGGAAGGCGGCGGAGGAGGAGGCGCTGAGGCAGAGCCGCCTGCAGCAAGTCGCCCACCGCCAGCACAACCTGGCCGTGCAGATGCGGCAGGACCAGCAGGAGTTCCAGAGGATCCTCAGGTGACTGGCACCAGGGCGAGCTGGCCAGGCCCTGCCCCGCTTGGCACAGTGGCAGAGGGACAGCTGCGGCGGTTGCCAGCCGGTAGGGCTCTGGCCGATGCCCCACGGGCAGCTCGTGGGGGTGGGTACAGGGGGCCGGAACGGAGCCTCTCATCCGCCCCGAGCTGTCCCGCAGGGTCCAGCAGGAGCAGATGGAGAAGGAGAAGGCGGAGGAGGTGCGGAGGGCAGGCCTGCGGCTCGCCCATGCCAGCGACGTCCGGCGCCAGATCCAGGACCGGCAGCAGCAGCTGGCACAGGAGCGGGCAGCTGCCTTCGAGGAGTGCCAGCGGCTGCAGGAGGAGGCTCGGCAGCGCAGCCAGCGCATCGCCCAGCTCAAGCAGCAGAAGATACAGGAGCTCAGGTGAAGTGCTGCCAGCAGCCACCTGCTTCCCTGCACGGCCCTGAGTCCTTCCTGGCTTCCCACCACCTCCTCACCCCCGGGGCCGCCTCACGGGTTCCTCTGCACCCTCACCGAACAAGAGCCACTCTGTGCCACGGTCCTGAAGCCCAGCTCTGGGGCAGCTCAGGGTGGTTGATGATTTCTTTGCCTTTCAGAGCCTCTGGCATCCCCGAGAAGTACTGTGCCCAGCTGGAGCAGAGGGCCCAAGCACGCTCAGCCCCTGGCCAAGCTTGGTCCCACCAGGAGTAGAGTTTTGTCTTCCCCACACTTTGGGGGTTTCATTGGCTCAGGCTGAGTCGTTCCTGAACAGAGATCTTTGTGGAGTAGTTTCTGCCTTTCATCCTTTTCCTGTTTTGCCTTGGCAGGCCAGAACCTGCCCTCGGGGCTAGAGTAGCCCAAAGGTTCTTGTCCAACCAACCCCACTGCCCACACCCCCCTTGGAGGGGCCGGGAGCATCCTCGGGCCCTCGGCGCAGCTCAGCATCACCACCAATGCCATGGGAGTGTCCCACTCCCCGTGGGATGACTGCAGGAGGTTCCCCACGAGCCAGGCAGGCTCCTTTCCACGCACACAGCCCCGGACCTGGCTACACACAGCCACAGCAGAAGTGGCAGTGCCACCAAGATACTGCAGTGTCACCACCAAGACACTGGAGGTGTCACCAGCAGGCCCTGCAGCAGCGGCAGGGGCAAAGGAAGGAGACCAGAGCATGATGCAAACATTTTGCATCCGCTGGGACGGGGCCCGGCAGCTTCAGAGGGCCTGGATCCCGCAGGAGTGGCTCTGATTAATTGTCAGAGCAGCTGGAAAATAAGGAGAGCCAGGACAGGTGAGACTGCCCTGGGCTGGGGGACAGCTCACAGAGCTCTGCCCGGAGCCCTGAGCCCTCCTCCAGGCCGGGTCAGGAGGGAAGATGAGAGGCCACAGCCCCTCGGTACCGTGTCCCCGTGGCGTGACAGCGCCAGGCTCTGCGGGGCTGTGTGTCCCTTCTGCGGCGCGGCCTGAAACATGGCACTGGCTGGGTGGGCATCTGCCACCCCAGAGCCCACCCTGAGCATGGCCACCGAGCCCCTGCCCCCCACCCGGTGCCAGGCTCAGCTGCCTATCCCCGGCCCCCACGCATCAGCACAGTGTCACCTCCAGTCACCGCCCCAGCCGGGCAGCCACAGCCTCATTCTAAGCCAGGCTCGACCCCGGGGGTCCCGAAGCCACCGCGCCGAAGGCACTGTCACCAGCACCGGTCCCCGCGGCCGTGGCGTGGGCTGCCCACGCTGCCTGCGTGAGGGAAAGCAGGAGGCGGTGGCAGCGGAGCCCCGAGCCCAGTGAGCCACGGGCCCGTCACCGTGACCGGGCGGCCGCGGCAGCGCAGTTCTCTCCACGGCGGTGCCGCCCCGGGGGCCCAGCCCCGTGCGGGGGCTCCGCAGTCACCGAGGCGGCGCGGCACGTGCCAGGCGCTCCCCGGTTCCCAGCACGGGGCCGGGAAGGGTTAACCGGCAGCGGTGAGCTCAGCTTGGGGCCAGTAAATGGAGCAGCTCTTGGCCCCAGGGACTGTTTGGCACGGGGAGGTGCTGCCGAGCCGGCCGGGGCAGTCCCGGTGTGGAAAGTACCGGCACGGCCGAGCTGTGCCGCGGGCAGTGCCCGGGCGAGCCGGACGTGGAGCCTGGCCCTGGCACGCAGCAGCACAGGAGAGTGCCTGTGGCCAAGGCTTCTTGCTGGGCTGAGCATCCCCAGCGTGACCCCAGCACCTGCTGTCCACCGTCCCTGTCCCAGCTCTTCTCTATCCACTGCTGACCATCCCTGTCCCAGTTCCTCCATCCACTGCTGACCATCCCTGTCCCAGCTCTTCTCCATCCACTGCTGACCATCCCTGTCCCAGCACGCTCCAGCCACTGCCAAGCTTGCCTGTTCCGACCAATGCCTCTGTTCAGTCCTTTGCATCCCTGTCCCCAGCTCCTGACCTCAGGTCTCTCCCCTCCAGCTGCCCCAGTCTCCTCCAACCACATTGTCACCTCCACTGTGCTGAGTATGGGCTGGGGTGTGGGGGCCCTATTGCTGCCACCTCATCCCTGTGCTGTGAGCCATGTCCTGGAGCACCAGACAGGCCTCTGCTCCAGCTGGGCACCATCATGGGCATGGTGGGTGTCCATGGTCCCCACATGGGTGCAGCATCCCTGTGCCTGCTCGCTGAGGGGGCAGGACTGGAGGAGGGATCTGCAGGAGCTTAAGCCCATGGCCAAACCACACCTTTAAGCTCTTCCAGTTGGCCTGAATCCTGCCAAGACCAAAATCTTCTCAAGACCAGCGTGAGGACAGCCTGGCACTTCCATGGAGCCACAGTGCTTGGCTACACTTGGGCTGCTCTCACTGCAAGGTCCCAGAAGCCTTTCCCCACCAACCACCCTCATGCCATCAGCAATCACACCCAGGTGTCAGCCACCAGGCACTGCAGGGTGCAGGGACCCCCAGATCCCTCGTCTGGCTGTTTCGGGGTGTGTTGGTGCCCCCTGCCCGCAGTGACCCCCAGCCCGGGTCCGGCTGGATGGAAGCCCACAGCATGGTGATGCTTAATTAGGGGGTAGGGAGTGGAGCAGGGCGGCATCGCTCACGCACAGCTTGGAGCCACTCAGTCATCCCAAAGGCATCCGCCCCAGAGGGAGGAGCGCCCCGGCCCAGCATGTAAAAGCAGCCCCAGACGGTCCCTGCCCTGTCACCTCGGAGCCTCCGCCGCTCCTGCTCCTCCTCACCACCCGGCACGGCTGCAGCGTCATGGCAGGGCACGGCGCCAGCCTGCTCCTGCTCCTGGGTCTCATGCCAGGTAGGCGCTGATGGATCCTCTCACTTGGACCTGCTCCTGAAGCGAAGCCACCAAGGATGGAGAGCTCTCTGCCCAGCGCTGGGGCACCCCAGGGTGCCAGATGCACCCCATGGTCAGCAGAGCACCTGCAGCCGGGCTGGCCCTGCCGCAGCACCCATCCGTGCTGGGCAGAGACGGGCAGATGGCAATGAGCCCTCCGTGTCCCTTTGCCCCTGCCGCTGCTTCACAGGACCCGGATGAGCGCAGTCCTGATGGGTGCTCAACCCTGCCAGGACACCCAGCCTGGTCCTGGCGGAGTCATTCCTGCCCCGGTCTTGCTCCCGTGGGGCAGGAGCTGCAGGACTCAGGGTCGGGATGCAGAAGGATGTAGGGTCAGGGTGCTGCAGGACATGCAGTTGGGGTGCTGCAGGACACGGGGTCAGGGCGCACCGGGGCACAGGTCTGGAGGGTTCCCCAGCAGGTGCCATGGGTCCCTTCTCTCCCCAGGTCTCCTCCTGGCCGTCAGGATCAACAGCAAGGGCCGGGAGGTTCTGTACCTGGCCAAGGGGGACTCGGTGAAGCTGGGCTGCCCTTATGTCCTGGAGCCTGAAGACAACGGTCCCCAGGGTGTGGGCATCGAGTGGATCCAGATCACGCCCGAGCGGACCGGCCCAGAGAATGTGGTGAGTGTCCCTCGGCAGCCACCGTCCCACCGTGCAGGCAGGGCTGGGATGGAGCAGGCAGGACAGGAAGAGTCTGGCCGGGTAGGGATGGAGCAAGCAGGACAGGCAGGGTCTGGCAGGGCAGGAATAGAAGGTCTGGCAAGGTAGGGATGGAGCAGGCAGGACAGACAGAGTCTGGAAGGGTAGGGATAGAGCAGGCAGGACAGGCAAGGTCTAGCAGGTTAAGGATGGAACAGGCAGGACAGGCAGAGTCTGGCAGAGTAGGGATAGAGAAGGCAGGACAGGCAGGGTCTGGCAGAGTAGGGATAGAGAAGGCAGGACAGGCAGGGTCTGGCAGATTAAGGACGGAGCAGGCAGGACAGGCAGGGCTGAAAGAACCAGAGAACGCAGCTGAGCAGGCAGGACAGTCAGGATCTGTCCAGGCAGGGAAGGAGCAGGAAGGACAGGCAGGGTCTGGCAGAGTAGAGATGGAGCAGGCAGGACAGGCAGGGTATGACAAGGCAGGGATGGAGCAGGAAGGACAGATAGGGTCTGGCAGGTCAGAGAACGAGCAGGTAGTGCAGGCAGGGTCTGGCAGGATAGGGATGGAGCAGGCAGGACAAGAAGAGTCTGGCAAGGTAAGGAAAGTGCAGGGAGGACAGGCAGGGTCTGATAGGGTAGGGAAGAAGTAGGCAGGACAGGATCTGGCAAGGCAGGGAAGGAGCGGACAGAACGGCAGGGTCTGACAGGATAAAGATGGAGCAGGCAGGACAGGCAGGGTCTGGCAGGGCAGGGAAGGAGTAGGAAGGACAGGCAGGGTCTGACGGGGTAAGGAAGAAATAGGCAGGACAGGCAGGGTCTGGCAGGGCAGGGAAGGAGCAGGAAGGGCAAGCAAGATCTGACAGGATAAAGATGGAGCAGGCAGGACAGGCAGGGTCTGGCAGGGCAGGGAAGGAGTAGGAAGGACAGGCAGGGTCTGACGGGGTAAGGAAGAAATAGGCAGGACAGGCAGGGTCTGGCAGGGCAGGGAAGGAGCAGACAGAACAGGCAGAGTCTGACAGGATAAAGATGGAGCAGGCAGGACAGGCAGGGTCTGGCAGGGCAGGGAAGGAGCAGGAAGGACAGGCAGGGTCTGGCAGGGCAGGGAAGGAGCAGGCAGGACAGGCAGGCAGTGGGCAGTGCGATTCCCTCCCCAGCTGGCATCCTCAGGTCCGGCCCCCACTCCCAAACCTGGGAGCAGCCCTGCCCACTCTCGCCCCTTGCCCGCCCGCAGTTCCTGTCCTACCAAGACCACCACATCAACTACGGCAGCGGCTCGGGGCTGCAGGACAGAGTCGCCTTCGTGCAGAACGACCCCAGCCAGTACGATGCCTCCATCCGCCTGGCAGACCTGCAGGTGTCCGACACTGGCACCTACCAGTGCCGCGTCAAGAAGAACACAGTGGCCGTGCACGAGGTCATCGTCACTGTGGAAGGTGAGCCCCTCGCCCCCCACCCCCCACCCCCGCCTTGCCCCGCGCCTCCGGTTGGCACGGCTAGCACCGGCGGGGTTGACATCCTCCCCCCCTCTCCTCTCCCCGCAGAGAAACCGGCGACCCCACAGTGCTGGGTGGAAGGGGACTCGGTGAGGGGGACCAGCATCGTCCTGCGGTGCTTCAGCCGCGGGGGGGCCGCCCCACTCGCGTACCAGTGGGGGAAACTGGCCAGCGGCTACGGCGGCGGGCAGCTGCCCTCTGGCACTGTCCAAGGTGGGTGCTGGCTGGGGGGCTCTAAGGGGGGAGAGATTGCGCATGAGTGATGCGTCCCTGTCTGAGTGCAGGTGTCGGTGGGTGCCCATGGCTGCTGGCACTGTGGTGCCTGTGTGTACCCGGATTCACGGGCATCTTGTCTCCCTGTGCCCATGTCCCTGTGCCCATGTCCATGTGTGCCCATGTCCCTGTGCCCGTGTCTGTGTGTGCCCTGTGTGCACCCATGTTCCTGTGCCCATGTCTGTGTGTGCCCTGTGTGTGCCCTGTGTGTGCCCATGTTCCTGTGCCCATGTCTGTGTGTGGCCTGTGTGTGCCCATGTTCCTGTGCACCCATGTCCCCTGTGCCCGTGTTTCTGTGCACCCATGTGTGTGTGCCCTGTGTGTGCCCATGTTCCTGTGCCCATGTCTGTGTGTGGCCGGCGTGTGCCCATGTTCCTGTGCACCCATGTCCCCTGTGCCCGTGTTTCTGTGCACAGGTGTGAACCTCAACCATGACCCTGCCTTTCCCTGTGTACCCATATCTGTGTGTGCCCTGTGTGTGCCCTTGTTCCTGTGCACCCATGTCCCTGTGCCCATACTCCTGTGCACCCATGTCCCTGTGCCCATATTCCTGTGCACCCATGTCTATGTGTGCCCTGTGTGTGCCCATGTTCTTCTGCACCCATGTCTCTGTGCCCATATTCCTGTGCACCCATGTCCCTGTGCCCATACTCCTGTGCACCCATATCTGTGTGTGCCCTGTCTGTGTGTGCCCATGTCCCTGTGCATACATCTTCCTGTGCACCCATATCTCTTTGTGCCCATGTCCCTGTGGTGCCCACGTCCCTATATAGCCTGTGTCCCTGTGCACCCCTTGTCCCTGTGTGCCCATGCCCCTGTACACCCCTGTCTGTACCCATGTCCCTGTACACTCTGTGTGCCTGTGCCCCCCGTGTCCCTGCACAGCCCTGTCTGAGGCTGTGGGTGCCAGCTGCCCATCTGTGCCCGCTGCAGGACGTGCTCCGGGTGACCTGGTGATCCGTAGCCTGTCGGATGCTCACGCTGGCACCTACCAGTGCCGTGTCACCAACCGTGTGGGCTACTCCACGTGCCAGGTCAACCTCAACCCCACTCAAAGTAAGTGTCACAGAGCGCGGGGGGGGGGGGGGGGAGATGGGCATCACAGGCAGGTTGCTGCCGAGGGCTGGCCCTTAGGTGCCAGAGTGGCACCGGGAGGGGGTTGTGTGACGGTCACAGTGGGCAGCCGGGGAGGCCGGCAGTGACAGATTGTGGTCGTGCAGGAGTAGGACCAGGAGGAGGAGGAGGAAACCAAGCGAGCGTCGTGGCGGGCTCCGTCCTGGGCTCCGTCCTGCTCCTCACCCTGCTCGGGGCTCTCCTCGCCGCAGTCATCTGCCGCTTCCGCAAGAAGGAGTGCCAGCCGTCCTGCAGCGACTGCAGGTGAGGGGCACGGGGCGGGCACGGGGCTCCTGGGCACCGACAGACATCGTCGGAGGCACTAACGGGGACTGTTGGGCACCCCACGGGCACTGTTGTGGACTGATAGGCACTGCTGGGTGCCGCCAGACGCTGATGGCCACCACAGGGCAATGACAGGCGCCTAAAAGGCACCAGTGGGTGGCAGCGGCTGGTGATAGGTACTGATGGACACAGATAAGCACTTGGGGGTGCCATTCGGTACCGATGGGTGCCGAAGGCGCCAGTGGGAACCAAAAGGTACCGCTGAGTGCCAGCAGGCACAGGCACTGCGGTGGGGTGCCAACAAGTGTCACTAAGCACTGCTTCGCACCCATGGGCACCACGGGGTGCCACCGAGCACCGACGCTTCCTGATGGGTGCCGATGGGGCTCCTCTCTGCCCACAGGAGCAGCCCTGGCGGCACCATGACCCGCGCCTGCAACGTCTGCAGCCACCACTACTCCCCCCATGGCATCAGCTACATGCAGTGCCAGCACGGCGACAGCGACGAGCGGGCAGCCGCTCTCATCTGCAACGAGGGCATGCGGCACCAGGTCGCCTGCCAGGGGATGTAACCCATCCCTAGCCCCTCGTCCACCCCCACCCCCCCAATTTGGCTCCACGGGGCAAGCGACTGCCAGCCCGGAGCCGGTGGGCACGGCCGGGATCCGGCGCTCCGCGGCACCGGGCGGCGCTTGCCCGGACTCGCCGCGCAAATTGAAGTCAGGAACCTCGCTCCCTCCTCCTGCCCAGCCAGCCCCGGCCCCAGCCAGGGCCGCTTGGGCTCCTCACTCTCTTTTGGTTATGTTTCTCTTTTTTTGGCCCCATTTTTTTGTATGCGTCCCACCCCCACCCCACTCCCCTCAGCCCCCGCCCGGCTCCCGGCCCCGCCGGCTGCCCTCGCCAGCAGCCGTATTTATTTCTCCCCCGTCCCCTCGGTGTCGAGCAGGGACGTGGCAGCCCCGAATCGCCCAGTCTGGCTGCCGGGCAGCTTCGTGCCCCCCTCCCCACCCCCGGAGCCCCCCACATTGGCTTTCCCAACTGGGTGACATTGGAGACGAGACCAGGATTCGAGTTTGGAACAAGAAAACGTGGAAAAGAAATAAACCAAAGTGAATCCCCAGCGCTCTCCTGTCCCGTCCTGTCCAGCGCCGGCACCGTGTCGGGGCAGGTCCCGGGCAGCGGCGGCACCGATCCAGCGGCGCGGGCACGGGAAGCGCACCCTGGGCTGGGTCCCATAACGCCGCGGCGGTCGCAGGGCAGCGGCAGCGCCCGTCTCGGCGTCCCCATGCAGACGCCGCTGACACAACCCCGTGGCACCCATGGGTGCTCTCTGGGGCGGTTGCCAGGGCATGGTGCCGACGCGGCTGCGGGTGCCCCACGCCGGCCGGGACGCTGGGCAAGCTGGGACACGCCGGGGAGAGGCTGTAGGGTGCTGTGAGGGCTGCCGGGGGACAGGGGGGGACACAAGGAGGGGGTCAGGGCTGAAGTCGGGCTTGGGGTCAGGGCTGTGGCTGCGATGGGGGTGTTTGGGGGGGGTGGGAGTGGGTCGGGACATGGGCAAGGAGCTCAGAGCATGGATATCCTGACCCAAAGCAGTGCCACCTGTGAGCCTCAACTCAGCTCACAGCCTGACCCTGGCACTAATTCTAACCCTGACCCTGGCACTAACCCCAGCCCTGACCTTAAACCTGACTCTAACCCTCTAAATCTGGCCTTAACCCTGACCTTGACACTGAACTTGACCCCAACCTCAACCATGACCCTGACCCCAACTCTAACCATGGCTCTAACCCTCATCATGGCCCTAACCCTGACTCTAACCATGCCCAAAGCCCAGCCCTGACCCTAACTCTAACCTGAGCCCTGACCCTAACTCCACTACTAACCAATCTCCAGGCCTGACCTACCCCAGCACTAAGCAGCATAACCTCAGTACTACCCAAACCCAAACATCAATGCTAATCAAACCCTAACCCCTGTGACAAACTAACCCTAGTGCTAACCAACCTAACCCCAACCCTAGTACTAACCCAACCTAACCCCAGGGCCAACCTAACCTAAACTCCAGTACTAACCTGACCTTTCCCAGTACTAACCCAACCCTAAAACCAATGCTAACCTGACCCATTCCCGGGACTAACCTAACCCTAACCCCAGTACTAAGCTGACCTTAACCTCAGTGCTAACCTAACCTTAATAGTAACCTGACCTTAACCCCAGTGCTAACCTAACCTTAATGTTAATACTAACCTAACCTTAACCCCAGTGCTAACCTAACCTTAATGTTAATACTAACCTAACCTTAACCCCAGTGCTAACCTAACCTAAACTCCAGTACTAACCTGACTTTTCCCAGTACTAACCCAACCCTAAAACCAATGCTAACCTGACCCATTCCCAGGACTAACCTAACCCTAACCCTAGTACTAAGCTGACCTTAACCCCAGTGCTAACCTAACCTTAATGTTAATACTAACCTGACCTTAACCCTAGTGCTAACCTAACCTAAACTCCAGTACTAACCTGACCTTTCCCAGTACTAACCCAATCCTAAGCCCAATGTTAACCTGACCCATTCCCGGGACTAACCTAACCCTAACCCTAGTACTAAGCTGACCATAACCCCAGTGCTAACCTAACCTTAATGCTAATACTAACCTAGCCTGAACCCCAGTGCTAACCTAACCTAAACTTCAGTACTAACCTGATCTTTCCAGTACTAACCCAAACCTAAAACCAATGCTAACCTGACCCATTCCCAGGACTAACCTAACCCTAACCCCAGTACTAAGCTGACCTTAACCCCAGTGCTAACCTAACCTTAATGCTAATACTAACCTAACCTGAACCCCAGTGCTAACCTAACCTGAACCCCAGTGCTAACCTAACCTAAACTCCAGTACTAACCTGACCTTTCCCAGTACTAACCCAATCCTAAACCCAGTGCTAACCTGACCCATTCCCGGGACTAACCTGACCCTAACCCCAGGACTAACCTGACCCTTTCCCAGTACTAACCAGTCCCCCCCAGCCGCCCCCAGCCGAGCGCCGCCCCCCGGAGCGGGGCACTGCTGTTACGTCATTCTGCTGGCCCCGCCCCCGGGCCCGCCCTCTCCTGCAGCTCTCGCTGTGGCCGCCAGGGGGAGCGCGCGGCTCCGGGGGGGGTTTCTCGCGAGGCCGTTGCCAGGAGACGGCGCGCGCGGGCCATGGCGGCTGGAGACGGAGCAGGACAGGTCGGGGAGGAGCTGGGATGGGAACGGGACAGGGAATGGAGATAGGGAATGGGATAGGGAAAGGGGATGGGAATGAGGATAGGGAATGGGACAAGGCTGGGGATGGGAGCAGGACATGGAATGGGGATAGGGAATAGGATGGGATGGGATGGGACTGGCATTGTGAGCAGAACAGGGAATAGGAAGAGGGAACGGTGTTAGGGATGGGGATAGGAAATGGGGATAGGGAATGGGAAGAGGGAATGGTGTTAGGGATGGGGATAGGGAATGGGGATAGGGAATGGGGATAGGGAATGGGGACAGGGAATGGGGCAGGGGTGGGGACGGGAACAGGACAGAGAACGAGGATACAGAATGGTGGTGGAGATGGGGATAGGAAATGGGGTAGGGATGGGATGCGATGGGGATGGGCTCAAGGACGAGGCTGGGGATGGGACCGGACCGGCCCCGGTGCGGCAGTCAGCGGCGCCGCTGTCCCGGCAGTACGAGGATGCCTTCCGCCCGCACCGCCTGCAGAACTGGGGCGTGCCCCGGCCCCGCCGCCAGGTACCCCCGGGACGAGCACGCAGCCCCCGCCCCTGGAGCAGAACCCTGGCACCACCCCGCGGCTCCGACCTACACCCACCCCAGGACCCCTTTCAGACCCATTTTGGACACCCAGGAAGTCCCCACCCTGGCGTGGATCCCCCCCCGTGATCTCCTGGGATCTCCCTCGACCACAGCCCAGACTCTCAGAAGCCCCTTGGACCCACCTCAGACCTCACCTGGACCCAGAGGGACCCCCCTTAGCCCCGTCTGAGAGCCCTGTACCCTCCCCCAGCTCTGGCCCAAACACCCAGGAGCACCCCAGGCCCAACTTTGACCCCCTCAAGACCCCCATGGCACACACACCCCCTTCAGCCCAAGCATGGACCCTTGAGATCCCTGAGGACCCACCTCAGCTCTGGCCCAAGCCCCCAAAAGCTCTCCAGCCCCAGCCTGGACCCCCCCGGCCCCCAGTCACACATCTCCCCCTCCCCAGCGCCCCCTGCGGCAGGAGTGCCCCACGCAGATCATCGCCGATGACCGAGGCCACCTGCTGCCAGATGTGCCCCGCTGCCAGGTGAGCCACTGGCACCCGTGGGGGGCCCCACAGCTGGCAGCTCCTTGCCCCTCATCTTGAGGGGGCTCCCTGGGCCCCCCCAACACCTTCCCAGGTGCTGCTTTGCTCCTGTCCTTCCTCCCAGGCCTCCCCATGGGGCACATCTGTGGGGACATGGGACCTGCCCCAACCCTAACCCCAGTGCTAACCTGACCCATTCCCAGTGCTAACCTGACCCTGACCCCAGAACTAATCTAACCCCAGAACTAACCTGACCCTGACCTCAGAACTAACCTAACCCCAGAGCTAACCTGATCCATTCCCAGTGCTAACCTGACCCTGACCCCAGAACTAACCTAACCCCAGTGATAACCTGACCCATTCCCAGTACTAACCTGACCCTGACCCTAGAGCTAACCTAACCCCAGAGCTAACCTGATCCCTTCCCAGTGCTAACCTGACCCTGACCCCAGTACTAACCTAACCCTGACCCTAGAACTAACCTAACCCCGGTGCTAACCTGACCCTGACCCCAGTACTTATCTAATCTCAGTGCTAACCTGACCCTGACCCCAGAACTAACCTAACCCCAGTGCTAACCTGACCCATTCCCAGTACTAACCTGACCCTGACCCCAGAACTAATCTAACCCAGTGCTAACCTGAGCCCCCCTCTCATCTTGATGGGGCTCCCTTGGACCCCCTTGCTCTGCTCCCGTTCTCCCTCCCAGGCCTCCCCGTGGGGCACATTCCTGGGGACGTGGGACCTGCCCCCGTGGATCCCCCCGGCCAGGCTGGACCTCACCGCCCGCTCTGCCGCCGCCGCCGCCCTGCTGCTGCAGCGGAGCCGCCAGCCCTGCGCGCTGAGCCGCGCCCGCAACGGCCTCCGCACGCAGCTCACTGGCAAGGTCTGGGCTCCTCCCGGGGCTCCCGGGGCAGAGGGCATCATGCTGGCAGGGTCCCTCTCTCCAGGGTGGCCTCACGGTCGCCAGCTTGCAGGGGACAAGTGCTGGGAGGGGGTCTCAAGGATGGGAGAGGATCTCCAGGGCTGGGACGGGGTTTCCAGGGCTGGGAGGTCTCCAGAACTGGGAGAGGGTCTCCAAAGCTGGGAGGGGGTCTCCAGAGCTGGGAGGGGGTCTCCGGAGCTGGGAGAGGGTCTCCAGAGCTGGGAGGGGGTCTCCAAAGCTGGGAGGAGGTCTCCAGAGCTGGGAGGGGGTCTCCAAAGCTGGGAGGAGGTCTCCAGAGCTGGGAGGGGGTCTCCAGATCTGGGAGGGGGTCTCCAGGGCTGGCAACGCCCCATGAGTGGATTTGGAGTTGGGATGGGTTTGGTTTTGACCAGCAGGCAGCACCCAGCTCTTGGGCCACCATCTCCCCTTGCTCTCTCCACCTCACCCCCGAATCTGTGCCCATCCTCTGGCAGGGTGCCCAGGTGGGTGCTGTGCCAGCAGGAGGAGCTCACAAACCGCCACATGCCAGAGGAGCAGCTGCCCTGGTCGAGGGCTTAGGGGGTGGGGATGATCCCACAGCCCCCAGCAGCCCTTTTCCACTGCCTGCTTTAGCTCAGCCCCCGGTTGGAACAGACCTAAAGGTCGAATCCAGCCACGGCCTAACACCTCCCTGGGCACAGCTGTGAGACCTTGGCCCTGCCTCCTCACTCTCGTCCAGGCTACACAGCCCCAGGGCTCTCAGCCTCTCCTCCCTGCACCTCCGTAGCCCTCCCTGGACTCTCTCCAGCGGTTCCCTGTCCCTCTGGAACTGTGGTCTCAGCAGGGCAGAGCAGAGGGGCAGGAGAACCTCCCTTGACCCGCTGGCCACACTCAGTGCCAGGACACCCTTGGTCTTCTTGGCACATCCCTGGCTCATGGCTGCTCTGCTGCCCACCAGCTCCCTCTCCTCGGAGCTGCTCCCCAGCAGGTCTCCCCTCACCTCTCCTGGTGCAGGCTGCTCCTCCCCTGCCCTCACCCTGGTTGAACCTCAGGAGGTTCTCCTCTGCCCACCTCTCCAACCCAGGTCTCACAACCCTCTGCTCCCTCAACTAACCCTCCCAGCTTCCCCGACCGCCCCCCCCAGCAGCAGAGCTGCCCCAGCCCCACCTGCCCCAGCACTTCTCTCTGCTCCATCAGCAGAGCTTCTCTCTGCTCCTCGCCCCTGCAGCCTCAGCAGCCAGGCTTGGACACTCAAACCTCCAAGAAGCCTTCCCAGAGGAGCAGTCAAGCGCCCAGAGAGGACTCCGGAGTCCCAACCTCCATCCCAGCCTCCATCCCCCCGACTCCAAGGGAGGCCACTCCTCGGGAAGCCACCGAGCTGCAGGGCTCTGCTCCCAGCCCGGGGGGCTCCGTGGTGGGGAGCAGAACCCCCCAGCCCCAGGCATCGCCCGGAGCGGTGCAGGCAGCGGCCCCTGCGGAGCCGTGAGAGCAGCGCAGCCACCGCTGCTGGGCTCTCGGCTGCTCCCCTCTGCTCCCTGCCCTCTTGGCTGCTCCCCTCTGCTCCCTGCCCTCTTGGCTGCTCCCCTTTGCTCCCTGCCCTCTCGGCTGCTCCCCTCTGCTCCCTTCCCCTCTCGGCTGCTCCCCTCTGCTCCCTTCCCCTCTTGGCTGCTCCCCTTTGCTCCCTGCCCTCTCGGCTGCTCCCCTCTGCTCCCTGCCCTCTTGGCTGCTCCCCTCTGCTCCCTTCCCCTCCCCAGCTGCTCCCTTCTGCTCCCTTCCCCAACTGCTCCCCTGTGCTCCCTTCCCCTCCCCAGCTGCTCCCACAAACCAGCAACCCCCCCCAGCAAACGCCCAGGGGCGAGGGCAGGGAAGGTGTTGGAGAAGGCTGAGCGAGGCTGACGCTGGGACAGCAGCTCCAGGCCTGGCTCCTGCTGGGGGCTGGGGAAATCCAAGTTTAAACTAAACAGATCCTGGGGTTTGGAGTCAGTGCCTGGGAATCAGGACTAGGTTGGGTTGGAGAAGCTCCCTAAGGTCACCCAACCCAACACCAACTCATGCCCACCATGGGCACCAAATCCTGGCCCCAGGTGCCATGGCCACACGGGGCTGGAGCACCTCCAGGCATGGGCACTCCACTACCTCCCCTGGGCAGCCTGGGCACAGGTTGTTCCTCGTGGCCAACTTGAACCTCCCCTGGCACAATTCCAGGCCATGTCCTCTCCTTCCATCACCTGAGACTGGCAGAAGAGTCCAACCCCCACCTGGCTGCAGGCTCCTGTCTGGGAGCTGTAGAGGCCAATGAGGCCTCCTCTCAGCCTCCTCCAGCCTCACCACCCCCAGCTCTCTTCCCCAGTCCCTTCCCTACCTTCCTTGCCCTCCTCTGGGCCTGCTCCAGCCCCTCGGTGCCCTTTGGTGCAGGCTTTGCTGCCCTCTGGGCTTTCCCTTTGTCCCCATCCCCTGATGGAGGACATCAGCAGCTGCTGCTGCCTCACTTGGACTCTCCCAGCACCATCCCAGGCTGCTTCCAGCCCTTCCTTGCCCAGCCTCTTGTGGTGGGACAGGGACAGGTCCAGCCTTGGTGCCCATCTGTCCCTGCTGCCAGGCAGCACTGCCAGCTTCTGCCAAAGGGAAAGGACACTTGAGAGGGGCAGTGGAACCTGCCCAGGTCAGCAGCTGGCACAGGGCACAACAGCTCCTCGGTGAGGAGAGGGCTCCAGAGCATTCCAGCAGCTGGTCTGCACCCAGGGGAAGCTCTCCTCTGCCCTGCTGGGCTGCCCCACTCGAGACACAGCAGAAAAGCCTCTGCCATGCTGCTGCCTGCACTTCTGTCCTTTGCCACCTGCCAGCTCCATGTCCCCTTGGGGCTCTGATGCCTTCTGCTCCTCAGAGGCAGCTTCATGAAGTCCATCAGGCCAGAAGCTTTGCTCCCAGAGGCAGAAGTCAACAATCGGCCAGAGAGAGGCAGAAGCTGCTGGGCCTGGCACAGGGCTCTGTGCCCCAGCAGCAACCTCTGCAGCTCAGGTGTGAAATTCACAGCGTCCCAGGATGGGTTGGAAGAGCTCAAAGCTCCTCCAGCTCCTGTCCCCTGCTATGCCCAGGGACACCTCCCCCAGCCCATGCTGCTAAAGGCCTCATCCAGCCTAGCCTGGGACACCTCCAGGCTGGGGGCAGCCACCACCTCTTTGGGCAACCTGTGCCAGGCTCTCCCCACCCTCACTCTCAACAATTTCTTCCTCCTCTTCACTCTCATTTTGCCCTCCCTCAGCTCAAAGCCATTGTCCCTCAGCCTGGCACTGCCAGTCCTCGTCAGAAGTCCCTCCCCAGCTCTCCTGCAGCCCCTTCAGCTACTGCCAAGGCTGCTCTTAAGGTCTCCCTGGAGCCCCAACAGCTCCAACCCCTCAGCCTGTGCCCACAAGGGAGGTTCTCCAGCCTCTGCCCAGCTTCCCTTCTGCTGGGCTTGGCAGCAGCTCACCTGCTCCCAGAGAGGTGCCCCTGGGGGCTGCTGCTGCCCTCAGCCCAGCCCTCGCTGGCACAGAGGGAGGCAGAGGCCGAGTGAGGAGGATCAGAGCTGCTTTACTGCTGAAGGGGCACAAGAGACAAGTGCTGAAACCAGAGCCGGTGCCAACATGCACCCAGGACCCCACACCCCTCATGGTGCCATAGCTGGAGTTGGAGGGGGTGGGCAGTGGGGCTGGGAATCATCTCCCTTGCCCACAGAAGTGCAGGATGGTGGCACCAGGAGGGCAGCATCAGAAGGGCTGCAAAAGGAGGGCTCCAAGGTGGCCTGGAGCATGAGGAGATGGAGGTTGAACGCTGCAGCTCCAAGCAGCCCACCCCCAGCCATGCCAGCTGAGTCCTGTGGCACCTGGAGGGGCACAGCTCAGCCCCTTCCCCCTCACGGCTGGCAGCGGCGTTGGCAGTGCCGCCTCTCCCCCTGCCCTGGCACTGGGCACCTCAATGGAGATGCTTGTCCTGTGCCTGGCCCACACACAGAGCTGCCAGCACCAGGCCCACTCGGGCCCGGGGGGACACAGATTCAGCATTGTCTGAGCCTGAGGACGGAGCAGAGAGCAGGAAGGGCCTGGAGCTGGCATGGAGCTGGCATGGAGCCACCACACAGCCCCCTCCGAGCCCCCAGAGGTGCCAGGAGCAGCAGTGAGCTCCTGCCTGGCTCCCCCTGACTGTGCCCCCCGGGGCTGCCAGGGGCTCAGCTCATCGGGCAGGGTGGGCAGAAGCAGCTCTGATCCTGCAGGAGGTTTGCCAGCAGGGGAAGGTGCCAGGAGCTCTCTGGCTGCCTCTCCACATCTCCAGGTGGGTCAGGATGGAGCAGATCTTCCCGGGCAAGGGAGGCTGCCAGGCAGGAGGGCACCTTCAGAGGGCAGCCAGGCCGGCAGAGGACAGCAGGGTCAGGACCAGCACCAGCACCCCAGACTGGTTCACCTGGGGGATCTTGAAGCCCTTGCCCAGGTCCCAGGCCTGTAGGAGACAGCACACAGCAGGGGTAGGCAGAGGGCAGGGCTGGTGCCCGCTGTGCCAGGCAGAGGCAGCAGCCTGCTGCCAGAAACTCACCAATCCACCCCAAAAGCAGCCCGGGGGCACTGCGGGGGGGGGGCTGCAGCATGCAGCACTGCAGGGCCATGGGCAGAGCTCTGCCAGGGTGCCCAAGGCAGCTTAAATCCCCCCTCACATCCCCACCTCTTGGCAGTGCCACCCCAGAGCTCTGCCCCCCCCCAGCCCCCAGCAGCAGCTCCCAGCTGGCAGGGAGGGGGTTACAGGAACAGCTCTGCAGCAGCACCCACAGCACCCAGCAGCACCCAGAGCACCCAGAGCACCCACAGCACCCAACAGCACCCAACAGCACCCACAGCACCCACAGCACCCAACAGCACCCAGAGCACCCAGAGCACCCACAGCACCCAACAGCACCCAACAGCACCCACAGCACCCACAGCACCCAACAGCACCCAGAGCACCCAGAGCACCCACAGCACCCAACAGCACCCAACAGCACCCACAGCACCCACAGCACCCAACAGCACCCAGAGCACCCAGAGCACCCACAGCACCCAACAGCACCCAACAGCACCCACAGCACCCACAGCACCCAACAGCACCCAGAGCACCCAGAGCACCCACAGCACCCAACAGCACCCAACAGCACCCACAGCACCCACAGCACCCAACAGCACCCAGAGCACCCAGAGCACCCACAGCACCCAACAGCACCCAACAGCACCCACAGCACCCACAGCACCCAACAGCACCCAGAGCACCCAGAGCACCCACAGCACCCAACAGCACCCAACAGCACCCACAGCACCCACAGCACCCAACAGCACCCAGAGCACCCAGAGCACCCACAGCACCCAACAGCACCCAACAGCACCCACAGCACCCACAGCACCCAACAGCACCCAGAGCACCCAGAGCACCCACAGCACCCAACAGCACCCAACAGCACCCACAGCACCCACAGCACCCAACAGCACCCAGAGCACCCAGAGCACCCACAGCACCCAACAGCACCCAACAGCACCCACAGCACCCACAGCACCCAACAGCACCCACAGCACCCACAGCACCCAACAGCACCCACAGTACCCACAGAATCCACAGCACCCACAGCAGCTGAGGCTGCTCCCTGCCAGCCAGGGCCCAGTGCTGCTGGATGCCTCCTGACACCACTCCCTGGCACCCAAACGGAGCCTCCAGCACGCCCTGGGCACTGCCCTGTGGGCACAGCTGCTGGTGGCTGCTCCAGAGCCAGCAGGGCTCAACCCCACCCCACACCCAGTGCTTGAAAAGCAACTCAGAGGCACCCCCAGCACAGCGCCCCCCAGAGGGGCTCCTCGGGCAGCAGAGGGCTCCTGTTCCCCCCAAACCCTCAGCCCCAGGCTCCCTTCTGCCCCCAGCCCCCCCGGAGGGGCTTCTCTGGCAGGGCTCCTGCCAAGCCCTGCAGCTCTGCCAGGCAGCTCCCAGCGGAGCCCCAGCCCAGGCCTGGCTCTGCCTGTGGAGCTGCCCCACAGAAGCAGATCTGGGACACACTGCAGGGCAGCTGCTGGCACTGCCTGTGCTGCCTGCACTGCCTGCCCGTGCTCCCCGCACTGCCCATGCTCCCTGCCCTGCCTGTGCTGCCTGCGCTGCCTGCCCTGCCCGTGCTGCCTGCGCTGCCTGCCCTGCCCGTGCTGCCTGCGCTGCCTGCCCTGCCCGTGCTGCCTGCGCTGCCTGCCCTGCCCGTGCTGCCTGCCCTGCCTGTGCTGCCTGCACTGCCTGCCCATGCTGCCTGCCCTGCCCGTGCTGCCTGCCCATGCTCCCTGCACTGCCTGTGCTGCCTGCACTGCCCATGCTGCCTGCACTGCCTGCCCATGCTCCCTGCACTGCCTGTGCTGCCTGCCCGTGCTGCCTGCCCTGCCTGCAGAGGGGCTGTTGCCTGTACTGCCCTGCCCGTGCTGCCTGCCCTGCCTCTTCTGGCGGCGCTGCCCTGTCCCCAGCAAGAGGCTGGCAGCAGCCACGCTCTGAAGCACCTGAGGTGATTGGTTCCTGACCCCAGGAGCTGCAGCTGGCAGCAAACAAGCCCCAGGAGGCTCCACCTCAACCTGAGGAGAAGTTTCTGTGCCGCGAGGGTGCTGGAGCCTGGAGCAGGCTGCCCAGAGGGGCTGTGGAGTCTCCTTCCCTGGAGACATTCAAGACCCCTCTGGATGTGTTGCTGTATGCCCTGCCCTGGGTGCCCAGCTCTGGCAGGGGGTTGGACTGGTGCTGTGCCCAGCTCTGGGCCCTTCAGTTCAAGAAAGATGTTGAGGTGCTGGAAGGTGCCCAGAGCAGGGCAGCAAGGCTGGGGAGGGGCCTGGGGCACAGCCCTGTGAGGAGAGGCTGAGGGAGCTGGGGGGGTGCAGCCTGGCCCAGAGCAGGCTGAGGGCAGAGCTCATTGCTGTCTGCAGCTCCCTGCAGGGAGGTTGTGCCCAGGTGAGGTTGGGCTCTGCTGCCAGGCAGGCAGGGCCAGAAGAAGGGCACAGAGCCTCAAGCTGTGCCAGGGCAGGCTCAGGCTGGGTGTTAGGAAGTTCTTCCCAGCAAGAGTGACTGGCATTGGGATGGGCTGCCCAGGGAGGTGGTGAAGTGCCCATGGTTGGAGGTGCTCCAGAGGAGGCTGCAGGTGGCACTTAGTGCCAGGGCTTGGTTCATCAGGTGTTGGGTGAGAGGTTGGACTCGAGGGCTCAGAGGTCCTTTCCCACCTGTTTCATTCTGTGGTCTCCAGAGGCTGGGGGAGGCTCCTCCAGAGACTCTCCAGGATGTGCTCCTGGGTGCCCTACCCTGGGTGCCCCTGCCCTGAGTGCTCCTGCCCTGGGTGCCCCTGCCCTGGGTGCTCCTGCCCTGGGTGCCCCTGCCCTGGGTGCTCCTGCCCTGGGTGCCCCTGCCCTGGGTGCTCCTGCCCTGGGTGCCCCTGCCCTGGGTGCTCCTGCCCTGGGTGCCCCTGCCCTGGGTGCTCCTGCCCTGGGTGCCCCTGCCCTGGGTGCTCCTGCCCTGGGTGCCCCTGCCCTGGGTGCTCCTGCCCTGGGTGCCCCTGCCCTGGGTGCCCTACCCTGGGTGCCCCTGCCCTGGGTGGCCCTGCCCTGGGTGCCCTGCCCTGGGTGCCCCTACCCTGGCAGCTGGGTGAAGCTGCCTCATCTCCAGAGGTCCCTTCGAAGCCCAGCAGGCTGGGACTGCACTCACCAGGTGCCTGATGCCATTCCAGGTGTGGTAGGTGAAGGGGAAGGCCAAGGCGAACTTGGCAGAGCAGATGAGGGCAGGGCCCAGGCTGAGGGACTTGAGCAGTGCCAGGTAGTGAGGGAACTGCTCGGGCAGCAGCAGCGCCCCCAGGCCGAACAGGGACACTCCTGCCGGACACAGAGCCACAGGTCAGGCAGCAGCACTGCCCCACGCAGCCACAGCATCCCTTGGGCTGCAGAAGGTCTCCAGGATCACCAACCCACAGCCACGCAGCTCTTGGGATGGGGACTCCACACACACCCCCCCACGGAACCTGCTCCAAATGCCACCTCTGGTGCCACCGCCCAGCCCCAGGGCACCTCCACCTCTCTGCTTTGGTGGCAGGGCCTGGAGCTCCACCAGCTCCTGGCAGGCTGCAGGACCTTGCCCACCAGCAGCTCCTGGCTGGCTGCAGAGGAAGGAGCGGGCAGGAGGGCTCTGCCCATCCACTGGCAGTGCCAGCTGCACCCCGGAGTGCCGAGAGCCACAGCAGGGCAGCGATGCCATGGCCCTGGGGCCTGCCCTGGGGCTGTGCTGCTCGTGGAGTGGGTTGGGCTGGAAGGGACCTCAAAGCTGGGGGGGTGCTGTGGGGTGTTGGTGGGGTTCTATGGGGTACTGTGGGAGTTCTGTGCAGTGCTGGTGGGGTTCTGTGGGGTTCTGTGGGGGGCTGGGGGGGTTCTGTGGGGTGTTGGTGGGGTTCTATGGGGTACTGTGGGGGGTCTGTGCAGGGTTGGTGAGGGGCTGTGGGGGGCGGTGNNGGGGGTCTGTTGGGTGCTGTGGGGTGCTGGTGGGGTTCTGTTAGGTGCTGTGAGGATTCTGTTGGGTGCTGTGGGGGTCTGTTGGGGTTCTGTTAGGTGCTGTGGGGGTTCTGGTGGGTGCTGTGCAGTGTTGGTGGGGTTCTGTGGGGTGCTGTGGGGGTCTGTGGGGTGCTCTGGGGGTGTGGTGCTGAGGGGCAGGGGTTAGGAGGGCCCTGGCAGTGTTGGTCTCAATCCTAAAGGTCTCTTCCAACCCAAACCATTACAAGGTCCTAAAACCACTCCAGGCTGCTTCTCCTCCTCCTCCTCCTCCTCCTCCTCTCCAGGCCATGAGGGCTGCTGCAGCTGGCACTGCCAGCGGAAGGGGATGGCACAGCCAAGCTTCAATAGTGCCTGATTGCAGGAGGAGGCTCCTGCGGGCACCCAGCTGCATCCTGCCGCAGCCCAACGCTCCCTGCCCCTCCCCCTCCCAAGCTCCTTCCTGCTCCGCTGGTCTGGGGGGGGGGGCAGAGGCTGATGGATGGCAGCAGAAAGGCAGCGCTGCCCCTGCCAGCTCAGCCCTGACCTCCCGCGGTGGGCAGTGCCAGCATGGCTAAGCCATTGGTGCCAGCACCCCAGATGGGGCCAGTCGGGCACAGCCACCTGGCCAAGCTGGCAGCAGCTCCTGCTGGGGCCGGGCTGGGCACACGCCCGGGGCAGGGCTGGGCACACCACAGCTGCCCAGAGAAGAGCCAAGCCCTTGCCAGGGCTCTGCTGTCTGACGCAGGAGCAGGAGGGGCACCAGGGTGCCCTTCTCCGGGGGCACAGCTCCAAGGCCTTCACAGGACCTGGGAACTGGGCAGAGTGCTCCAGCTGTGGCCTCCCCAGGGCAGAGGAGAGGGGCAGGAGAACCTCTCTTGCCCTGCTGCCCACTCTCCTCTTCCTGCCCCTCAGCAGCCCACTGGTGCCTCCTGTGCCAGCAGGGCCCTTTGCTGTGCCATGGCTGAAGCAGCACTGCCAGGAGCTGCCCCCCAGCAGCTCCCCCCTCAGCTGCCCTGTCCCAGAGGTTGCCCCTCCCCAGCCAGGTGCAAGAAGCAGCCCCAGGGCAAGGGGGGGCAGGGAAATGGGGGATGGGGACAGCCTGAGGGGACAGAGAGGTCACAGCTCAGGCCTCCAGGAGAGAACCTTCTGCTGAAGCTGGGGACAGAGGAGAGGGTTGGGAACAGCAGGTGGAGAGAGAGGATCCTGCAGTGCTGTGACCACCTCTGGGACCCCCCAGCACAGGAAGGACCTGGACCTGCTGGGGGAGGGGGCAGAGGAGGCCACCAAGAGGCTGCAGAACCTCTGCCATGGGGAGAGGCTGAGGGAGCTGAGGCTGAGGGAGCTGAGGCTGAGGGAGCTGAGGCTGAGGGAGCTGAGGCTGTGCAGCCTGCGGGGCAGAAGGCTCCAGGGGCACCTCAGAGCTGCAGCTGCATGGGAGGGACTGCTCGGGAGGGACTGAGGGGACAGGAGGAGGACAATGGCTTGGAGCTGGAGCAGGGCAGGGGTAGGTTGGGCATCAGGAGAAGATCTGCACCATGAGGGTACTGAGAGACTGGCACAGGCTGCCCAGGGAAGCAGTGAGGGACTGGCACAGGCTGCCCAGGGAGGTGTTGAGGGACTGGCACNGGGAGGGGGCAGAGGAGGCCACCAAGAGGCTGCAGAACCTCTGCCATGGGGAGAGGCTGAGGGAGCTGAGGCTGAGGGAGCTGAGGCTGAGGGAGCTGAGGCTGAGGGAGCTGAGGCTGTGCAGCCTGCGGGGCAGAAGGCTCCAGGGGCACCTCAGAGCTGCAGCTGCATGGGAGGGACTGCTCGGGAGGGACTGAGGGGACAGGAGGAGGACAATGGCTTGGAGCTGGAGCAGGGCAGGGTTAGGTTGGGCATCAGGAGAAGATCTGCACCATGAGGGTACTGAGAGACTGGCACAGGCTGCCCAGGGAAGCAGTGAGGGACTGGCACAGGCTGCTCAGGGGAGCAGTGAGGGACTGGCACAGGCTGCCCAGGAAGGTGTTGAGGGACTGGCACAAGCTGCCCAGGGGAGCAGTGAGGGACTGGCACAGGCTGCCCAGGGAAGCAGTGAGGAACTGGCACAGGCTGCCCAGGGGAGCAGTGGAGGCCTCAGCCCTGGGAACTGAACTCAAGCTCGGCCTTGCTGTGCCCCTGGCAGCAGCTCTGGCTGGAGGGGTCCCTGCTGCCGAGATGCCCCTGGAGGGTCCCTCCCAACCCGATGCCATCTGTGGCTGTGAGGTCTGCCCTCCCCCAGCCCCAGGGGGTCTCACCCAGGCTGAGTGCCACGCCGGTGCCACGGTGGCTGATGGACATCGCCATGGGCAGGGACCACCTGAAAGACAACAGCAGCCCCGGGGGGCATCAGCGGTGCCAGGCCCCGAGGCAGCCCCGGGGTGGCTGCTGCTGCTCCCGGAGCTATGCCAGGAATCCAGCTGGAGCCGGAGCAGGGGCAGGGAATGTGCAGAGGCAGCTTGGGCACCGCAAATGCTGCTGGCAGAGCAGCTGCTGAGGGAGCTTAAAGGGAGAGGAGCCAGGAGAAGAGTGCCAGGCTCCTGCAGTGTGGGCACGGAGGGGCAGGGGTTGGGCATCCAGGCCGGTGGACAGCAGCAGAGGTAGCCCCAGAGGAGCAGGCACCTCCCTGCGGGGGGCACCTCACAGCCCTGCGCTGACCTCCAGCCCCTGGCACATGGCAGCCTGCAGAGCCACCGTGCCCAGAGCTGGCCTGGCACTGCCACACTGCCCGAGCTCCCCATGGCACCAGCCCCAGCCCTCAGGCAAGGGGTGGCAGCTCCCTGGAGCAGGCTGTGGCTCCTGCTCAGCCTCCCCCACCCAGGCTATCTCGAGGGGCAAGGCCCCTGTGTGCCCCCCCAGTGCCAGGCTGAGGGGGCCGAGGGGGCTCTTACTTGTAGATGGTGACGTGGGGGGAGAGAGGCCTGTGGGAGCTGCTGTTCTTCTGCCAGAACTGAGCCATCTCCTCCTTGGCAGTGGTGCCCATGGGCACGACCCTGCAGCACAGAGCAGAGGAGGGGGGTGGGGAGACCTCAGGAGTGTGAGGAGACCCTGGGGGG
>WAAF01006662.1:153852-170467 GCA_013400475.1 Tricholaema leucomelas
TGTGGGGAGACCACGGAAGTGTGGGAAGACCCTGGGAGTATGGGGAGGCCAGAGGGGGGCATGGGGAGACCCTAGGGATGTGGGGAGACAATGGAAGGGTGTGGGGAGACCCCAAGGTGGTAGGGAGACTGTGGTGGGGTGAGGAGACCTCAGGAGTGTGGGGGGAGACCACAGGGTGGTAGGGAGAGCACAGTGGGGTGAGGAGACCCTGGGAGATTGGGGAGGCTGTGGTGGGGGTGGGGAGACCATGTGAGATGTGAAGAGACCCTGGTGGGTGTGGGAAGACCCTGGGGGGTTGTGGGGAGATCCTGAGGGTATGAGGAGACCCTGGGGACATGGGGAGACCATAGAGGGGTGTGGGGAGACCATAGAGGGGTGTGGGGAGACCATAGAGGGGTGTGGGGAGACCGTGGAGGGGTGTGGGGAGCCCACAGGAGGAGCAGGAAGCCCAAAGGAGAAGGAGGCAGAGGAAGGGAGGTGGAAGGAGAGGACAGGAGGAGCAGATGCCCAGGGCAGGAGGGGGCAGCCTGGCAGCACTTTGCCCTGGCTTTGCCCTGGCTGAGCTCAGTGCCAGCAGGACAAAGCAGCTGCCAGGAGGGGACCACTGCCCGCAATGCCCAGGGAGTAACAGCCCTGGCAATGCCCTCAGGAGCTGCCCATCCCCCCCCCCCAGCACCCCCAGCTGAGGTTTGGGCTCTCAGGTGCCAGTTTGTGCAATCCTGGCAAGGTGCAGCCTGCTCCTGGCTGCCAGGGTCAACTGGCAGAGCTTTGGCACCTCCTGGTCCTGAGACTCCTCAGCAACCAATGCCAGCTCAGGCCAGCACAAAACCATCACTGCCCCACCTGAGCCAGCCCCCAGCCCTGCCCTGCTGCCAACCTGCTGCCCAGAGTGGCACAGAGCAGGGACAGGCCCAGTCAGACCCCAGCCAGGCTTGCCCTGCACGAGCAAAAGCAGCCTGGCACCCACTGCCCTGTGCCACCCACGGCGGGCACGGATGTGCTGCCATTCCCGAGTGGAGGGAGCACAGCTGAGGGAGGATCCCTTGGGAAGAGCAGGACCCTGCGGCCCCGGGGCCAGCCTGGCACTCACTGTGGCACGGAGAGGCTGGGGCTGAGCCGGGCCAGCAGGCACCGCCGAGCTGCAGACCTGCAAGAGAGCAGAGGAAGGGCTGGGAGGGGCAGAGGAGCACCCAGAGGGCACCAGGGGGAGAGGGATTTGTGCCAACCTTACAGCATGGGAACCACGGAATGGGTTGGGGGTGGGAGCTCAAAATTCATCCAGTGCCAACCCCCAGGGCCACCTCCACCAGCCCAAGGTGCCCAAGGCCTCAGCCAGCCTGGCCCTGAACACCTCCAGGTTGGGAGCAGCCCAACTCCCCTGGGCAACCTGTGCCAGGCTCTGCCCAGCCTCATTCCAAGGAATTTCTTCCTCCACTCCACTCTCAGCCTTCCCTCTCCCAGCTCAAAGCCATCACTCCTTGTCCTGGCACTGCCAGCCCTTACCAGAAGTCTCTCCCAGCTCAAAGCCTCCTGGCAGGAAGGGCCCAGGGAACCCCTGGAGAGCCCAGCAGGAGGGGCAGGGGAAGAGATCTGCCCCTTGGGCAGCTGGCACCTTAAAAACCAACCTCAGCAGGCTGGGACCAAATCTTCCCTCTGAGTCTCCAGGCTCTGCTTGGGGGTCTCGTTCTCAGACATCCCATAATGAGTCTACTCAGCTGCAGGACCTCAAGTGCCAGACAGACACCAGCAGGAGCTACTAAGGCTCCCATGCCCCAGGCCAGCACAGCAGCCCCGGGGGTGGGTGGCACAACCCCCGAGCCATGGAACAGGCACAGCTCGACCTCAGCCTGGTGAGGCTGGAAGGGTCCTCTGGAGAGCATCCTGCCCACCCCGTGCCAGAGCAGGGCACCCAGGGCAGGGCACCCAGGGACACAGCCTGGTGAGCCTGGCAAGTCCCCAGAGAAGACTCCACCACCTCCCTGGGCAGCCTGCTCCAGGGCTATGCCACCCTCACAGCACAGAAGTTCCTCCTCGTGCTTAGGTGGCACCTCCTGGGCTCCAGCTGCTGCCCACTGCCCCTTGTGCTGGCACTGGGCACCACTGAGCAGAGCCTGACCCCAGCCTCCTGCCACTCACCCCTCAGATGTTTGCCAGCACTGATCAGATCCCCTCAGCTCCTCTCCAGCTGTGCCCAAGTCCAGCTCTGCCAGGCTCTCCTCGGGGGTGCCCAGTGCCCTGCAGCTCAGTGCCCTGTGCTGGGCTCCCTGCAGCACTTCTTTGTCCTTCCCAAGCTGAGCCCAGGACTGTTCTCAGCTCCCCAGGGGAGGCCTCCCCAGCGCAGAGGTGCAGCAGAACCTCCCTTGCCCTGCTGGCCACACTCTCCTTGATGCCCCCCAGGAGCCCACGAGGGCACTGTGCTGGCTCCTGGGCATCACCTCCCCTTCCTCCAAACTCTCCTCACAGCCTGTGCCAGCAGCAGGGGGGCAGCAGCTCAGCACCACAGCCCAGGCCCAGGTTAGGAGGTTAGAGGGATGCTGAGGAGAGGGAGCTGAGCCTGGGGAGCAACACTGGCAGGGGAGACACTGAGAGGAGGGACAGGCCTAGCACAGCCCACCTGGGCTAGCATCTGCCAGGAGCCACAGATCGAGCTGGGTTGGAAGGGAGCTCAAAGCTCCTCCAGCTCCGGTCCCCTGCCATGCCCAGGGACACCTCCCCCAGCCCAGGCTGCTCAAGGCCTCATCCAGCCTGGCCTGGAACACCTCCAGGCTGGGGGCAGCCACAACCTCCCTGGGCAGCCTGTGCCAGGCTCTGCTCACCCTCACTCAACAATTCCTTCCTCCTCTCCACTCTCACTCTCCTCTCTCCTAGCTCAAAGCCATTGTCCCTCAGCCTGGCACTGCCATTCCTTGTCCAAAGTTCTCTGCCCAGCTCTCCTGCAGCCCCTCCAGGCACTGCCAGGCTGCTCTAAGCTCTCCCTGCAGCCTTCTGTTCCCCAGTCTCAACAGCCCCAACTCTGCCAGCCTGTGCCCACAGGGGAAGTTCTGCAGCCTCTGCTCATCTTGGTGGCCTCCTCTGGATCCTCTCCAGCAGCTCCAGGTCCTTGTGCTGGGAGCCCCAGAAGTGGCTGCAGTGCTGCAGGTGGAGGCTGAGCAGAGCTGAGCCCAGCAGGGCCGAGCCCAGCAGAGCCCAGCAGAATCCTCTCCCTGCTCTCCCCACACCCAGCTCAGGGCTGGCTCTGGGCTGCCAGGGCTCAGCCTGCTCCTCTCCAGCACTGCCACCACCAAATCCTCTCCAGCACTCCAGCAGCTGCTGCAGCCTCTCCTGCTACCTCCTTAGCAGCAGGGGACAAACCAAGCTCTGCTTCCTGCCTTGTCCTCCAGCCAGCCCCAAGGATACATCTGGAGCTGAGCTCCTCACAGGTGTGAACGCAAAACAAACCCTTGGCCGTCCCCCCCCGTCCAGTTCCTGCGTCAGTGATCCCTGGGATGCTTCCTCTCCAAGCTCTCCCTTCGTGCCCGAGGGCACGGCAGGTTCTGGGGACGGATGTGAGAAGGTTCAGCAGTGCAGGACACCTGCCCCCAGCCTCGCTGCAGCACCACACTGCCACCCAAACCCCTCCTCTGACCCCCTCTGGCTCATCGGCACCCCCCAACAGCAAGACTCAGCCTCAGGAGGTCACAGAGAAGGCCAAGTCTGCCCAAAGCCCCCCCCCCACCTAAATCCCACCACCAAGTCCTGCAACAGACCCCTGCAGAAGGGCTCAGGAATCCAGGGCAGCACCTCCCCGGCACGGGCAGCTCAATCACTTCCCAAGCCAGGTTTTGCCCTTCCCCACGCTCCCCCCCCGCGCCCCCTCCCCANGACACATCTCTGCCTGCGGTGATTAATGATTCATAGCAAACCCCCACCCCGGCCCCCCCTGTCCTCCTTTCCAGCCTGCAAGGGCCCCCCCCGCGCTCGCTGCCTCCTCCCCGCGCAGAGGGAGGCAGCCTCTGGCTCAGGCAAACATTCCAGGCAGGAATCCACCCCGGAGCAGTTTGCATTTCCTCGCAGCTCATCCCCACAGCCCAGCTCAGGCTCCTCAGCCTCTGGGTTCCCTCTGAATGTTGTTTTGTCGATGCCAGGCATGCCCCCAGCCTGCCCCCCCCCCCCCCCCCCCCAGCACTGCTGCCTGCAGCCAAGGTCGCTCTGTACCCAGGACCTGTCCTCTTCATTATTTATCACTCAGCTTCTGCAGCCTCTCTCTCGCTCCTGCATTTCCTCCCAGCAGGTTTGAGAGAGAATCAAGCCCTGAAAAAGGATCCTCCAACCCCCACCCCCCCTTCCCCCAGAGCTCCCCACAGCAGCTCAGCTCTGCCCTGTGCCCCACGGAGGGTGCCAAGAACTGGGGGGGGGGTCTGGATGGGGCTTAGCAGAGAGGCACAGAAGGCTTGAGGGTGGGAAGGAGCTCAGAGATCATCCAGTGCCAACCTCCTTGCCACGGGCAGGGACACCTCCACCAACCCAGCTTGCTCCAGGCCTCATCCTCAAGGCAGCCACAGCCTCCCTGGGCAGCCTGTGCCAGGCTCTGCCCACCCTGCTACCGCTGAACTTCTTCCTCAGCTCCACTCTGACCCTGCTCTGCCTCAGCTCCATACCACTGCCCTTGGCCTGGCTCAGACACCCTCTGCAGCCTCCCTCAGGATCCCCTCAGGCACCGGGAAGCAGCTCCAACGTCTCCCCAGAGCCTTCTCTTCATTACTATCGGCGACCTGAGAGGGCACAGCAGAATCCCAGCACGGTGAGGCTGGAAGGGGCCTCTGGAGATGGCCCAGCCCAACGCCCCTGGCACAGCAGGGGCACCCAGGGCAGGGCACACCCAGGGACGCATCCAGGTGGGGCTTGAAAGTCTCCAGAGGAGACTCCATAGCCTCTGTGGGCAGCCTGCTCCAGGGCTCTGCCACCCTCACAGCACAGAAGTCTCTTCCTCACACTGGGCTGGAAGCTCCTGGGTCTGGTGCCCTCTGTCCTGTGCCCCTCAGAAGAGAGCTCCTCCAACCCTCAGACACTGACGAGACTCACAACCCCCCCCCCGCCCCACCTCGACCTTCCCTTCTCCAGCCCTAACAAGAACGAGGAGCTCAGGGCAGACATCCAGACAGACCCAGCGCTGGAACGGCCCCGGCTGAGCACCACCCCCAGCCCCCACCAGGGGAGGAAAGCAGCAGCAGCAGCTCAGCGTCAGCCCCAGAGACACCCCCGAGGCTCAGCCTGGCAGCCAGGGCTATGGAACCCCCCCCCCAGGTGCCCGGCAGGGGAGGAGGGGAAGCTGCAGCGTGCTCCAGAAGCAGCTTTTTCATCTGTCAAGCAGCAGCAGCAGCAGACGACAGGAGATGAAGGGCTCGGGATCAGGCTTCAAACCTAACAGGCAGCACCCCCCCGGCTGCTGGCAGCTTTTCTGCCTTCAAACAACCCCCGCAGAGAGCTCCGCAGCAAAGCAGCGCAGCTCCGACCGCCAGACGCGGAATACATTGAGAGCTGAACTGGCAGACAGAGTCCCCGGGCCGGGAGCGAAGCGAAGGCTGCGAACGAGGCCGGGGGGGGGCTGGGGACGGTCGCGGCCTGCAGAAGGCAAAAAACCTTCCGCTGGGGGCAGGGAAAGGCAAAGCAGTGCCGGGGGCAGGGCGGGACCTGCTCGGTGTGGGGTCACCGGCGAGCCCCGAGAGGCGAAGGACAGGCCCCGGCAGCCCTGGGGGGGGGCTGTGGCCACCTGGCCGAGGCCACCGCAAGCCACAGGAGCGAGGGAGGAGCTGACCCCAGCCCCGCCGAGCGGGCAGGACTCAGTCCCGCTGCTCCCCGCCGTAGCCCGACCGCTCCGGGCTCCTGTTTGGGGCCGGCTCCGAAGGCCCGAGGGCTGCCCCAGGGGAGCGAAGCAGCCGCAGCCGCTAGACCGGGGAAGGCGAGCGGCAGGGACGCGGCAGGGACACGGCAGGGACACGGCAGGGACACGGCAGGGACGCGGCAGGGACATGGGGGTCACCGAGCCCGCGGGCTGACGCAGGTGGGGCGGCGGGACCCGTCCCCGCACCGGGGACCGCCACCCACAGCCAGGCCGGGGATAGGAGCCCGTCCCGGGACGAGACACTCCGCGGCCGGGCCCCACCGAGGCTCCGTACCGCGGTCCTAAGCTTTCCCCCCCGCCACTGTCGGACTGTCCCCGGCCGAGCGGCGGGACCCAGCTCCACCGGGACGGCAGAACCGCGTCCGTCCCATCCACGGCACCCTGCAGCCACTCCCGGGGCCGCGGGTCCCACCGCTGCGCCCGGCCCGGCCCGGCCCTCCCGGGAGTCACCTCAACGCCAGCGCCGCCATCTTGGAGCGCCCGCACGCCGGAAACGGCCGTGACGCACTTCCGGGGCCGCCGCCGGTACCGTCGGGGCTGTGCTGTGTCGCCGGCCTGCCCGGTACTGCGCTGTCGGAGCTGTCGGAGCTGCCTGTTACATCCCAGATACTTCTGGGGCTGCCCCTTACCCCCTCCCGGGGCTGCCCATTACATCCCCTGGTACTGTCGGGGCTGTGCCGCGCCGCCGGCCCGCCCGGTACCGCGCTCCCGGCGCTGTCGGAGCTGCCTGTTACATCCCAGATACTTCTGGGGCTGCCCCTTACCCCCTCCCGGGGCTGCCCATTACATCCCCTGGTACTGTCGGGGCTGTGCCGCGCCGCCGGCTTGCCCGGTACCGCGCTCCCGGTGCTGTCGGAGCTGCCTGTTACATCCCAGATACTTCTGGGGCTGCCCCTTACCCCCTCCCGGAGCTGCCCCTTATCCTTCCCAGTGTCCCCGGGGCTGCCCGTTACATCCCCTGGTACTGTTTGGGCTGTGCCGTGCCGCCGCCTTGCCCGGTACCGTGCTCCCGGTGCTGTCGGAGCTGTCTGTTACATCCCATATACTTCTTGAGGCTGCCTTTTATCCCTCCCAGTGTCCCCGGGGCTGCCCGTTACAACCCCCGGTACCGTCGGGGCTGCCCCTTATCTCCGTAGGTACGCCTGGGAGCGCACATGGCATCCCCTGGTACCCCTGCGGCTGCCTATTACCCCTCCCGGGGCTCTCCGTTACTCCTCCATGTCTCCCCCAGAAGGATTACGCAGCGGACAGGACCGGGGCTGCCGGTGCCGCTCTGCCCGGCTGCCGCAGGACGGTGAAGCGGGAAGATTTCGGTGCCTTCCACCGCCGCTCTCTGAGCCAAAAACCCTCCTGGCTTAAACCTCACTTTAGAGCTGTGCAGCCCAAACCCCTGCCCCAGCAGCCGGGAGGTCGCAGTGCCAACCCCTGCCCCGGGCTCTGCGGGGGCCGGGGGCACTTCGATGGCTCCCCAGGGCGTGCCCTGCTCCATCGCTGCCCCCCCCAAAGCTGAGTTTTCACCCCAAAACGGAGCCGGAGCAGAGACTGCTGGGACCGCGCTCGGCTGGAGCCGTCAGCGCCAGCTGGGGAGCTCCGGGCGGTGCGGCCAAAGCCCCACACCGGAGGCTACCGGCAGGACTGGAGAGAGAGGAGACACACACACACCGGTGACCCGCGGCACGGTCAGCACAAGACCCCCACACACAGCCCCACCGAGCGGGTCCGTCCTTGGGACCAACCGGCGAGCGCGGCCCTGCGCCAGTGCCCTCCGGCTCCGGCCGCATTCCTGCCGGGACGCCTCCGCCACGGGCGGGAATGCGGCCGGACAAAGGGCACTGTGTGTCCAGCCCCCCCTCCCCCCCCGGCTGCATGCTGCCCCCTCCTCGCCCAGTCACCAAGCTAAATGCCACTTTTGAACCCCGGGCACCCAGCACCCCCGGGGCCCCCGCCCCGACTGCCCGGCGCCCATTGGCTCGAGGCCGGGGCACCGCTGGCATCATTCGGGCACTGCTTGCTCTTAAACCTCGCCCCCCGTGCCCCTGGCACCCTTCTGCACTCCGCCGTGCCCCACGTACCACCAAGCCCTCCATGCGGCTCGGAGCCGGCCGGTGACAGGCAGCCACCATGTCGCAGGGTGCTGGGGGCAGCGGCAGCCTCCTCCTCCTCCTCGCCGGGCTCCTCTCCGTGCTGGGTAAGCTGGGGACTGGGCACCTGGGCTGCTGGTGCTGACACCGTGCCCCTGGGTGCTGGGCGTTACTGGGGGTCTCCATCCCCATCCCCCTGGGAAGTGACCTTGGGACTGCTTTTGGGACCATCGCTGGTGGTGGCAATGCTCCAGGATGGGATCTGCTGCCCTGCCCCAGCTGCCTGGCGGCCTGGCATCAGTCACCTCCCTGGGGTTGGGCAAGGGGTGTGGGGTGCCAAGAGCAGCCCTGCCAGCATCCCTGGATGTTGGCTGTAGGGACCCCAGGTTGAGGCTTCACTCAGTGTCACAGAGTCGCTGCCCCTCATCAGTCCCTGCGCTTCTCTGGGGCCAACAAAAGCCCTTAGCTGGCAGCGTGGGGCTGGGCACGGGGCCGGTGCAGGGGCAGTAATGGGCACCATCCTCATGCCCGACGTCCGCTGTTATGGGGCTGATGCGTTTGTGCCCGCCTGGCAGGGCCGTCCCCGACGTCGTCCATCCATGTGTACACGCAGCGGGAGGTGCACGGCACCGTGGGCTCCCACGTCACCCTGTCCTGCAGCTTCTGGTCCAGCGAGTGGATCTCCGAGGACATCTCCATCACCTGGCACTTCCAAGCAGAGGGCTCCCGCGACAGCATCTCCGTAAGCAGCCGCAGCGCCCTCGGGGCTGGGCTGGCCCTTGCTGTGCCGCCCGAACCACCCTCACCTCCCGTGTCCCTGTGCCCATCGCTAGATCTTCCACTACGCCAAGGGCCAGCCTTACATCGATGACGTGGGCAGCTTCAAGGAGCGCATGGAGTGGGTGGGCAACCCCCGCCGCAAGGACGGCTCCATCGTCATCCACAACCTGGACTACACCGACAACGGCACCTTCACCTGCGACGTCAAGAACCCCCCCGACATCGTGGGCAAGTCCTCCCAGGTCACCCTCTACGTCTTCGAGAAAGGTAGGGCACCGGCAGCCCCCTCCCCGCCCCGCTCTGCCCCGCTCTGCCTGTGGCGGGGGCTGGTGCTGACGCGGGCAGCGGTGTCCCCGCAGTGCCCACCCGCTACGGCGTCGTATTGGGCTCCGTCATCGGCGGTGCCCTGCTGCTGGTGGCCGTGGTGGTGGCCCTGGTCTACCTGATCCGCTACTGCTGGCTGCGGCGCCAGGCGACCCTGCAGCGACGGCTGAGGTGAGCTCTGCCACTCGAAACGAGGCGAGAACGCCCCGAAACAGGGCAAAAAACCACCCCAAAATGGGACAGAAGAAAAACCACCCCAAAATGGGGCTGCTGGGTGGCACTGGGAGGGCTGTGCCCTCTCGTCTCAGCTGCCCTTCTTTGCCTTCCCACCCCAATTCCAGTGCCATGGAGAAGGGGAAGCTGCAGCGATCGGCCAAGGACGCGTCCAAGCGCAGCCGGCAGGTGAGCGCTGAGGGGTTGTGAGGGGCAAAACGGCCTGGGTGGGCTTGGGCAGCCCCCCCCCAGAGCAGGGGGTTCCGTGGCTCTGAGGCTGCCCCGTGCCCGCAGGCCCCCGTGCTCTATGCCATGCTGGACCACAGCCGCGGCACCAAGGCGGCGAGCGAGAAGAAAGCCAAGGGCGCCCCGGGAGAGTCCCGCAAGGATAAGAAATAGCGGTTAGCAGGCAGGGAAGGTACCACGGGGGTGGGCACCGGGGCTCCCCAGCCCCCCAAAGTCATCATGACCATCGAGATGGAGCTGCGGGGGGAGGCCGCGGAGGCCGCTCGCCCCCCGCCCGCTGCCCGCTCCCCCAGCAAGGGCAGCCTCAAGAGCGCCCTGAGGAACATCATCAAGCCCAACTCGGGGACCTGACAGCCAGGCCGAGGTGGGGGAACAGGATACGAACCCCCTCCAGCTCCGGGATGGCACGGGACCCGGCGAGGAGCGGGGTGTGGTCCTCGCCCCGGGTCCCCCCAGCCCTGGGGACGCCCCTGCTGTCCCCCCACCCTGTCCCGAAGCCCCTCGGTCGGTACCTTCCTCTGCACAGCCGCTGCCCCGCCCGGCCCCGGGCCCTGGTGTAATTTTTCTATTTGAAGACACAACCTCTCCGTTTTGGGTCTGTTCTCCACCCCGGGCTGCCTCGGTCTCCCCTCCCCAGGGACCCGTGGGGTCTCCGTGGGGTCCGTGCTGTCCCCATCCCTCCCTGCCACCCAAACAGTCTCCCGGAGGGTTCCTCTGCCCACATCCTTGCTCCTTTTCTGGCCGTTTTCTCGTCTCTCCCCGCGACCGACCCCAAATGACGTCGTGGGGTGGCCCTCGCCCCATCCCCCCTCCACCCTGCTCCTGTCCCACATTAACCCCCTCCCCCCATAACCCCTGAGCCCCCTGTGTCGGCTGGAGCCTTTCAGAGGAGGAGAGGCTGCAGCCGGGCCGGAGGCGCCGCTGGTGCCCACCACACCGGAGCTGGGCACGGCTGCCCGATGTGTTTTTCTATGCCCTGCCCCTGTCCGCCCCCCCCCTCCCATCTCCATGGTGTCATTAATAAAACTCACATGTCCAGGAGCCCAGTGCCCACCCTGGTTCCTCACTGCCCCCTGCTCAAGGTGGGCAGCTCCGGGGGAAGGTGGCAGAGGGTGGCTGAGCACTTGGTGAGCTCATTACATGCGGGCCCCGCAGGGAATGCGGCATTGCTGCCGCTGTGCCTCAGCTTCCCCAGGGGTTCTCAACGCACCTCAAGGATCCCACTCAGTGGGAGGGGGAGGTGGAGGGTCCCGTCCCCAAGGCCACCCATCGTAGCTGCACCTTGCTTTCCCTCTCATCCCCATCAGCTGCTAATTAAGCTCACACCAATTAAACACAGAGTGGGTCTGGGGTGGGGGTGGCCCTGCAGAGCCTGGCAGCAGGGCTCGGGGAGGGACCACGGCCCCGGGTGGGTACAGAGCTGACTCTGCGCTACCGCCCCGGGGCTCGGTGCCAGCTGCCAGCCCCATGCCAGCTGCGTACGGGAGCAGACTGAGAGCAGAGGCTCCCACACGGACACTGTGGATGCCGGGACCGGGGCTGGGCGGTGGGGGGGAGGAGGAGTGGGGCTGGAATTATCTTTTCCCTAATAAGTCTGCGGAGGCAGAGAGGCCGAGCCCGACCCCGGGAGCGTCCCCTGGGTCCCTCCTCGGCCACCGCTGCTGTTTGTCTTTCCACGGAGCTATTTCTGCCACCGGGACCCGGCGTGCCTGCTCTCCCCACGGCAGCAGGGGCCACAGGGATCCGCTGCGAGCCGCCCACCCCCCGCCAAAAAAAAAAAAGAGGTTTTCTGTTAACCACCTCAAAGCACTGGGGGGGAGGGGAGGGGGCGTTGGGTTGTTTTAATCTCATCACCGGCAGAGAGCTCCCGGGGCTGCTCCCGGGGCTACCCGCAGCGACAGCCGGGGCTGGGAATCGGTGCTACGAGCACCCGGGTGGTGGTGCCAACGCCGAGCCCAACTTCGATGCCTGCAGGGACGCGGTGCTGCTTCATCCGAAGAGGAAGAGGAGGGAGGAGCGGCACCTTCCATCGCTGCTGCCCACGGCAGCGCGCCGGGAAACGAGGCCACGGCCTGGGGCTGGGCTCCAGCGGCCGTTCCCCACCCAAAGTGGAGGGTGCTGGAGCCCCCGGGGGTAGGGAATGAAGCCAATCCCAACACTCTCGGGGGTGGGGGGGTCCCCATGTCCAGGGAGCAGTCCCCCATTCACATCCCACAGCCCGGCCCCAGGGACCTGCGATGCTCCCCACGCAGAGGAGGCTGTCCTGGGGGGGTCCCACCTTGGCGGGAGGGGGGGAAACGATCACTACAGCCCCTCAGGCACAGCAGACTCCAGCCCAGCTCCTGCTCCCGATGGTTTATTCTTCACACATGCTACAAGCTCCCCTTGGGGAGGGGATGGTGACAATGACAGGAGTGTGGAGGGGGGGAGCAGTGCCAGGGTGGGGGGCACTCGGTGCCGGGGAGTCCATTTCCTAGGGGACGCAGCGAGACCTGTGTGTGCTCCCACCCGCAGTGCCCCACGCTCTTGGGATGGGACAGAGCTTCCTTCGCTCGGGGGACAGCGGTGCCTGTGTCCCCCCCCTCTCCCACCAGCATCACCAGCAGGGACGGGACGTGGAGCCTGCACCCAGGAAAGGGGCATTTCTGTGCCACTCCCCTGTACAAGAGCCACCTCCGCTCCGGGAGGGGCACAAGGCTCGGCCCTCTACACTGACCCCCCCCAGCTTCACCCAGGGTCGTGGCTTAGGGGTGGGTGAGGGGCAGGGAAGGGCTGAGCATCCCCCGGCCCCACTCGCAGAGGACGGGCAGCTCCGGCATGGCAGAGGCCAGGACGGCACCGTGCCAGAGGTGAGTGCCCGCCGCGGGTGGGGGGTCCCGGGACGCCGGAGCCGTTCAGGGCCCCGATTCCTTCTTCCGCTTCTGGAAGCGGCGGAATTTCCCCTGGATGGCGAGCGCGGCTCTCTCCGTCTCGGGCGCGCTCAGGTCGATGTCGATCTCCTCCTCCTTCTTGGGGTCACCGCCTTTGGCTGGGGGGGACGACGACGACGACCACCAGGACAGGGGCTGCTGCCCTGGTCACAGCCTGGCACCACCAAACTCACCCCAGCACCCACTGACCACCTTGACCCCCACGCCAGTAGCAGGGGACACCCAGGGGGACACTCTTCCTCCCCCTTTCCCAACCCCCCCCCACTCCCCGGGACCCCAGGGAATAGGAAAAGGGGAGAGCAGGTCCCCAAATCTATCCAAGTGTCACCCTCCCCCCCCCCCAAAGGTGGGGACACAGATGGCGGAAGCTCAGGGGACAGGACCCCAGCGAGGGTCCCGGGAGGTGACACCGGGTCCGGTGGTCCGTCCTCACCTTCCTGCTGCCCGCCGGGGGCCTCCGCCGCGGGGGGGGGAATCTGACAGGGACTGCGCTGCGGAGAGAAGCGGGGAGCCGGGGGTGACACGGGGACCCCAGACCTGAGCCCGCACCGGGGAGGGAAGGGAAAGGCTTCGCTTTACCGGGAGTCTCCCCGCGACCGCTGAGGTCTCCTCCCCTATCTCAACAACCTGCTCCGGTGTGCAGCATCCCCCCCCCGCCCGGGATGGTTCCCTCCCGGGATCGGTGATACAGATAACGGAAACCCGGCACCGGCCTCACCTCGCTCATGACCGCTCCGGTGCCGCTGCCGTTCGCGGTGTGCAGAGCCCCCCCCCCGCCCAGCCGCTGCCTTTATTAGGGGTGTGGCTGAGTGACAACCGGGGGCAGCCAATGAGGCGCGGGGGTGGGATCGGTGGGGATCTGCCCCCCCACGTGTCACCCCCCCCCCCCCCCCCNGAGCCTCGACGCCCCGCAGAGCCGGACCCCGGGCGAGCGGGGACACCGGAGGGGCTGTGGCCGTTGTCACCTCGCAAGCAGCCACTGTCCTGGGGTGCCCAGAAGGTGTGGAGGTGACCACAGGGTGGGGGCACAGGCACTGCTGGGGGGCCCCTGGGGTGGGGATGCAGCTGGCATCTCCCTGCGGGGACCTTCTTCTGGGGTCGCTGATGGCAGGGTGGCACCGCCACTGTCCCTGTCCCCTGCATGTCCCTGCTATCTCCTGCCAGTCCCCTCTCTGTCTGCCTGTCCTCCATCTCCTGCCTGTCCTCCGTCTCCTGCCTGTCCTCTCTCTGTCTGCCTGTCCCTGCCATCTCCTGCCTGTCCCCTCTCTGTCTGCCTGTCCCTGCCATCTCCTGCCTGTCCCTGCCATCTCCTGCCTGTCCCCTCTCTCTCTGCCTGTCCCTGCCCTCCTGCCTGTCCCTGCCATCTCCTGCCTGTTCCCTCTCTCTCTGCCTGTCCCTGCTATCTCCTGCCTGTCCCTGCCATCTCCTGCCTGTCCCCTCTCTCTCTGCCTGTCCCCTCTCTCTCTGCCTGTCCTCCATCTCCTGCCTGTCCCCTCTCTGTCTACCTGTCCCCTCTCCGCCTACCTGTCCCCTCTCTGTCTGCCTGTCCCTGCCACCTCCTGCCTGTCCCCTCTCTGTCTGCCTGTCCCTGCCATCTCCTGCCTGTCCCCCATGCCCGCACCTGCCTGTTCCCGCCCCGCCCTGCTTGTCCCCGCCTGCCACAGCCTCAAGTTCAAGGTTCAAACTCCAGAGGGCTCCGCTGGGTGACAACAGGGACGAGCGGGGCCCGGGCAGCCCCTGGCCGTGTGGCAGCGAGCACCAGGCACCAGCCACAACGGTGGGCACCAGGTCCCAGGTAACGGCACCAAGGGGAAGCAGCCACCATCGGGGGTGCCACACGGGTGGGGCAGGAGGTGGCAGCGGTGGGTGGGTGCCTAAGGGTGCTGTGCTGTAGGGCAGAGGGGACACTGCATCCGTAAAGGGTGACAAGAGCAGAGGGGGCACAGGAGGCGGTGTCGGGGCAGTGGCCACTGAAGGGCAGTGCCACTGGTGGGGCACGGTGTCAGGAGCACACCCACGCCCCACACACCCACGCCGTAGGCTCTGTCCCCACCGCTGTCACCTGTGTCCAGGTGCTGTCCCCAGCCATGTCCGTGTCGAGCCCCTCAGACCCAGAGGGCAGCCCCTGCCCACTACCAAGGCCCCAGGTGCCCAGGGGGGAGGAGGAGAAGGTCTGTGCTGTCTGTGGGGACCGTGCCAGTGGGTACCACTTCCATGTCATGACCTGCGAGGGCTGCAAGGGCTTCTTCAGGTGGGGGCTGCCACCCTGGGGGGACCCACGGCTGCTCCGTGGCACAGGGCAGGTGCCAGGGCACCAGGTGGGATGGGACAGGAGTGGGGTGAAGTGGGATAGGCCAGAGGGGGGGAAACAAGAAGGGATGGAACAGGACAGGGTGGGAAAGGACAGTAGGGACAGGATGTGACAAAAAGGGATGTAGTGGGATGGGATAAGACACAATGGGGTGGGACAGGATGGGACAAGGGGACAGGGCAGGATGGGATGGGTTGGGATGGGAGAGAACACAGTGGGATGGGACAAGGGGACAGGACAGCATGGGATGGGCTGGGATGGGAGAGAACACAGTGGGATGGGACAAGGGGACAGGGCAGCATGGGATGGGCTGGGATGGGAGAGAACACAGTGGGATGGGACAAGGGGACAGGGCAGCATGGGATGNGACGGGGCAGGATGGGATGGGTTGGGATGGGAGAGGACGCAGTGGGATGGGACAAGGGGACAGGGCAGCATGGGATGGGCTGGGATGGGAGAGAACACAGTGGGATGGGACAAGGGGACAGGGCAGCATGGGATGGGCTGGGATGGGAGAGAACACAGTGGGATGGGATGGGACAAGGGGACAGGGCAGGGTGGGAGAGGACAAGGGGACAAGGTGGGATGGGATGGGAGAAGATACAGTAGGGTGGGATGGGACAAGGGGACAGGGCAGAGTGGGATGGGAGAGGACAGAGTGGGGGTGGGATGGAACCAGATGGTCCCACGGACAAGGCAGCTGCTGTCACCTCACGCTTGGGCCGTAGTGATGAGGTCCTGTGGGCTGGAGGTGACCCCACCCTGGTCCATCCAGTCCCCCACTCCCTGTGCTGTCCCTCTGCCACCCGCAGGGGCAGGCAGTGACAGTGCCCATGGCCCACCCCTGTGTGCCCTCAGGCGCTCCATTATCAAGGGCGTCCACTTTGCCTGCCCCTTCTCCCGGAGCTGTCCTGTCACCAAGGCCAAGCGGCGGCAGTGCCAGGCCTGCCGCCTCCAGAAGTGCTTCGACGTGGGCATGCGGAAGGACAGTGAGTGTGGTGGCACCGGGACGTGGGCTAGGGTGACACAGGGGAGACCGGAGGGGAGGAGTGGGACACGGAACAAGAGGAAGAAGGACATGGGGGAAAGGGGAGCTAGGGGGAGTCTGTCGGTGAGGACCAGCCTGGGTGGGGCGGCAGCGGTGGGTATGGCAGGCAGAGCCGATGGGGCGGACGGGGACAAAGGGACGGCAAGGGCCGGGGCCACAGACGTGACCAGGGCCGTAGGTGAGGGAGAGAGCGGACCACGGCTCCATGCCACCGGTGACCACCCGGTGCCGGCGATGCCCACCCCAGTGATCATGTCGGAGGAGGCGCTGCGGCAGCGGCGGGCACTGCGCGGGCAGCGGCGGCTGGCCCGGGAGCAGCCGTCGGGGCTGACGGCGGAGCAGCAGGAGCTCATCACCATCCTCATCGCCGCCCACCAGCGCAACTTCGACTCCAGCTTCTCCCAGTTCACGCACTACTGGGTGAGCAGGGACCCCTCCGGCCCCCGGGGCTCCCCCGCCTCGGCTCGGTGCTAACCCTCCGGCTCGGTGCCGCCGCCGCCGCAGCCTGCCGTGCGCCTCTGTATCCCCAGCCCGCAGCCGCAGAGCCCCCCGGAGCCCGGCGAGCCCTCGGCGTGCCCGCAGCAGGACTGCTTGGACCCGGACGTGCTGCCAGACGTCTTCTCCATGCTGCCTCACTTCGCCGACCTCAGCACCTTCATGATCCAGCAGGTCATCAGCTTCGCCAAGGAGATCCCAGCCTTCAGGTCCGCGGGGGAGGGCAGGGGCAAGAGACGCCCCCCCCAGGTGCCATCCTCCCCTAAGTGCCACCCTCCCCTGCCCCTGACGCCTGCCCCCCCCCCC
>WAAF01006662.1:170484-195662 GCA_013400475.1 Tricholaema leucomelas
CCCCCCCCAGCAGGAGCTTGCCCATCAACGATCAGATCTCGCTGCTGAAGGGATCCACGCTGGACATCTGCCAGATCCAGTTCAACACCGTCTTCAACGCCGAGACCAACGCCTGGGAGTGCGGCCAGCACTGCTACACCATCCAGGACGGAGCCCTGGGTGAGGGGGGGGAGGGGATTGGTGCCACTAGGGAAGGCACAAGGGGACGGCCACGTCTCGGTCCCGGTCCCGGTCCGTCCCCGCCTGACAGCCGCGCTGCCCGCAGCTGGCTTCCAGCAGATCTACCTGGAGCCGCTGCTCAAGTTCCACATCAGCCTGAGGAAGCTGCAGCTGCATGAGGCCGAGTACGTTCTGCTGCAGGCCATGCTGCTCTTCACGCCAGGTAGGGACAGCCTGGGGGGGGGGCGGGGAGGGGGGGAATCTGTGGTGGCATCAGGATGCGCCCCCGGGCCCCGCTGACCCCCGCCCTGCACCCCCTAGACAATGCCAGCATCACCCAGCGAGACTTCATCGACCAGTTCCAGGAGAAGGTGGCACTGACGCTCAAGAGCTACATCGACCACTGCCACCCCATGCCCGAGGGCAGGTACCCGAGGCGGGGGGGTGGGGACAGCCAGCGCCTGGCCGCGGTCCCCTTCCTCCCAGGGACCTGAGCCGAGCGCCCTGTCCCCTGCCCAGGCTCCTCTATGCCAAGCTGCTGCTGCTGCTGACCGAGCTGCAGACGCTGAAGGTGGAGAACACTCGGCAGATCCTGCACATCCAGGACCTGTCCTCCATGACTCCTCTGCTCTCCGAGATCATCAGCTAGAGCCCAAGCGCCCCCCCCGGCGCCCTGCCCTGCTCCCTGGCACGGGGGGGGGCTCACCCACGCCCACAGCACTTGACAGGCAGAGTAAAGCTCTTTTATTTTTCCAGGCCCTGTGGCTACAGGCACCGCGGGCAGGGGGGCACCGCGGGCACCACCATGAGTCACTCCCCCCACCCTCGCCCTGTGCCACCAGGAGGAAACAGGGGAGGAAGGGAGGGGACAGAGCAGGGGTAGAGGGTGGAGGGCAGTGTGGTGAGGAGGGTGGCACGGGCCAAAAACGGGGCCGAGGGATGGCCCCCACGGGCCAAAAACGGAGCCGAGGGATGCCCCCCACGGGCCAAAAACGGAGCCGAGGGATGCCCCCCACGGGCCCCAGCGGCTGCAGCTCCCCAGCCCCGAGGCTGTCACACAACATCCCCCAGCCGCGAGGGACGACCCCTCCCCCCCCCCTCCACGGGCTTCCTTGGCACCGTGGCACGAGAGCAAGGCCCGGCTGGCACCTCCGTGGCACAGCACAGCAGCTCCCTGAGCAGGATGGTGGCGCCTGCTGCCGCCCCCTCAGCCCACGGTGACGCTGAAGCCGCAGTGGAAGCGATTCCGCCAATGGTTGAGGAAGGCACCGAGTGCCAGGCTGACGGGCAGGGGGGGCAGCTTCTTCTCCAGCACGCCCCCGACGCTCCAGTTACTGTCCAAGAGCCCTGCGAGGAGGGGGCAGGGAGTGAGCAGCCGCCCGCGGTGCCAGGGCTGGCGGTGGGCACCGCCAGGCTCTCCCTGCTCACCTCTGAAGACGACGTTGGCTTGGGGCAGGCTGAGTTGGTAGCCGAAGGCGAAGGTTGTGTCCTGCAGCCGAGTGTTGGCCTCCAGCTCCACCCCGACCTGCACCTGCAGGGGTGGGGAGGGTCAGCAGCAGGGCACCGTGGGGGGGGCGCCGGGCACACGCCGGGCACAGGGGCACCCCTCACCTGCTCGTTGGCTCGGTGGTAGTAGCTGGCATGGGCACCGCCGTAGCCCACGTTCAGCGTCGCCACCCACTTGTGAGCTGGAAGACAGAGAGGGAGAGGGGAGCCAGGGGGGCACCCATCCACCCCCGACCTCCACCCCGGGGGGGCAGCATTGGTGGCTGTGCCCGCGGTGCCCTAGGGCACAGGGCAGCTGCCTACCTGTGTATTTGCCTGCCAGGGTGAGGATGGCACCCTCCTCGCCAGGGCGCCGGTGGTAAACCAACTCCCCCCCCAGCACCAGGCGGGGGGTGAGGCTCTGCAGGAAATGTGCCACCAGGATGACTGTGGGGACAGCAGAGGGACAGTGCCACCCCCGCGGGAGGGCAGAGGGACAGGGCCACCCCCAGGGACGGCAGAGGGGCAGTGCCACCCCCGCGGGCGGGCAGAGGGACAGTGCCCCCCCCAGGGACAGCAGAGGGACAGTGCCCCCCCCAGGGACAGCAGAGGGACAGTGCCCCCCCCAGGGACAGCAGAGGGACAGTGCCCCCCCCAGGGACAGCAGAGGGACAGTGCCCCCCCCAGGGACAGCAGAGGGACAGTGCCCCCCCCAGGGACAGCAGAGGGACAGTGCCCCCCCCAGGGACAGCAGAGGGACAGTGCCCCCCCCAGGGACAGCAGAGGGACAGTGCCCCCCCCAGGGACAGCAGAGGGACAGTGCCCCCCCCAGGGACAGCAGAGGGACAGTGCCCCCCCCAGGGACAGCAGAGGGACAGTGCCACCCCTAGGGACACAGAGGGACAGTGCCCCCTCAGGATCACACTGGGGCCAGCAGAGGGACAATTCCACCCTCTCTAAGCTGCCACCCGGTGCCCGGCGGCCCAGGCGGGCACTGCCCTGCTCACCGGACTGCCCCAGCAGGTCAGGGTTGCCCAGGGTGAGGGTGGCAGTGCAGTCGTCCCCTCGGTACTCGCCGTCGAACTGCCAGGTGACGAACTTGGCCTGGTGAGTCTGCAAGGGGATGGCACCGCCGCGGGTCCTGCAGCCCTGCCCACCGCTGCCAGCGGCCGCCGGGCACCGCCCCCCCAGCACCCACCTGGAAGACAGCTTTGGTGCGGAGGCGCTCGGCCAGCAGGTGCAGCACCTGGGCATTGAGGCTGCCACTGTTGTCCATGTCCCCAACCAGCGTGGGGAACACCTGGGGACACGGCGGGGGCGGGGGGGGGGCACAGCTGAGGAGGTGCAAAGGGATACCCCCCCCCGTGCCCCCCTGCCTGCATCTGAGACGCAGGCTGGCACCTCCCTCGCAGCCCAGATGCCACCCACCCTGCTCGGTGCTCCAGGGCACCCCAGGGCCACCCGTGGGTCACTCCAGGGACACCCTTGGGTCACTCCAGGGGCACCCTCAGGGCACCCCAGCACAGCAGTGGCCTCAGGTCCCCCCAAAGCCACTCCCAGGTCCCCTCAGGGTCACCTTCAGGTCACTCCAGAGCCACCCTCAGGCCACCCCAGGGACACCCTCAGGTCACCCCAGCCCAGCAGTGACCTCAGGTCCCCTCAAAGCCACTCTCAGGTCACCCCAGGGACACCCTCAGGCCACCCCAGGGACACCCTCAGGTCACCCCAGCCCAGCAGTGGCCTCAGGTCCCCCCAGAGCCACTCTCAGGTCCCCCCAGGGCCACCTTCAGGCCACTCCAAGGCCACTCTCAGGCCACCCCAGGCCACCAGCCCAGCAGTGGCCTCAAGTCTCCCCAGAACCACTCTCAGGTCCCCCCAGAGCCACCCTCAGGCCACCCCAGGGACACCCTCAGGTCACCCCAGCCCAGCAGTGGCCTCAGGTCCTCCCAGAGCCACTCTCAGGTCCCCCCAGAGCCACCCTCAGACCACCCCAGGGACACACTAAGGTCACCCCAGCCCAGCAGTGGCCTCAGGTCCCCCCAGAGCCACTCTCAGGTCCCCCCAGCCCCCCGGGGGCTCACCTCGCTGGGGCTGAGCTGTTTGTCGCCTACGAAGGTGGCATTGAAGTGGTAGTTGGAGGGGCCGAGGCTGCTCATGTGAACCGTGTGTGTCACCTGTGGGGACAGCAGATCAGCCTGGGGGGCAGCCCAGGGGGGTGACAGCAGCACCCCCCGGCAGCGTGGGGTCACCCCCGCCCCTCCACCCCCCCTCCACGCGGGTCCCCTGCGTGTCCTTCTGACCTGGAAGTGGCTGCTCAGGGTCTTGTTGACGATCAGCTTCACCCCCTCCATCTGCTGCGGGAACACCTCTGCGTGGGGACAACAGGGACAGCGTGGGGCAGAGTGGGGACAGCGAGGGGGCAGCAGGGGTTAGCGGAGGGCAGAGTGGGGGCAGAGTGGGGGCAGAGTGGGGGCTGAGCGGTGACAGCGCTGCCGCTCCCCCCCTCCTCGGGCCAGAGCCCCCCCCCCGGGGGCCATCCCACTGCTCCCAGTGCCACCCAGGGGCCGACCCCCGATGCCTCCCCCCCGGTCCCAGCTCGTCCCCCCCGCACCGCCCCGGCGCCCTCCCGCTCTCGGTGTCTCCCTCCCCAGCTCCGCCGCACGCAGTGTATGTCCCTGCCCAACCTCGACGTCTCCCCAGCCCTGGTGCCCTCCGGCCCCGCTGTCCCCCTCGGTTTACGGTGCCTCGTCTCGGCTCCGGTGACCCTCCGGTCTCGGTGACCCCCTGGGCCCCGGCGCCGCCGGCCTCACCTTTGCACTGCCGGTGCAGCTCATCGAAGCTGCCAGGGCTGCCGAGCGGTTCCCCGCGGCGCGGGGCCCGGGGCGCGGCGGGGCCCAGCAAGTTGCCCATGGCCCGGCCCGGCCCGGCTCTTACCGCCGCCCGCCCCCCCCGTCCCCGCCGGCCGCCGCCATCGCGGCCACCGCCGCCGGAAGCAGCTCCGCCAGGCTTGAGGCCATCGCCGCCATCTTGAGCACGGGCAGCGCTCGGCCGCTCATTGGCTGAGCCTGCTCGGGAGGGGCACTGCCGGACACTGCTCCGCGCTCCCCTCGGCCCCGCTTCGGAACCGTTCCGGGCTTGCCGCGTTCCGAGCCCTGTGTCCCCTGATGCCCTCACGCTTGTCTCCAACTCCCCTCGCATTCTTCTTCCCTATTCCTGTCCCGTGTCCCTCCGTGTGCTCTTTGCTCCCGTCCTCCCTGCACGCCTGGCCCCCCTCGTGTCCCGTACTGCCCTGTGTCCCCTCCTCACATCCCCAGACCTCCTGGTTGTGTCCCAATTTTCCTTCGTGTCCGTGTCCCACCTCGTCCCCGTCCCCCTCCCTGTGTCCTTCCCCGTGTTCGGTGTCCCCTCTGTTTCCCCTGATCTGTGTCCCCTCCTTGCCCCACGTCCCCGGTGCCACATCCCTTGTCCCGTGTCCCCAGCCCCCGTCCCTGTCCCCTTCCCTGCTGCCGTCACCAGCAGCTTTCCTGGAAAGGGCTGACGTGGGCAGGGGCTTGCAGGGGACGGGACCGCAGTGGCCCCCACCGGAGAACCGAGAGGTTTTGTTCCCCGGTGCCGCCCAGGTGCCCTTTAGCCGTATGGTCCCCAAACGCTGCCAGCGCTGGCTCCTGGCCCCGTGGCAGGTTGCCCGCAGGGTCCCTCGCCGCGGATGCCCCCTCGGGGACCCCGCGGTGCCAGCCGCCGCCGCCCAGCCCCAGCGCTGAGTCACGGCGTCACGTTGGCGGCCGAGGGTCAGCGATAAGCGGGCGACGACCTTCGCCCCGGGGGTGCTGGGGAGGAGGAGGGGTGGGGGTGGGATGCGGTTTGCAGCCCCTCGGGGTGGCCTCGCCGAACCGGGAGCCATCCGTGGGCTACGGTAGAGGAGGTGGCGGCTGGCGGAGCCGGGGAGGTGGGTTGGGGGTGGCCCTGGAGTGGCTCTGAGGGTCCTGCGGGGGCAGCCACTCGCCTTGGGGCTCCACCATGCCACAGGACCACCTTGTGCCCGGGGGAGCCAAAGTGCCACAAGGTCACCGCGTGGGGCTGCTACACGTCACAGGGCTCCCGCGGGCTGCTGTGGGGCCACCAGGCAAGTCCCCGGCTGGGGCAGCCCTGAGCCCCGGGTGTGACCCCCTCCAGCTGCAGTCCCTGGGCCATCGTCACCCACACCTCGTGTCCTGCCTGGGGCCGTGGGGCCTTGGGGACAGAGGGACAAGACCCTAGGGTCCAGGGCCAGCCTGGCGAGGACGAGGAGGGGCAGTACCCCACAGCGACCCTTACCCCCACCGTGTTTGCTCAGGCTGTGGTGGACGCTGGCACAGCCCCCCCCCAGGCCAGGGGCGGGAGCTGCCCGCCAGGATAAAAGCAGCCCCAGAAAGGGGCACCCCAGAGTCCTGCCCAGGTGAGCAGCAGCTGGCATGCAGTGCCCAGGCAGGATAGAGATGGGACAGGAGCAGAGCAGGATGGTGCCAATGGAGCCACAGGGCTGGGATATGGCTGTGGCGTGGGCATGAGCTGGCAGCAGGAGGGCAGGGCTGTGGGGCAGGAGCAGGACTGAGATTCTGTGGGGTGGGACATGGCAGGGGTGGGCTCGGCAGGGACACTGTGGCAGTAACAGGGCAGGGATGAGGATGCCATGGGGCAGAGGGGACAGGAGAGCCATGGGGCAGCCCAACCACCCCCGGGGCTGTTCCCTCAGCCCCGCAGCCATGAAGGTGCTGGTGGCCTCCCTGCTGCCTCTCTGCTCCGGGCTGGGACGTGGCTGTGGGGTGGGACGAGGCAGGGAGCAGTGGGGCAGAGCTGTGGGACAGGAGCAGGACTGAGACTCGGTGGGGTGGGACATGGCAGGGATGGGCTCGGCAGGGACACTGCGGCAGTAGCAGGGCAGGGTTGGGGGAGGATGCCACGGGGCAGGAGGGGACAGCAGAGCCATGGGGCAACATAACCACCCCCGAGCCGTCTCCCCAGCCCCGCAGCCATGAAGGTGCTGGTGGCCTCCCTGCTGCTGCTCTGCGCCGGCTACCTGCAGGCCGCCATGGTGAGGCGAGAGGCCTCTGGCACAGAAGCTCCTCCGGCCCTGGACGACTTCTTCAGCCGCCACTTCCGCTCCTTCTCCGACTTCGTGACCAAGGACCTGCCCCAGAAGCTGCAAGTGGAGGAGCTGCGCAGCCAGGCCGAGTATGGAGGAGGAGGGCCAGAGGGTGCCCCTCGGCCACCCCTCGACCACCCCCTCACCGACTGCCTCTCTCCCCCTCCCCTCCCAGGACCTACGTGGACCGAGCCAACAAGCAGCTGACACCGCTGGCCCAGGAGCTGCAGACCAACATCTTTGGCCTCTTCTCCTCCCTGCTCAAACTGGGCAAAACCGAGGAGCAGCCCTGAGGCGCCCGCGGTGGCCTTTCCCTCCCCCTCCTTTGTGGCAATAAAGACTTGGAGCCACTGCCGTGTCCTGTCGCTCTCTTTCAGCAGGGTTTATTGTGGTTTAGAACGGGAGAATTAACTCCAGCGCAGCCGAAACCGCGATCGGGCCGAGGGGAGAAGCTCCCCGGGGAGCGCGGAGGTGGCCGAAACCAAACTCACGGCGCTGCCAGCGCTAAAGATGGAGGCAGCGTCATGGCGTCACGTCCTGACCGTGCCCCTACCAAAGATGGCGACGCCAGCCCGTCCCCGCCCCGCACGTCAGTGCCCCTACACGAGGTGGTGACACGGGGCCCGAGCGTCACTTCCGCCCCGAGCCAAGATGGCGCCGCTTCCGGCGGCGGGGAGATGGCGGATGAGGCGACGCGGCGGGTGGTGGCGGAGCTGCCGCTGCTGCGGACGGCGGCAGGACCGCGGGACCGGGAGGGCTGGGCCGGGCGGCTGAAGGAGGAGTATCGAGCCCTCATCCAGGTGCGCCTGGTCCGGCCTCACCGAGGCGGAAAACCCCACTCCTTCCCCGGCCCCCTCGGTTCCCCCTCGGTGCCCCCTCGGTTCCCGGGCTCACTCACCCCCGTTGCCCCCCCCCCAGTATGTGGAGAACAACAAACGCGCCGACAATGACTGGTTTCGCCTGGAGTCCAACGCGGAGGGCACCCGGTGGGTGAGCGGGGCCGGGAGTGGACCGGAACGGAGCCTTCCTCTGACCCGGGACCGCTTCGCCTGGCGAAGTCCCGCGGGGCGCGTCCCGGGACTGACCTGGGCGGGGGCCGGTCCCCCCCGGTGTGTTGCAGGTGGTTCGGGAAGTGCTGGTACGTCCACGAGTTGCTCAAGTATGAATTTGCCATCGAGTTCGAGGTGACCGGGGCGGGACCGGGGCTCCTGGGGCTGTGGGAGGGGGAAGAATCCTGGGGCTGCTGACCCCCACCGTGTGTGTGTCCCCTCCCCCAGATCCCGGTAACGTACCCGGCCACCGCCCCCGAGATCGCCATCCCCGAGCTGGATGGGAAGACAGCCAAAATGTACAGGTGGGGAGGAAGGTCTGGAGAGGGCTCTGAAGGGGCCTGGAGGTGCCCCTGCCCCCGAGAGAGGGGACGCTGAGGGGGTCCTGGGGGTGTCTGGCAGGCTGACGCCTCCCCTGTCCCCGCAGAGGGGGCAAGATCTGCCTCAGTGACCACTTCAAGCCCTTGTGGGCCAGGAACGTACCCAAATTTGGCTTGGCCCACCTGATGGCACTGGGGGTGAGTTGGGGGTGACACTGGTGGGGTGAACAACGCCGCCACTCGCGGACTGTGACACCGAGAGGGTGTCCCCGTGGGGATTGTCCCCTTGGGGCTGCTCACTCCCTGTCCCCACAGCTGGGCCCCTGGCTGGCCGTGGAGATCCCTGACCTCGTCGCCAAAGGCATCGTCCAGCACAAGGAGAAGTGAGCAGCTGGACAGGGTGAAACCGAGGCGGGGGAGGATGTGTCTGGGGGCGCTGCCCCCCACCCCCCCATTCCTCCTCCCCAGGAGGTGTCATCCCTTCATGTGTCCCCTGTTCCCCCCCTCCCTTCCTCTCGCTTTGCTGCTGCTCCCCAATAAACTGTCCTGCCCGGGCCTTGCCCCTGCCTGCTGCTCGGGGGTGGTCGCGGCGGGGCGGGTTGGGGTCCGACTCTGCAGTAGCGCCTCAGCGGCGGCCGCTGTCGCTTTAAGAAGGCGGCGCGTAGCGAGCGGCCCCTTTAAGAACGGCGGGGAGCGAGAGGCGGACGCCAGGCGGTTGCCATGGTGACGCGGCGCGGGCGGGACCGGGTCCGGCGCATGCGCACTGCCCGGTGAGAAGCCGGCGGGGGCGGGGCGCGGCGGTAGGGAGGAACAAAGATGGCGGCGGGCGGTGCGGGAGTTGTTGCCATGGCGGCCCGCGGCAGGTACCGGCAGGCGGCGGCCCCGCGGGGGTGGCGGCGGGCGACGGGAGGGGCTCTGCGGGGCAGCGGAATGGGTGTCCCTTCTACAGGGTTCCCCGCTACCGGGTAGGGGGATAGACCCCGGGGGATCGGTGCCCACAGTGACGGGGGAGAGGTGGGGGACGGGGACAGGGACAGGCAGGACAGGGGCCCCCGGAGCACGGCCCGGGAGAGTTTGGGGCGGGGGTGGGGGCGCTGAAGGCCTTTGCTGTGGCTATGGCCTGCCGAGCCTTTCGTTCCGGCTGCAGCCGTGGGCTCGGAGCTCAGCGTGCCACAGCCTCCGCGGCTACACCGCGGCCACCGGGCCCCGCAGCGGGAGCAGCGGCCCTGCCCCCCCACCCCCGGCTCTGCCTGCTGGAGCCGAGCCGGCGGATCCAGAACCAGCCCCCTGCGGCGTTCTAACCGCGCTCCGGGGCCACCCAGCACTGAGCAACGGCACCTGCTGCCCGGGGCCTGCACCCTCCCCTCAGCCCGGTGCCGCGGCCCCCCCGCCCCGGAGCAGGAGCCGGGAGATGGCTGCCGACCGCTGTGAACGGTACCGCGGCGGAGCAACCTGCACCGGATGGTGCTAAGCACCTCCGTGACTCACTCACCGGCCTGGCAGCGCGGCACAGCCCAGCAGCTGGGCGAGGGGGAGGGCTGCAGGGTCCCCCCGGTCCCGTCCGGTGACCCGGAGCATCTCTGCTTGTGCCGCAGGGCCCCCGCCGACGGGACTCTGCGACCGGCCGCTCGCCGCGGGGGGCTGTGAACGGTGCTGGCGGGAGGCGGCACGGCGAGGAGAGGTGGGTGCGTGTCCCGGTGACCCCAACACGCCAACCGTCTGGCAGCGGCATCAGCCCCGTCCCTCTCCCCCACAGGGCTCCCCTCTCGGCCGTCCCCACGATGCCCCAAGCCTCGGAGCACCGTGTCGGCCGGGCCAGGGACCACGCCGTCGTCACCTCCCAGCCTAAGGCCACCACCAAGCTGCTCAGCGGGCACCGTGCCCTGAGCCAGGAGCGCCATGCCGCCGCTCTGGCCTCCACCGCCAACGGCCTCTCCCCGGCACCCAAACTTCGCCTCCTGCCGCCCCGGCCCGGCCCTGTGGACGATCGCAGCAAGAAACTGGAGCTGGACCGGGGTCGGGCCTCCAAACGGGGAGAGGCTTTGCGCAGCTCGGCCTGCCGCCGGGGACCCCTCAAGGCAGACCACGGGGTGCGGGTGCCCGGCTCACCGCAGGCGGGCATCGTGCCGGGCAGCGCCTCCTTCTCCCTGCCTGCCGGGGCCTCGCTGGCGGGGCGGGAGGCCGAGCGCCGGCGGAGCAACTTGGCCCGCTCCAAATCCATCAGCATCGGGGACCTGAGCCAGGGCGGCGGAGGCGGCGGCGGCGGCGGTGGCCGCACCGAGGACGTGGCGGCGGTGCTGAGCCGGCTGGTGCTGAGAGACTGCGGGCACCAGCTGAGCGCCGGCTCCCTGGCGCTGCGGAGGAGCTCCTCGCTGCGGAGGGTCAGCGTCTCCCCGGGGCTGGACGGGAAGCCTGCGGCTCCGCTGCTCTCCGTCCGGCCCGAGGGCTGCCCCAGGACTTGTACTGCCCCCGACCCCCCTTACATCCCTGCGCCCGGCAGTCCCGCTCTGGGCAGAGCCCTGGCACCCGGCAGGACCGAGGAGAAAGCGGCAGCTGTAAGAGCCTCTGGGATTTGTCCTCCCGGTGGGATGTGCCCCGGCCCGCGGCAGTGCCGCAGTCGCAGGGTGGCAGCTTTGCCTCCCTCAGGGCCGGTGGTGCTGCTGGGGTCAGGTGGTGGTGCCAGTCTCACCTCTCCCTACTCCGTTCCTCGTGGAGGGAACCCAGCTGTAAAAGGGTCGAGTCCCCTCTGCTCCGGGGGTGCTGGGGCTGTTGCCTCCGTGCCCACTTCCATGCCCGCTTCCACATCCGCCTTGTCCCTGCCGGGCAGCTGGGACCTGTCCTCCCCTCGCCCTGGGCCACGTGTCAGGATTAGGTGCCCTGAAATCCCTGTGCCCATGGGGGGGACAAGAACAGGGCTTGGCTCCCCATGATGCCATCCCTACCACTGGCACGGGGCTGCCCTCAGTCCTGCTGATGTGCCCAGCTCCCCGTGCCGCCCTCCTGCACCTCGGGGCAGAGTGCTGCCTTCGTCTCTGTGCCTTGCCCTTTGGGTGCCAAACGGTCCCCAACGGTGGCACTTCCTGCTAATTAATCCCCCCCCCCCGGAGATGAGCCTGCAGCAAGGAAGGCCCAGAATAGCCAGGGGGAAATCGGATCAGCTAATGAGCTGCGGCTTAGGGAGGCAGAGGGGGATCCGGCAGCGCTGCTGCCGGGAGCACGGCACCGGTGCCCATGCCGGGGCTGCAGGGTGCCACGCTGGTGGAGCTGCCACGCAGGCTGCACCGCACGCTGCTCACCCGGCGGGAGCTGCAGGGCCGCGGCGCCGCCGACATCTCCGAGTCGGTGGTGCACACAGCCGTCATGGGGCTGCTGCTCGTCAGCGGCCAGGTACAGCCCCACGCACAGCCCCACCGCGGGCTGCCGCCGCTGCCTCTTGCTCCGTCCGTGGGGAGAGCCGAGGGGCGGCTGCAGGGGGTTTGGTTTGCTGCCTGCGGGCGGGGGTCAGTGCTTGTCGCTCTGTGTCCCCACAGACGCACCACAGCTTGCTGCTGGGCTCGGGCCACGTCGGCCTCAGGAACCTGGGCAATACGGTGAGTGCCTGCGGCCTCCTGTCCCTGCGTGTCCCCCTGGTCACTGTGGCCCCTGAGCCTTCCTGTCACTGTATTCTTGTGGTCCCCAAGCTCTCCTGTTCCTCCATCCCCATGTCCCCTGAGCCCTTCTGTCCCTGCGTCCCTCTGTCCCCCTCCAAACTGCCCTGTATCTGCATACTTCTGTCCACATGTCCTCCCAACCCTTCTGTCCCTGCGCTCCCTTGTCCCCTGAGCCCTCCCATTCCTCTCTCCCGGGGGTGTCCAAGGGATCCGTTGGGATTTCAGTAGCTGTAGCTTCCCCAAGGGAGCCCCCAGCCCCTCGGGGGGTGCCTGCGGCACAGCAGACCGCGGTCAGGGGACACGCCGAGGGATGGCGTACCCCCAGGGGTGTGGCAGCATGCCCCTAGGGGTGTGATGGTGCCCCCCCAGGGCTGTGACCACATCCCCCAGGGGTGTGACGGTGTCCCCGCGGCTCTCCCGGCAGTGCTTCATGAACGCTGTGCTGCAGTGCCTGAGCAGCACCAAACCGCTGCGGGACTACTGCTTGCGCCGAGACTTCCAGCAGGAGCAGCCCCCCGGCCCCCGCGCCCCCCAGGAGCTCACCGAAGGTGGGATGGCTTCCCCCTGCCACCGCTGACCCTGCCCCCCAGCCCTTACATAACTGCCTGCTGCTGCCGCTGACACCTGCCACGTCCCCTGTCCCCGGCAGCCTTCGCCGACGTCATCGCCGCTCTCTGGCACCCGGAGAGCTCCGAGGCAGTCAACCCCGGGCGCTTCAAGGCTGTGTTCCAGAAATATGTCCCCTCCTTCACTGGCTACAGGTGAGGCTTTGCCCCCACCCCAGCTCCCTACCCTACGGGCACACGCCGGTGGGTGCTGGGAGCACGGCTGGATCCAACCTCCCCCTGCCCCTACCCTCTGCAGCCAGCAGGACGCCCAAGAGTTCCTCAAGTTCTTCATGGACCGACTGCATGTGGAGATCAACCGCAAGGGGCGCCGCACCCCCAGCATCCTGTCGGACACTCGCCGGAGCCCTGCGCTGGAGGACCCCGAGACGCTGAGGTGAGATGTGGAGGGACTGGAAGGTGTCTAGAGAAGGGTACCAAGGCTGGGGAGGGGCCTGGAGCACAGCCCTGTGAGGAGAGGCTGAGGGAGCTGGGGGGGTGCAGCCTGGCACAGAGGAGGCTCAGGGCAGAGCTCATTGCTGTCTGCAGCTCCCTGCAGGGAGGTTGTGGCCAGGTGGGGTTGGGCTCTGCTGCCAGGCAGCCAGCAGCAGAACAAGGGGACACAGCCTCAAGCTGTGTCGGGGCAGGTTCAGGATGGATGTTAGGAGGAAGTTGTTGCCAGAGAGAGTGATTGGCATTGGAATGGGCTGCCCAGGGAGGTGGTGGAGTGCCCATGGCTGGAGGTGTTGAAGCCAAGCCTGAGTAGGGCACTCAGTGCCATGGTCTGGTTGACTGGATAGGGCTGGGTGAGAGATTGGACTGGATGAGTTTGGAGCTCTCTGCCTGCCCGCTTGGTTCTGTGATTCTGTGAGGGCATGAGGGTACCCTGGAGGGACACACACACCCCCCTCACACACACCACACACACCTCACACCCACCACACACACCCACAGCCTGACCCCCTGCCCCTGCCCGCAGCGATGACGAACGCGCCAACCAGATGTGGAAGCGATACCTGGAGAGGGAGGACAGCAAAATCGTGGGTGAGGGCTGCCAGCAGGGCTTGGCTCCCCCCACTCCCGACCCCCAAAGCCCCTCAGGGTGCCCTTTGCCAGCCAGCCTCACCCTACCTCCCTTCCCTGCCCCAGACCTCTTCGTGGGGCAGCTGAAGAGCTGCCTCAAGTGCCAGGCGTGCGGCTACCGCTCTACCACCTTCGAGGTCTTCTGTGATCTCTCCCTGCCCATCCCAAAGGTAGGTGCAGGTCGGAGCCCCCTCCCNCTGTCCTCCTGCAGAAGAGCTTTGCTGGTGGGAAGGTCTCGCTCCACGACTGCTTCAGCCTTTTCACCAAGGAGGAGGAGCTGGACTCAGAGAATGCCCCGGTAAGAGGCTGGGGCTGGTGCCTCGGCTCCACCCCCGGTGTACCCCCCTGCCGGTGCAGTCTCCCTCTCACCGGTACCGTGCCACCACCGGCAGGTCTGTGACAAGTGCCGGCAGCGGACGCGGAGCACGAAGAAGCTGACGATCCAGCGCTTCCCCCGCATCCTGGTGCTCCGTATCCTTTGGGGACCCGAGGGGTGGGGAGGCTGGAGACCCCTGGAGGTGCCAGTGCTAGCGGTAGCGGGGGGGGTGGGCTGGGAGGGGCGGCGCTGTCCCACCAGCCTCTCGGAGTCGCCTTTCCCTTGACCCCTGCCCAGACCTGAACCGGTTCTCCACCACCCGCTACTCCATCAAGAAGTGCTCTGTCTTCGTGGACTTCCCCCTGCAGCAGCTCAACCTGCGGGAGTTCGCCAGCGAGAAGGCGGGTGAGCCGCGGCGCTGGGGGGGGACAGGCACGGGAGGGCCGGGACAGGGCGGGCCGCGGCGTGGGACGGCGCTGAGCCCTGCCCGCCCCTGCAGGCAGCCCTGTCTACAGCCTCTACGCTCTCTGCAACCACTCGGGCAGCGTCCACTACGGCCACTACACCGCCTTCTGCCGCGACCCCGCCGGCTGGCGCGTCTACAACGACTCCCGGTAGGTGTCCCCCCACCCCTTCGTGTGCCCAGCGCCTCACCAGGCTCTGGCATCCCCCCCCACCCCGGCTTGGCGTGGCTGGGTTGTGGGGCTGAGGGTGCTGCCCGCAGCGTCTCGCCCATCAGCGAGAACCAGGTGCCGTCCAGCGAGGGCTACGTCCTCTTCTACGAGCTGGAGGAGCCCCCCGGCCGCCGGCCATGAACCTCTCTCCCGGACCCCCTACTGCAGCTGGCGGGGGTGCCCCCTCCCTGAACCCCCTAGAGCGGGGTGAGGGCAGAGGGGGCTGGGGAGCGGGGTGTGGCTGTCGCCTGGGTGGGACTTTTGTCAATAAATTTACTAAAAAACCCGGGAAGGTGAAGTTTGGCGGTGGGAAGGAGAGCCCCACCCTTGGGCACGCCCACTGCAACGGTGCCGCCTCCGTGAACCCCGAGGACGGAGAGTTGGCGGAGGCGATGAGCGGGGCCTGCCGCCCACGTGCGGCTTTTGGCGCTGAGCTCACGGAAGAACCCGGACAGGCGAAGCTCGGAGGTGCGAAAGGAGAGCCTGAGCCGCGGGTGGGGCTAGCGCGGGGGGCGTGTTTTGATGTGGAGCTGAGATCCTGATTGGCTGCTGAGCAGTGGAGGCGCGGCTCATGGTGGGAGGGGCGGGATTTCGCTTCCGGGTGGCGACGAGCGTGGCCGGTCTGGCCCTGCCCGGCCACCGTAGGGAGTTCTCAGTTACCTGTCCATCAAGGGGATAGAGCAACGCTATTGGCTCTACTCACTTTTTAGCCCCACCCTTTCCCCCCATCGCAGATGGGGATTGGGCAAAAGTAATTTATGGTGAGCTGGGGGCGTGGCTCATAGCTGGAGGGGCGTGGTCAGATGGGTATGGGCGGGGTTAGTGAGGGGGCGGGGTTAGTGAGGGGGCGGGGTTAGTGAGGGGCCGGGCTTCGCTCTCGCGGTGATGAGCGTCGTCGCTCTGGACCTACCCAGCCGCCGTAGTAGGCGGTTCCGCCCGCCCATCCATCATGCGGCAGCGGCATACCATTGGTCTGCCCCATCCTTAGCCCCGCCCTTTTCCCTTACTAGTGGCGGGGAAAGGGCGGGGCCTGTGGAGCTCCCGGGGAGCAGGAGCGAGGGACCGGTGGGGCTCTGGGCGCGACCTGACCGAGCCTAGGGGCATCCCGGCGGTGCCCGTGCCCCGGCGCTTGGCACTGCCCCGCTCCTCACTGACCTGCTCCAGCCCGAGTCCTTCATGCCGCCGACCGTGGCCGTCGTCGGGGGCGGCATTAGCGGCTTGGCCGCTTGCTACTACCTGGCTCGCAGCCCCAACCCGCCCAAGGTGAGCACCGGGGCCGGGCTGTACCCCGGGATCCCCAGCCGCGGAGTTCTCCGGTGTTTCCCGGTGTCCCCGCGTTGATCCATCGCTGTCTCTAGGTGCTGCTGCTGGAAGCCAGCGCTCGGCTCGGAGGGTGGCTGCAAAGCACCCGCACTGCCGAGGGCACCGTGTTCGAGCACGGGCCCAGGGGCATCCGCCCCGGGGGGGCTGTGGGGGCAGACACTCTGCACATGGTAAGTAGGGGGGGAGGGGCTGGGGTCGGCATCGGGGGTCTCCGGGGCTCGGTTTGGGGTGTTTCTTGGCACTCTGCCTAGGTCAGGGGGGCTCGGTGGGTGCCGTGGTCTAGAGCCTTCTTGGGTCGGTCCAGGGTACTGGAGTCCGGGGAGGGGGTCAATGGCTGCGGGTCCAGAGGCTCACCCTGGGGTGGTTGTTGGCGTCCCTGGAGGTCGGAGTGCACACAGGTCCTAGGGGGTCTGGGAGGCTCCTGGGCTGGGTGCCCAGGGTGACTCTGGATGAGTGGTGGAGGTGTGAGGGGTCCCTGCATGGGTGCCAGGGTGCTGTCCTGGAGCAGGTCCTGTTCTCTTGGCCGTGCCAGTCCTGCCCATGTCCCCACAGGTCTCCCAGCTTGGCCTGGAGGGTGACATCCTGCCTGTCCCTGGGGACCACCTGGCCTCTAGGAACCGCTTCCTCTACACCGGCGGAGCCCTGCACAAGCTGCCCTCGGGTCTAGGGTAGGTGCCAGGCCCAGCAGCACCCCTTTGCCACCCATGGGTAACCCTCCCCTTGAGCCCTTGGTGTCCCCAGGGGCCTGCTGCAGCCTGTGCCACCCTTCTCACGGGCACTGATCTGGAGTGGGCTGCAGGACCTGCTGGCACCAGCCGGGACGGAGCCGGATGAGAGCGTCCACACCTTCGCTCAGCGCCGCTTTGGCAGGGAGGTGGGAGCCTGCCTGGGCTGATAGCACTGGGGGCTTATCAGGGCTTGGCAGGGGAGGGTGGGGACCGTGGAATGCCAGAGCAGGGGCACCCAGGGCAGCTCACACAGGAGAACGCAGCGTGGGGGGGTAGTGGAAGTCTCCTTCGCAACCTCTCCGGGCAGCCTGCTCCAGGCTCCAGCACCCTCACGGCGCAGAAGTTTCTCCTCACCTTGAGGTTGAATCTCCTGGGGGAGGTCCAGGTTGTGCCCTTTGTGCCTTGTCCTGTTGGTGGGCACCTCTGCATAGAGCCTGGCACCACCCTCCTGCCTCCTGACCCTTCCGATAGTTGCAGACGTTGCTCAGATCCCCTTCTGGGGCTGCTCCTCTGCAGGCTCTCAGCCCCAGGGCTCAGCCTTCCCTCCTCACACAGCTGCTCCAAACCCTTCATCATCCTCATCGCCTCCACTGGACTCTTGCCAGCACTTCCCTGCCTCTCTTGATCTGAGGAGCCCAGACCTGGCCCCGTGGCCTGGGCAGGGCAAGAGGGGCAGGAGAACCTCCCCAGCCTTGCCGGGCTGCACCCCAGGGCACTTTCCTCGCCTCCCGTCGCCTGCCTCACCCTGCCGTGTGCCCGCAGGTGGCAGACATCGCCGTGGACAGCCTGTGCCGGGGAGTGTTCGCCGGCGACTGCCGAGCGCTCAGCGTCCGCTGCTGCTTCCCTGCCCTCTTCCAGGCCGAGCGGCGCCGGCGCTCGGTGCTGCTGGGGCTGGCGCTGGGCTCCGGTGAGCGCTGGGGGACGGGGACGGGGAAGGGACGCGGCGGGGAGCTCGGGCACGGCGGTGCCGCTGGCACTGCAGGAGGGCACAGTGGAGCTGTCGTCCGCAGGGGAGCGGCGCGGGGCCGGGGCCGAGTCCGAGCTGAGCCGGCGGGCACGGAGCGAGCGCTGGAGCCAGTGGTCGCTGCGAGGGGGCATGGAGAGCCTGGCACAGGCGCTGGGCACCTTCCTGCGGCAGCGCGGCGTGGAGCTGCGGTGCCAAGCGCCCCTGCGCCGCCTGCAGTGGCACCGTGACGGCCGCTGGCAGGTAACGGCTGCCAGGCTGCCTCACCTTCCCAGTGCCCCCCTCGGGATGTCTAGTGCCCCTTCATAGTGCCCCCTGGGCAGCCAAGTCCCCTTCCTGGTGCCCCAAACCTAGGGTGCCTTAGTCCCTTTAAGTCTCCTCCCCAGTGCCCTCCACAGAGTGCCAGGGTGCCCTCCCCAGTGCCCCACTCAGGATGCCAGGGTCCCTGTCCCAGTGCCCTCCTCAGGATGTCTAGGGCCTCTTCTCAGTGTCCCCTGGGCAGCCAAGTCCCCTTCCTGGTGCCCCCTACCCAGAGTGCCTTAGTCCCCTTAAGTCTCCTTCCCAGTGCCCCCAGGATGCCAGGGTCTCCTTCCCAGTGCCACCACCACCATTGCTCTCCTTCCCCCAGCTCGCCCTGCCCGATGGCACCATCACAGCTGACCACGTGGTCAGTGCCCTCCCAGCTGCAGGTAGGGTTGGGGTCCCTGGCCCCATGGGTTCCCCTAGGGTGGGGAAGGGGTATGGGGGCTGGCATTGTACCCACCCCCTGATGTGCCCTCTCCTGCCAGCCCTGGCTGAGGTGCTCCCGCCTGAGGCCGAGCAGCTGGCGCGGGAGCTGCGGCGCATCCCGGCCGTGCCAGTGGCCGTGGTGAACCTGCAGTACCAGGGGGTCACACTGCCAGTCACGGTGAGAGCAGCACCCACCAGCATCCCCCAGCAGCCAAGGGCATCCCTGGCATCCACAGGTGACCCCATCCTGCTCCTGCCCAGGGCTTTGGGCACTTGGTGCCCTCCTCAGAGGACGCCTCGCTCCTGGGCATCGTCTATGACTCGGTGGCCTTCCCCCAGCACAATGGCACCGCTGCTGCCAGCTCCGTGCGGCTCACAGGGCAGGGCACGGGGGGCACAGGGGGGCACAGAGATGATCTGGCAGAGGGGAGGGGTCCCGATGCCAGCGGTGCTGTTTAGGTGATGCTGGGAGGAGCCTGGTTCCAGCAGAGCTTCGGTGACCCAGCGTCGGTGGCACCAGCAGTGCTCCTGCAGCGGGCACAGGCAGCTGTGAGGGAGCAGCTGGGCCTGGAGCCGGCCCCAACCCACTCCATCGTCAGGGTACAGCAGGTGGGTGATGGCACCACACAGCTGGAGGGTGCCAGGATGGTGCCAGGGTGCTCACCAGCTGCTCCCTCCCTTCCCAGGCCTGCATCCCCCAATACACTTTGGGCCACTGGCGGCGCACAGGTAAGAGGGAGCCAGGGCTGGGGAGGTGGTGGGGGGGAATCCTGTGGTGCCCACAGAGGTGCCTGTGACCTCCACGGAGGTGCCCACTGCCCATCCCCGTGCCCACAGAGCGCATCAGGCAGTTCCTGGCAGAGCAGCAGCTGCCCCTCAGCCTCGTCGGGGCCTCCTACGCCGGCGTCTCCGTCAATGACTGCATCGCCAGTGCCAAGGCAGCCGTGGGGCAGCTGCTGGGAGGGCCGTGCTGAGCCCTGCTGCCCGCTCCTGGCACCAGCAGCTCCTGGCACCAGCAGCTCCTGTGGCACCAGGATAAAGTTGTTTTTTTTTTTTTTTAATTGAAAAACCCTTAGAAAGGTCCAAGGAGCAGCTCATAAATAGAATAAATAACCACAGGCTGGCAGCGCTGCCCCTCGCCGCCCTCAGGCACCCACCGCTCGAGGGGAGATGGCATCAGGCTCTCTCTGCGCCCCTTTCCGGGATGCCCCAGTGCCAGGCACTGGCCTCATGGCCAGCAGCTTCCTGGGCTCGCTGCCCCCTCCCCCTCGAGTCTCTCCAGCACAGCCACAGCCCTGCTGCGGGTCCCCTGCCAGCGCCAGGCCACGGGGAGCAGTCTGTGCCAGGGCTGCAGTGCCAAGCGGCTACTGGGCACCTTGTGGTAGAGTCTGGTTGTCCCCGCGGGTGGGCACGGTCCCCTCCTGTGCTACAGCCGCACTGGTGCTGCTCCCCGGCTGGGCATCGTCCTCCCTGGCAGCCTCGGGGCTGCGCTGGGTGATCCCCGGTGCTGGCGGGGAGTCGGTGCCACTCTGGGTGCCGTTACCTGCCGGCGGCCGTGGCAGGGCAGCCGTGGGCACACGGGGGAACAGGGCCAGCCCCATGTGCCCCCAGCCCACGGCGTCGCGGGGCAGCTTGCGCAGCATCTCCTCGCGGAAGAGGCTGCTGCGGTCCCGCTGCCCCTCGTGGCCTGGCAGCGGTGCCCGGCGGCCGCGGGCGGCACGGGGGTCGGTGCCAATGTCCACGGTGATGTTGGTGTAGAGCGGGTGGAGCTGCTTGGCCAGCAGCAGGTAGGTGAGGGAGTTCATCCCGTCCTGCGTCCACATGCGCTGCGTCCGGATCAGGAGGTCGAACCTGGCAGGGGCACAAGGTTGGCGCAGTGTTGCCGCCAGGACCCTCACCCACCCTCCGTGCCCCCCTGGCACCCCCTGCCCCGACCTGTGTGGGTTCTCCTCGTTGCCTTTGTCGCTCTTGTGCTTCACCATCTTGTAGTGCCCGATGGAGACCGGCGGCCGGGCGATCTTCATGCCAGCCAGGCGCACCCTAGGGCAGGCCAGGCGTCACTCCCGGCTGCCAGGGCGAGGGGGGTGCCCACCTGGTCTGCCCCTGGGGCAGCGGCCGCTGTCCACAGGGGGCTGGCAAGCAGCTGGTGCCACACCCACCAGGGGACACACGGAGGGGGGGAGCATGGCGAGAGCAGGAGGTGCCCACGGCAGCTGCAGTGCCCTACCTGGTGGCAATGTCATCGTCCTCCCCGCCCCAGCCCCAGTACTCGTTGGGGAATCCATTGATCTTCATGTACTGGTCGGGGGTGAGGGCAGAGACCCCCCCAAAGTACTGGGGGTAGGGCAGGCTGCGGGGAGGAGACAGAAGCTCAGCCAGGGCTGGGTGCCCGTCGCTGCCACCTTGCCCCACGCTCGCCCCTGGTGCCCTCACCCCACCTGTAGCCGAACTTGTTCATGGCGACCGAGACATGTTTGGGGTTCCAGGGGTCGCAGGTGTAGAGGTTGTGATCGTTCTCCGGGATCAGGTCCACGTCGTGGAGGAAGAGGCAGTCCCACTCCTCGTCCTTCAGGGCCTCCTTCACCCCCACGTTCAGCAGCTTGGCACGGTTGAAGGTGGAGTTGCCAGCCTGCGGTGAGACCGGGAGTGGGAGGTGGCATCGTGTTGGCACCCCCGGCGGTGCCCACCCGCCGAGGTGCCCGCGGGGCCTCACCTGGTGGATGACGTAGATGCCGTAGTGGAGCTGCTGGCGCTGCAGGAAGGGGTGCAGGTAGTAGAGGAGGTGGCCCAGGTGGGTCTCCCGGTTACGGTGCGGGATGATGACTGCGGTGCGGGACCGGGACTCGCAGTGTGCGGGTCGGTACCGGCCGCCCTCCTGCACCGCCGGGTTCTTGGCTTGGATCTGCTCCAGCGTGGGCACCCGGCTGAAGGTCACCGTCAGCGGCCCCACTGCGCGGGGAGAGGGCCGGGAGGCTGGCAAGGGGGCAGCGGCCACGGCGCCAGCGGAGGAGGTGCGGATCCCCGGGGCTGCTCCCCCCCGCCCCAAACCCGGAACCGTAGGAGACCCCCCGCAGGGCCTGCCCAGGCTTAGGAGCTGCGGGGCCCGGTTCTAGCACTGGGTGGGTCGGGGCTCGCCGCCGGCGCGGCCGGTTCTGCCCGGAGGGGTCGGCTTCTCCCCGCCAGCTTCACTTCCCTGCCCCGACCCCCTTCGCTCTCGGTCGTCCGCGCTGCTGCCCCGCGGGCAGGGTCCGGTGTAACCGGTGCCCGGGCGGGCGGCCCCGTACTCACCGAGGAAGGGCGAACGCTCGGGGCAGAAGGGCAGCGGCTGCGCGGGGTCGGGGCGGACGGGCTGGCGGGGCAGCAGCCGGCTGAGGTTGGTGTACACGTCGTGGGTACGGGAGTAGTCGAAAACGGGGCCGGTGGCGCGGCCGAAGAGGGAGGTGAGGTTCCGGAAGCCGCCCAAGGAGAAGTAAGCGACGAAGGCGAACTGGCAGCCGATGAGCAAGGCCAGCGTGCAGGGCCGCTCCAGCAGCCGCCGCAGCATGGCGCGGCCCGGCCCGGAGCACCGGGAGCCCGGATCACCGGGGGCGGCTGGGGGCGGTGAGGGGATCGGGCCGCATCGCGGGGCGCTGCGGGGAGGAGGGAAAGGTCAGGCCCCCGGGTGGGGCAGAGCTCCGGAGACGGTTCTCACCCTCTCAACGCCGACCCCCTCCGGTACCTGCGGGCGGCCAGAGCGCCTCAGCCCCTCCCGGCCGCCGCCGCCGCCATCTTGGAGCGGAGAGACCGAGGGCGAGGGGCGGGGCGCGGTGACGTGGGGCGGAGCCTACCGACGTGGCAGGTGGCAACGGCGACCGGCCGGGAGCCGGTCCTGCCACCGACGGCGGCTCCGGGGCAGGGGCAGGGCCATTCCCGTCCCGCCGTGGCGGCGCTCGGACGGCTGTGAGGGGTCCCGGCGTGGCCGGCGCTAGGACCCGGGGGAGCCCTCGCTGAGAGGCAGGGGCGTGGCTGCCACTGCCCGCCGAGTGGGCGTGTCCAGGGCACGCGCCGTCGCCCCGGCAACCGTGCATGCGGCCGCCCGCCACTTCCGTGTTGTTGGTCCCGCCCCCCGACTGAACGTCACGGTGGGAACGCGCTCTGATTGGAGGGAGTGGCAGGGGAGGCGGAAGTGGCGAGGCGGAGAGGGCTCTGCGGCGGAGTCCGTGCCGGGTCCGTGCGAGGTCTGCGTGGGTCCCTGGGGAGTCCATGCAGGGTCCGTGCGAGATCTGCGTGGGTCCGTGCGGAGTCCATGCAGGGTCCGTGCGGAGTCCATGCAGGGTCCGTGCGAGATCTGCGTGGGTCCGCGCGGAGTCCGTGCAGGTTCCGTGCGAGATCTGCGTGGGTCCGTGCGGAGTCCGTGCAGGGTCCGTGCGAGATCCGCGTGGGTCCCTGCGGAGTCCATGCAGGGTCCGTGCGGAGTCCATGCAGGGTCCGTGCGGGTTCCGTGCGAGGTCCGTGCGGGTCCGTGTGGAGTCCATGCAGGGTCGGTGCGGGGTCCGTGCGAGGTCTGTGTGGGTCCGTGCGGAGTCCATGCAGGGTCCGTGCGGAGTCCACGCAGGTTCCGTGCGAGGTCCGTGCGGGTCCGCGCGGAGTCCGTGCAGGTCCGTGCGGAGTCCACGCAGGGTCTGTGCGAGTCCGTGCGGAGTCCATGCAGAGTCTGTGCGAGGTCCGTGCAGGTCCGTGCGGAGTCCACGCAGGGTCTGTGCGAGTCCGTGCGGAGTCCATGCAGAGTCCGTGCGGAGTCCATGCAGGGTCCGTGCGGAGTCCACGCAGGTTCCGTGCGAGGTCCGTGCGGGTCCGCGCGGAGTCCGTGCAGGTCCGTGCGGAGTCCACGCAGGTTCCGTGTGGATCCGTGCGAGGTCCGTGCGGGGTTTCGTGCTCGCCGCTCACCTACCTCGGCATGGCCTAGGCCGACTCCGCTCTGCTGGTTCGTGTCCCGCCGCAGCCTGCCCTGCGTGGCAGGGGTCCCGGGCCGCGGTGGGGCTGGCGAGCGGAGCCCCCGGGCTGCCGGGCCGGTACAGGTTTCGGGGTCCCGTCCCCTCCCGGTGCGGCCCTGACCCTGCGTTCTCGGCTGCCCGTAGCCCTCGGTGCTCCTTGCGCTCCGCCGCCTTCAGCCCTACCCTGCTGGGGCTGCTCTGCCATGCCCGTGCCCTGTGCCAGCTCCCACAAGGGCAGTGCCAGTCCTGACCTCGCTGCATCGTTCCGAGCGGCTCCAGGAGCCTCACACCCAGTGCCGCTATCCCTGTGCCCCCAGTGTGCCCTCCTGTCCTCAGTGCCCCTATCCCTGTGCCCTCAGAGTGCCCTCCTGTCCTCAGTGCCCCTATCCCTGTGCCCCCAGTGTGCCCTCCTGTCCTCAGTGCCCCTATCCCTGTGCCCTCAGAGTGCCCTCCTGTCCTTAGTGCCCCTATCCCTGTGCCCTCCTGTCCTCAGTGCCCCTATCCCTGTGCCCTCCTGTCCTTAGTGCCCCTATCCCTGTGCCCTCCTGTCCTCAGTGCCCCTATCCCTGTGCCCCCAGAGTGCCCTCCTGTCCTCAGTGCCCCTATCCCTGTGCCCCCCGTGTGCCCTCCTGTCCTCAGTGCCCCTATCCCTGTGCCCCCAGTGTGCCCTCCTGTCCTCAGTGCCCCTATCCCTGTGCCCCCAGTGTGCCCTCCTGTCCTCAGTGCCCCTATCCCTGTGCCCCCAGTGTGCCCTCCTGTCCTCAGTGCCCCTATCCCTGTGCCCCCAGTGTGCCCTCCTGTCCTCAGTGCCCCTATCCCTGTGCCCCCAGTGTGCCCTCCTGTCCTCAGTGCCCCTATCCCTGTGCCCCCAGTGTGCCCTCCTGTCCTCAGTGCCCCTATCCCTGTGCCCCCAGTGTGCCCTCCTGTCCTCAGTGCCCCTATCCCTGTGCCCCCAGTGTGCCCTCCTGTCCTCAGTGCCCCTATCCCTGTGCCCCCAGTGTGCCCTCCTGTCCTCAGTGCCCCTATCCCTGTGCCCCCAGTGTGCCCTCCTGTCCTCAGTGCCCCTATCCCTGTGCCCCCAGTGTGCCCTCCTGTCCTCAGTGCCCCTATCCCTGTGCCCCCAGTGTGCCCTCCTGTCCTCAGCGCCCTATCATGGTGCCCCCAGAGTGTCCTCCTGTCCTTAGTGCCCCCTTCCCTGTGCCCCTCTGTCCTTAGTGCCCCCATCTTGCTGCCCCCAGTGTGCCCCCCTGTCCTCAGTGCCCCCATGCTGGTGTCCCCCCTTGTCCTCAGTGCCCCCATCTTGCCGCCCCCCCCCCGTGCCCCCCTGTCCTCCATGTCCTTCGTGTCCTCTCCTCATTGTCTCTGTCCCCTCCTGTCCCGTCCCCCCCACAAGTGTCCCCCATGTCCCCACCCTGGACCGGTGCCATCCCCCGGCCGCAGAGGCCCCAGGCTGGGACCTGGCCTTGCCGTGTGCCACCCCTCAGCAGTGCCACCTCGGGGACAAGCTTTTGTCGCGTCAGCAGGAGGGTGGTGGCAGCGCCCAGAGCCTTCCCCGCTTTTGTGTCTCCAACAATGGCACTGCCACGTGCCCGTCACGGTGGCATCCCCGGGGGGGGTGGGGACGGGGACAGAGGGACAGAGAGGCAGAGGGACAGAGGGGCAGAGGGGCAGAGGGGCAGAGGGACAGAGGGACAGAGGGGCATGGGGCACCCGGCTGGCGCGCGCTGAAGGTGGGTGAGTGCCCCGGGGGGGTTGGGACTGTCCCCAGTGTCCCCCGAGGTGTCCCCTGCAAGCGCCCCCCATGTCCCCAGAGGTGCCACCGCAGGGCACAACCACGTCCCTGACGAGGTGCCACCCTGGCTTCCACCCACCGCCCCCCGCGGGTGTCCTCGTGGGTGTCCCCTGCAGGTGCCACCCCCAGGTCCTCCCTGCCCCCGGAGATGTCCCCCATGGGTGTCCCTTGCAGGTGCCACCCCCAGGTCCTCCCTGCCCCCGGAG
>WAAF01006663.1:1860-13356 GCA_013400475.1 Tricholaema leucomelas
GGAGTGTAATGAAAACATCAAGATTTCTGAGAATTACGGAGTGAATCCAGAACAACAGGAGTCAGAGGAGGAATATTGGACAACTAGATGCATCTGTGACTCTACAACATCGAATGCTACAAAAGAGCCAGCGAAGACATGGCACATATGCACTCTCCTGTGACTGTGATGTTTGTCTGGACTTTTGGTTTTTGAACACATGACTTACTGTCACTTGCAGGAAAAACTTCTGGGACTGTTAGCTAAGCTTGGGTTGTCAGCTTGCCAAACTAGTGCTACTAGCAGAAAGCTCTAACAGGTGTATTCTGTTTTTAGCATCATTGATTTGCACCTGTACCATTCACACCTGTGTCAAAACAGCCTATGTAAAATCAAGCGTGGGTTGCTCAAAAGAAAAGAAGGGGGGAGATGTTGGGGACCAGGCTGTACTGCATGATTATAAAGAAGTAAGATAGGTCAGTTAAAGGGCAAAGACACTGTGAATGCTACACAAGTGCCTGCAGAAGCAGGATGTTTCCCACAAAACATGTGAATGTTACACAGTGCCTGCAGAGGCAGGATATTTCCCACAAAACAACAAGATGCTTGTGGCCAAAAACAAGAAACAGGTGTCCGATAACAGTAGCTACATTTAGAAGAGTGACTATTGCTTCTACCAATTATTACTCTGCTTAAGACGCATGATTAAGATAGGTTAACCAATCATTGTATGCGTGCTGGATGGGTGGTCGCATGTACGGGACTCTGAATAGTATATAAGGCGCATAACTTCTCTATTAAAGTTGGATTTGGATCTGCATCACATTGATGTGTCGTCCTGTCCCACTCGCGCCAACCGCCTGCGACATGGTATGGCAGTGATGAGCCTGGCACTGGCTCGTGACTCTAGGTCTAAGGGCCAGGATTGCAAAAGGACATTGACCCACTGGGAAGAGTTCAGGAAATCACCACAGAAATAACCTAAATTTTGAAACTGTCTGCATAAGGATTTCTGGACAGTGTCAATGTCAGCTTCTGGGCCACCACTCTGGTCTGAGGTGGCAGGAAGAAGGAGGAAGGAAAGCAGATCAGACAGCCTTGAATGGAAGCAGCATCCTGCTAAAAGCCTTTGGGCTGACCATTGTGCTTCCATCTCAGAGTAACTCCCAAGGCTGTTTTGAAGAAACAAAAGGAATTCTTCTGATCACAGAAGGAAAACCAGCTGGAGCCCCAACCTTCTGCAGAGAGTCAGGGGCTGCCCTGAGTGAGCAACATGAGAGAGGTGTCTGAGACAGACCCCCAGGCAAGGTGCCAGCCTTCCCTAGGCTGTTATTTGAGAACAAGCTCAAGAGAAGTGCAATGCAGAGATTTTTGTGTTCTTGCTTTTTAAGTCATTATGTTTGTGATGGTTTGGGTGTTCCACTCCCCCACACACTTTAGAAATCACCCAGACTGGACTCAGCCACCTCTGGAAATTGAATGAAGCTTATATTTACAGCTTAGCAGAAGATACAAGCAGATATTTACAGTATATACAGTTATAGACAGAAATATACAAGGTAAAAGGAAATACAGAAACACAACAGCCCTCTCAGAAACCTGAGTCCCCAGGAGGGGCAACCAACCACCCTTCCACCTTCTCCCACCCCTCTCTACCTTACCCCAGATGTTGCCTTGTGCCCAAGGCAGAATGGAGGTTCGGCCAGGGGGGTTAGGAAGCAAAGTGGATTAATCAGAGAGACGGAGGGTGAGGTTAGACAGATGCGGACCAGAGCCTGGACAGAGAGCAACTACCTTATCCATGTTTGGATTCTTGCTCTTATACCTCTCATCAAGCTTATGAGTGAAGTAGACATCACCATTGTTTATTTTTCACAGCTTGTAATCTAGTTCTTCTCACCAAAACACTCTAGCTAGCTTCAAACTAGCACAATGTTGCTTTGTTCTTTCTGCTAACAAAAGTCATTACAGAAAGATTTCAGATCTCTGGCTTCAAATTCCTGAAAAGCAGAACTTCAAGTGCTCAGGCTGAGAGGCTGAGGCAAAGCTTTCTGATGTCAGCAATAGACAGCAGATGTTGCAGACCAGCATCCATCCAGCTCCCTGCTGAAGCCAGCACCATGCCAGCCCCAGAGAAGACAAGTCGTGAGGCCTGCAAGGTCAGAAACCAGTGGCAAAAGCCTGGCTGGACTGGATGATCTGAAAGACCACCTCTAACCTAAACAATTCTGACTCTATGATCCAGTCAGGAACTGAGCTCCCAGAGCCAGAGATGGAGCTTACCCGCTTCTTGATGTGTGCACTAAGTTGGAGGTCTTCCTAACATCCAGACTGCAGTTTATCCCCATGCAGGCAGATCCTGAAGGAGTCATGGCCTCAGTCCTTTGGCAGTCTGGAAGATGATTTGGGATCCTTCTGGAGAAGCCAGGAGACAAATCTTTGAGGTTTTCACATGCAGAACAAGATGCATCAAAGTGCGTGTTGGAAAGTGGTGCATTAAAGCTAAAAACCACATCGAAATGATGTAAGCAGTGAAGAACTTGGTTTATGGTAGGAATAGGCCAAGCTTCTGAACACGCTGTCAGTACTGCTGTGACTGCTGCTGGACGGCTGGGAAGCAGCAGCCTGAGAGGAGATCTTCTCAGTCACGATCAATAGCTAAAGGTTGGGGAACAAGAGGATGGGGCCAGACTCCTGTAAGTGGTGGCCAGTGACAGGACAAGCTTCAACAAGGTGGTTTGAGGTAAGTGCCTGACTACATGTGTCAGGAGAGAAGCTGCTTCCACAGTCACTGATGGAGTCTCAGCTGAGGAGCAAGAAAAGGCAGCACCCTATGCTCTCTCTGAACTGCAAGCCTTTGTTCAGACAGAAAAGGTTGTGGTCTGGACTAAATGAAAACTCACATCACGGGCACAGACACTGCCATGGTTCATCAAGGCGCCCTGCAGCCAGCACCCACCCATGGAGCTGTCAGAGTGGGGTACTCAGGTCCAGGTTCTCAGCTGCAGTAACATGACTGCAAAAGTGGCACAGTCAGTCTGGTCTGAAGGCTTCCCAAAGAGCAAATCCTCAGTGCATTCAGCTGATGCTTGCTTCTGCTCCCCGATGCTGAACTTCTGCTCCCCAGATATCCTGCAGATAATGCAAACTGCTGGTGGGAGCAGGAATCAAAGCTCCCCAGAACTGAACTGTGTCACTGTCATGATGCCTGGGGATTACCTTCGAAACGTCAGAGCTAGGACTCGCCCAGTGAACACAAAGCCAGCTCAGGTACAGTCAGAGTCTGCCTTCCAAGTGTGAGACTGCTCATTGCAGATACCCTCAGAAAGCTGCAGCTGAGGCTTGGTGTCTGCAGTGAGAGAAGGAAATGGAACAGGAACCCAGGAGGTTCCATCTAAAGAGGATGTGAGGGTGCTGGGGGCCTGGAGCAGGCTGCCCAGAGAGGTTGTGGAGTCTCCTTCTCTGGAGAGATTCCAAACCCCCCCTGAGAATTGTGCTCCTGGGCAAGCTGCTGTGAGTGCCTTGCTGGAGCAGGGGAGTTGACTGGGTGATCTCCAGAGGCCATTTCCAACCCACATCGTGATGGGATTCTGGGATAATAACATGCTGTTGCACTTTAACAGCAAATTCAGTTTTCTTTACCTATGCCTAACCATTTAGCTCTGCTTCTACAACAGTGCAACCTGCTCTGTTTCCATACAGGTCAGGTCCTGGCCCTATGATGTTGTCTCCACTCAATTCCTGTCACCAGGCTTTGAATTGTGTCTCAGTTCTAGTTTAAACTTCCAGAGACTCCAATAAATTTGATAGAACCAATAACAATTTTATAAAGTGTCCTTCCCTCTTCCCCCTTCTTTCCCAGAAGAAAGGGATTAGATGGAGAGAGAGAAGTAAGCACACCCAAATAAATGAATCTCACTCAATTTGGAAGTTGAAAAGAAAAAAAAGTTTAACAATAACTTTAAAAGGGATCTAAGGTAGGGAAGTCACAAAGGATATAGGGAAGGGAAAATAGCAAATACAAAATGTATAAATACAACTTTGTGGTGGTGATGGATTTGTCCACCTCATGGGTGATGGCCACGTGGTAAAACAAAGGAGAAACCAGGAACAGATGGTAATGGTGGTATGCAGGGAGCAGAGAATGCAGAGAGAGAGTGAAACAGGAAGTCCCCCTGCTTTTATGGGAGAGGAAGGGGGAGTGGGCTAACCATCACCTGGTGGTGTTCAGACCCACCCCTGGTGAGGGGTCAAGACCACCCAGGGTCAGGTTCAGGGTTACTCCCCCTGGAGTGTTAACCCTATACAAGCTGCTAAATAAACCAAAGCTGTGGCCTCATTTGCAGAAGGCAAACAGGGACCCCAGGAATTATGGCTTCCTCTCCGCATTTTCAGGCTTGCAGCACCCACAAGAGTGGTAAATTTACCTTTGGTTCGATTGTTTTGTCCTGGACTTCAAGTAGGTTGTTCTTGTTCTTCCTCAACTTCCAGACTGTCTCCTGTTCTTCTTTCTAAAGCCTTCATAATCTGGTTTTAGAGGACAGGGTGCCCAGGCCTGTGATCCCCATGCACTCAATAACATCTTCTCATCTTCTCTAGTTGGAACACCAGCAGGCTTGCTCTGCCATGGGCCAGAGGAAGGTCATCTGCCTGTTTAGATGTCTTTGTTTCTCCAGATTTCCTGGCTCCCAACAAACCAAACCTTGCCCTGCCCTGCCTTAACCCATGTGTTCATCAGTATCTCTGCCCACACAGACATATTCTCCAGCTCCCTGCTGTGCAGAGCCTTTTATTTTTGGTGTTCCACCAAGGTGTTGAGTGTCCTTTTGTGCCAGTCAGGCTGGTCAGCAGCCACTCAGCACCCTTCACAACGAGCACCCAGTGAGTTGTCTCTGTCTCACACACCTGCTCTGGGAGCAGAAAAGTCTGCACTGATCTTGTTGGCTTCTGGCACAGGTCACCAGGAACAGGCCACTTGTTCACAGCTTGTGAACTAAGCTGGTGCAAGGCAGCATCCTGTTCACCTATTGAGAAAAGAGATCACTCCTCCACCTGGGTTAACCTCCATGTCCACTCACTGCTGCCTCTCCCACCACTCCCACTGCTGCCAAGTTTGTGGCTCCCACTTCTCCTGTGGCAGAGCAGCCAGAGCAGCTGCTCCTCCCGAGGGGTGGCAGTGCAGGTGTTGGGTCAGAAACCAGACGAGGCTTCTCCAGCCTCCCAGCATCATGTCTGCACCTTCCTGCCCTACTTGAGAAGCCACCACAGCTCCCCTTTTCTCCATCAGTGATTCTCTATTGAAAGAGTAGTCAGGCATTGGAACAAGCCTGGAGTCACCATTAAGTGAATCCTCAGCAAGGCCACTGATGATACAGAAATATGAGGTGGCTGACACCCCCCACCTCAGGCTGTGCAGCCATCCACCAAGCCCTGCACGGGCCAAGGGCTGGGCAAATAGGAACCTCATGGGAACAACTGTGGGGTCCTGCATCTGGGAAGGAACAACCCCAGGCACCAGCACAGACCAGGGATGGTCTTGCAGAAAAGCAGCTCCACGGAGAAAGACCTTGGAGTGCTGGTGAGCAGCAAGTGCTGCATGGCACAGCAATGTGCCTTTGGGGCCAAGAAGGCCAATGGCTGGCAGGTCTATGGAGGTTATTCTGCTCTATTCTGCCCTGCTGAGACCACATCTGCAATACTGTGTCCAGTTCTGGACTCTCAGTTCCAAGGAGACAGGAAACCGCTGGTGAGAGTCCAATGGATGCTATGAGGATGACTGGAGGACTTGAACATCTTTGCTGTGGAGGAAGGCTGAGAACCCTGGGGCTGCTTAGTCTGGAGAGGAGAAGGCTGAGAGGGGACCTGATCAATGTCTATAAATGTGAATAGGTGTCAGGCTCTGTTTGGTGGTGCCCAGGGACATGACAAGAACAACAGGGAAAAGCTGGAACCCAGGAAGTTCCACCTGAGCACGAGGAAACAGTTCTATGTGGTGAGGCTGCTGGAGGCCTGGAGCAGGTTGCCCTGAGAGGTTGTGGAGTCTCCTTCTCTGGAGCCTTTCCAAACTCATCTGGATGTCTTCCTGTGTGACCTGCCCCAGGTGATGCTGCTCTGGCAGGGGCTTGGATTGGATGACCCTTCAAGGTCTCTTCCAATCCCTAATGTTCTGTGATTCTGTGATCCCTGGAGGTGTTCAAAAAAGGTGTAGACAAGGCACTCAAGGACATGGTTGAGTGGTCATGGTGGTTGCACTTGGAGATCTTAGAGGGCTCTTCCAGACAACGATTTTACGATTCTATTTCTCCATCTCCTGGTTACAGTTCTTGTAGCCCTGACCCATGGATGTGCAGATGGCTCACTCCTGGCAACACCTAAGCCACCTGAGTGGACAAATTCAGCCCCAGGGCATCTCCAGACCAATTCAACAAGAGCAAGTGTGGAATCCTGGACCTGGGTTGGAACAATCCTCACTGTCAATGCAGGCTGAGGGAGGAGGTGATGAAAAGCAGCCCTGAGGAAAAGGACTTGGGGGTGCTGGTGGGGAAGAAGCTGGACATGAGCAGGCAGTGAGAAACAGCAGCACAGAAGGCCGAGGGCAGCCTGGGCTGTATCCAAAGCAGTGTGGGCAGAGATGGAGAGAGGGGATCCTGCCCCTTTGCTCTGCTCTGGGGAGACTTCATCTGCAGGGCTGTGTCCAGCTCTGAAGTCCTCAATACAGGAAGGACCTGGACCTGCTGGAGAGGGTCCAGAGGAGGCCATGAAAATGCTCTGCTATGAGGATAGGTTGAGGGAGTGGGGGGTGTTCAGCCTGGGGAAGAGAAGGCTCCAGAAAGACCTAATAATGACCTTCCAGTAGCTGAAGGGGCTACAAGCAGGCTGCAGAGGGACTGTTCCCAAAAGCCTGCAGGTACAGGACAAGGGCAATGGTTTGAAACGAGAGCAGAGCAGATTGAGATTGGATGTGAGGGTGCTGCAACAGGTTGCCCAGGGAGGTGGTCAGGGCCCCATCCCTGGAGACATTGAAGATGAGGCTGGACAGGGCTGTGGGCAACCTGCTCTAGTGGAGGATGTCCCTGATGAGTGCAGGGGGTTGGACTGAATGAGTTTTGTTTTGGAGGTCCCTTCCAACCCAGCCCATTCTGTGATTCTATGATTCTATGGTAAGATGGAGCAATGTGAGCTCTCTGCCATGTGGGCAGCAACATGTGCTGCCATGGTGCCCACATCCAAGGGTGGACCATTGACGGGTGTGAAAATTAGCACAATCAGCCCTGTAAGCTGGACTCAATGATCCTTATGGAGTCCTTTCTACCCTGACATTTCTGACATTTTCTGACTCTGTGAAGGGGCTTATAGGGACTTCTGCAAATCCCAAGGAAACCACCGATCCAACTCCTTGTTATGGAGGCAGGGAATTAATGTGGCTGGGTCAGGAATTTATATAAAAAATAGAGTTATTTTATTTCCCCAAAAACTGCCCCCAAAACTAGATACAGAAGTTAATATAATTTTAATTAGCAGGTTCTTAGTTGGTTGAGAATATCTACACAGATGCCACAGGTAGACTTGACTATTTTAGAAGTCAGAAGTTGGAAAAGGCTTGAGCTATTAACTATAGCATCCCCGCTATCAAGATAAGGCTGAGCCAAAGCTACTCACAGCAGAATCAGGCTGGCTTGAATGGAAGGGTGGTCCAAAGGCTTGTCCCTGTGGGTCTTTTAGAAGCCTTCAAGGGTCATTGAGAGCTATAAAGCTGCACGAAGGGGGTGCTTAAGGCGGACGCAGTCCTTCGGAGCTTGTCTTTCTGAGCGTCAGGGGCCCTGTGTGTAGAAGCTATACAGGTAGGGGGGAGAACTCCAAGGCAGGAATGAACTCCACGGCAGGAACAAACTCCACGGCAGGAACACCACAAGGCAGGAACCTCAAGGCGGGAAGTCTCCCCAATATTTATACCCTTCCTAGACAAAGAGCTGAGTTACCACTTCCTAGGCGCGAAGAACACAGCCAATCCCCAGCCGAGTCCAGCGTGGGCCCGGCACAGGGCACCCCTCGTACCAGAAGGGCCCCTTGCTCCCCCCCTTCACGCCTGCAGGGCAGGGTCGGGGGGGAACAGGTCTTTTCACACCTTTTCCTCTCCCATTAAAACCACAGAGGAAGAGGAATTCTGGGGTATATGGGACTCCAGGACACTCCGCTCCACTGGTCCCTCTGCTGACCACATTGGAGAGGAGGGAGATGCTCTATGCACAGCCAGCAGCCTGGAGAAGGAGAAGCCAAAGCCTCAGCAGACATTTCTGAAGCAGAAAGCTTTTATTTCTGTAGATTAACATCTTCACTGTAATCATGAATCATCCCTTCCTGTGTCCCACCAGAGCACAGCTCAGCAGGATCAGGGTGCACCACCCATCCTTCCCAGGGTGGGATGGGAGCACCCCATCAAAGAGCCAACATGTTCCAGGGGATGGTCCCAGCAGAGCATCCTGCTGTGCCAGTGTCACTGGGAGTGAGACAGAAATGTTCTCATCCAAGTGAGTCCTGTTGTCACCACTGCCACTGGGGCCTGCATCAGAGACTCCTACCCCCTCCAGACAGGGTGAATTGAGACAGGAAGGTGTGGTAACTTCTGCTTCTGACAGGTTCTGCCTGTGAATGCCCCAGAGAGATGCAGACTCATCTCTGTCATCACTGCCAAACCTGGCTCCTGTGTTGACAGTTTCCCAGGAGTTTCAGGAATTCCTTGATGGCCGCAGACAATTCTCCACTTGGTACCAGCCCCCTCAGAGTTCTCCAGGACATGCCCAGCTCCCAGCTGGGCCAGGAGATCCATGTCATGCTTAAGGTGCTGTGACCCAGCAGCCAGAGTCCAGCTGATTGTCACAGAAGGAGAATTCAAAGCAGCAAAGCCAGGGGATCTGGGGTTGCTAAGGTGGGTGATCTGCTTTTTTCTTCCATCACTGAGTGACTCCTTGGATTAAGGTGAGGAGTTTGTCCCCTGTCCAGGTCCAAACCCACAGACTCCTGTCCTGCTCTATTGCCTTGTCTCTAGGTTCAGCTCCTTTTGCTGAGGCAGTGGAACTGTGTGCATGTTGTGGGCTCAGTGTCACAGAGGCCCCCACAAGAGACAGCAAGTGTGACACAGAACATGGATTTATTGTCACCAAAATTCCCTGACACCCCTTCCAACACCATGGAAACACAAGTTGCAGTGTCAGTGTGGAATAGACCAGTGCAGACCTGATCACTCAGCTTGTCCTGGAATGCTGACCACGGTGTGCACATCCTCACTCACCAAGGGAACCTCCCACTGCAGGGTACCAAAAATCCTTCACCAAAAGGGGCCAGGGCTCACTCAAGTATGTACCCAGAGGCACCCACCAAAGGGGGCATGAGGACTCACTCAATCCACAGAAGTACCCTCAGATGGTGTCCCAGTCTCAGGAAGGGGTCAGGCCTGCGAGGCTTACTCACTCTGAGGCAACCAACTCCCCAGATGGGCCCCATTCAGCCCCCACTCAGTCTGAGTTCAGGCATTCCAATGAGCTAGGGCAAAGCTCGCACCAAAGGCAGGCCAAGGGCCTGGACCCTGAGATGCCATTTCATGGCAGTGAGGTGCCACGCTGATCTTTTCCAGGGCTCTGGCAAGGCCTGGGATGTGTCAAATGTCTGTCCAGGGCTTGTCTGTCTGGGCAGTGGTTCCTGCCCCACTCCATGGCAGTTCATCAGAACTGGGCTGGATTCAGTCTAGGGACATCCTGCAAATGTGCTGGCAGCTGCTTTGTGGCAGAGAGCTAAGGCTCCTGAAACCTGGGACAGAGAGATGTCACTTCAGAACCGCAGCCAGCACTGAGCAGAGCCCACAGCTCCCCCAGGGAATGTGCAGCCCTGTTCCTGGTGTTTGATGGCAGGAGGATGTGCTGCACAGGCACAGCTGCAGCAGTCAGGAGGCTTCTCTGGGGAATCTTTTTCCTGTGTGTGACTTTGCAGAATCTTCTCTGAAGATCTGCTGAAGCTTACTGCCAGAGATACCAAGCTAAAGGGACCTTTCAGAGCTATTTGCCTATTGGGTGCATGGAGGTGCAGACTGAAATGTCTGGGAGTTTGTAGGTCCTCGAAGACAGAGAACCGATTAAATGTTAACCCCATGTGTCCATGATGTAGGGAAGAGAGGACATCCGACTTGTGCAGGGAATCTTTTCCTCTCTCCACCATAACTGAGGAAATAATGATTATGAGAGATCAGTTGTTCACAGAATCCCAGAATATTAAAGGTTGGAAGAAACCTCCAGAGATCATCCAGTCCAAAACTCCACCAGAGTAGCGTCACCCAGAGCAGATCACACAGATCAACATCCACATGGGGTTGGAAAGAGTCCAGAGGAGACTCCACAACCTCTGTGGGCAGCCTGCTTCAGACCTCCAGCACCCTCACAGAGACAAAGTTCCTCCTCTTCCCCTGGCACCTCCTCTGCTCCAGCTGGCACCCCCTCTGCTCCAGCTGGCACCCAGTGCCCCTTGTGCTGCCCTTGGCCATCCCTGGGCAGAGCCTGTCTTCGTCCTCCCGACACTGCCCTGCACATCTCTAGCACAGCACTGAGGGCAGCTCTCAGGCTGCTCTGCTGCCAGCTGGCAGCCCCAGCTCCCTCAGCCTGGCCTCACGGGAGATGTTCAGTGCCTGCAGCAGCTTGGGGGCTCTGGGCTGGGCTCCTATGAAGAAGGGTTTGAATCTGGGTTAGAAATGAATTGTAATGAAGCAGATATAAAAATTATTAAATATTTTATTAAATACATAAAGAAAATTTCCCCAAACTTACTTAGAATTAACACAGAGAGATTCTATTATGAGGTTGGTAAAAGTAATTTGCAGAATGTATCTGTACAGACAGATTAAATCTAAATGATTTAGGAAAGGTTTTAGAAAATGTTTACATGTGGAGAGTCTTGCAGCACGAACTGCTGCTTAAAGGTGAAGCATAAACTTTCACAAACTTGAGAGAAGAGAATTACTCACTGGTTAGAGTCTCAATATTTGCAATCCAAAAGCATCAACAGGGAAAAATATAGTCGCAGCCACGTGGTGCCCTTCCGCGTGGTGATGGTGCATTAGGGCTTGGCTGCTCGTTTAGCTCAGATTCCGCAGGTTGTCAGAGGAAATCCATGGACACGAAGCAAGTCCTCTGTGGCTCTCTGGAGGTCATCAGAGTGGTCAGCCACCTGGGCAAAGCAGGATTCGGGTTTGCAGGCTGGAGCAATCCGATGGGGTGTGGTGTATGGCAATGAGTCAGCCCGCGGGCTGGAGCAGCGCTGGCCGGTCCCGGTGTCGCAACTCATTGCTAGGCTGTTGCTAGGTCGTTGCCTAACTCGGACAGAGTCAAACCGATTCAGGCTCAGCTGAGCTCAGGCGGGCAGCTGTATCCCAGCCTGGAGCAAGCCATTTGAGTCCCTAGGCTCAGTGTGGGAGACAGGTAGGGTCAGGGCTGCCAGTCGTAGGGCGCCGCGACTGAGGGACGGGGAGACAGC